>JABSTQ010011584.1:0-442283 GCA_013358835.2 Ixodes persulcatus
ATATCTTCTTTTTTTTTTTTTACTGGAAAACTTTGAAGTTACACAATCTCCACATTGATTCCTGACTGGTGGAGCATTTCGGCATCAACAAAAGTACGTGATTTCGAAAACATTTTGTTGGACCACATTCGTATATACATGATTTCCTTCAGAGGCTCAGTACGTTTATAAGAAACAGATACTAATACTAACAAAAATAAATGAATATGAAGGAGTTCGGCATATCGTACACTTCGCAATAGATTTTTAGTGAAACCAAGTTAAAAAAAAAATCTTTCCACAGAGAACACGCTGAATGATCCATTCGCTTTCCCGCCGACTCGGGTACGGGAAGTAAGTGCAGAAATAAATAAGACATCGCTATCATTACCAGTCATAAGAGTGCAAAGCACACAGCAAAGAGTACAAATTCCCAGTTTCCGGCTAATATAAAACACACGAATTGACATAGCCTGAAACGACTGCGGGCGAGCCATTACCAAACAATGAGAACTATATTCGGAATCTGACAAGATTCAACGTCCTTAAACATTCCCCGAAATACATTTGATCAGAAAGAAAGTATGGCTTAAAAAAAACGGCTAAAAAACTATAGACAGTGGATACAAAAGTGGATATATTTTCTTTCTAATATCTATAGCCTCTATGCACTATTTTCTATTGAAAGTCTGTAGAAAGTAGGTAAATACATTTGCAAAAGGGCCGTGATACACATTAGCTGGAAATAAGGAAAACAAATGTTTGGAGTGCAAGCTGCACCGCTCAATTAATAATCACTTTCTGATTTTGATTTGGCAATCACCTCCGTTAATACACTATCAACAGTTGAAGTTGTCTAGTTGCTTTACAGCAACTGAAGAGTGCAACCAAACTTTGTCCAAGTTCCGGTTAAGAAATCGAACATACCAACACAAGCGTATTCTGCAAAACATTTTTAACAACCATTAGTGGCACTCTGAGCAAAGCTGAAACTACCCAGAACTGAAAGTGTCCGATACCAGACAGCACAAAATCCTCGAACATGCGCCACAATCTCTATTTCGACATTACGGCAAGAAAGCGATTTTCTAGTTGCTAAATGATATTAAAGGCAGCCTGGGATGGCATACAAGATTTCCGAAGAGTTTTCCACGCACGTGGTATATTTGAACACAAGAAAGTACTAGTGATGCCTGCTCAAGCCGTCAGACTCTTCCCTCAGCAGCTGAGAACAGCCACAGCTGTGGGTTGTCAGTTCAAGGAAATGCTTGATGAAATAACCCCCAACGTAATAAGTGGACGAGTCGTCAAATATGTTAGGCCTGATGTCTGATGGCAGCTCAGAAATATCCTCTAGTGGCGGGAAGTTATCAATTGGAAGACATTCCACGTTGTCTGCAATTGAACTTTCATGGTGCAAAAGTATTGGCAACTCCTTGAAAAGATCAGTTTTGTCATCCTCTACGTTTTCATTGTTCGACAGTTTGAACAGTTTCTTTATCCCTATGTGTTTTAGTCGTAAGGTGAACTGATACAACTTTGGGTTTGTATTGCAGCCCAGCATTTGTCAAATAGCTCCAAAAATGCTCTCAAGTGGGTCTTGCTGCAGGCGTTGTGTAAGTAAGAACTTAAAGTCATGGCTGTTTGAAAGCTCTTTTCAGAGCATAAGGACACTCTTTATAGTAACTTGACATCCTATGATGGTTTGTGGCTGCCTCCGACTTTGGAACTTCCATGCTGAAATCATCCGAGTTGCAGGTGCAGGAAATCGAGTGCTTCAGATTCTCCTTTCAGAATGGCATGACGGAACTTCTGCCCTGTCTTCTTTAATTGTGAGCTATTTAGAGAGTCTGTCCATCCTATCGCAGAAATAGGCTGTAGCCATGGCTGCCTCAACAAGCTCCTTGGCATAAACAATTGATAGGATTGGAAGACAGACTGAGGCACTCATTACCTTCGCAGCACGCTTTACATTTATGTTACTGAAAGGGTTTGAAAAATATGTCAGTAAGTTCCGGAGCCAATCGAAACCTCATCTCATGGGTAGAGCGATAAAGTTTAACAATATGAGACGACTGAATGACCTGATTTCCAAAGCAAAATTTGTGTGCTTGGAGATTGTTCCTGGTTGTTTTGATGAGGTGCAGAACATCAAAGATAAAATAAACATATTCGTTGTCAACTTCAGAAACTTGCTTACCCACAGACACACCAAGTTACTTGGCCAAGCTTACGTTTGAAGCCCCCTGATCACAGACCAAAGCCTTTACTGTGAAGCCAGTCTTAAGCTCTTGCAATGAGAGAAATGAGGAGACTGCGGATAACAGAAAACGGTGTTGAAGTGTGCACAACAGTGTATGCAAGGGTCTGAACCCACATCCTGGAAATTCCAGAGAGCACAACAACCAAGGCGCTATCTGCAACACCGTTCAACACCGTCATCTGTAAATCCAATGGGCAATGTCGTTCGAAGAGATTTCTTCTTCCAAGGAAATCTCATCGAAAATCAAGGTGCACACACGATTGCAGCCCGACAGCCCGACGGAAACAACAGCGCGAGAAGCTCAAGCCGCTCGGCTCCACAAACTCACGCCGAGCATGCGAGCACGCGGGCAGTCATGCGTCACCTTGTTTGATGCAAAGCCGACCGAACACGCTGCAGCAGACAGCACAGACGGGCGGCACGCTCGGCACGGACGAACGACGCACGAACGAGCAGAGGCCATGCAGTAATGATGCTGAGGCGACCGCGTGAAGGCAAGCAGGCGGGCAGGCCCACGGCAGGCCACGGCAGGCGCCATTCCTCGCGTGGTTTTTGTGACGTATTAGATTAAAACTATTTAGTCGTTTTAAGGACTTAAAATATTTCTAAAGCATAACAATTTCAAAAATGATCATAGAAAGAGCTCTAACTAATTTTAACCAAATTGCAGAAAAGCGCCACGTAGCGGAGGGCATTAAACGCACTATCTGGGCCGCGAATCGGCTTCTGTGTCCTCTCTTTACGTTTACTATATTACTCTATGGACCGCCAAACCAACTTTCTTTCTTTTGTGTGTGTGTTTGGTTGCGATATTTTTGACAGGTTGTTTACTTGTCGCCAGGTCAAGCTGTTCGCTTTTTGAACTGGTATTGAGTGTTACTGTCTGTGAGTCACGTGCGACGAATGAGATAGGCTCTGGACAACAGCTTTCTTTTAGCAGGTTTGTTACACTGAGATTGACTGGTAGGATAGTGTCGCAAGAGCGTGGTTTGATCCTTATGAAGCCAGGGGACGATTTATGAGTCAATCTTGGGAAGAGGTGGCGGGGGGGGGGGGGGGGGGGGGGGTTCGAGGCCTGCAGACAGATGACGTTACGGACTGATGTGACGTGTCTCGAGCGAAGCGTTACCGAGATATTTTTTGTTAACCTAATATTTGCCATATGGTCAAACATTAGATATATTTTTTCCATAAGAGGCCGGCGTATGCCGCTTTCTCCATAAATAAATTTGTTGACCTTGTGGCCGTGTGGGGCTTTGGGTGGGGAAAGGTAGGGGGGGGGGGGGGGGGGTGCGATGACCCATTTATTACGCCCATATGTGAAGCTCGAGTTTGGTTTCGACTTCGCAGTTGCGACATCGTTCACCGCAGCTTCCACCTCGCATTTTTGTTTTGCAACACAAACGACGTCTCAACTGCGAAATCGCAAGGAAAATCACATAATGGGAATCGGGCTTGGCAGGTGAACACATTATGCGAACTGGTCCGCTTATAATGCGCGACGTCACTTCATCGCAGATGTTCGTACTGCCTATATTAACTAACTGACCTCTACTTCTCAAGTACAGAGCCGGGAACCAGTACTTTAACCTGATGTCTGACTAATATAAATGTATATATAATGATTCTAATTAACCGGCCTCAATGGCTTCATACAAAACCGCGAAGGCGACTTCGTTTGTGACAAAAGCTGCTTTTTATCAAACGAGGAAGGACGAAAGAGCCCCGATAATAGGCCTAAATCTCATTATCTCCGCCACGTGAGCCCTCTGCCTTTGTGCGCATGTCATTTGGGCCTTCTAACAAACAAAACCTTGATTAGAATCAACCATCATACGCTAGCCAGAGTCGCGCATTGCTGACATTAGACGATGTTGTTGACACTAGGCGATGCGATAGGGTCAGGCGAATGACAATTTTAACCACTAGGCAGGGTAACACATTGTTGACATTAGGCGATGTTGTTTACGACTAGGCGATGCGATAGCGACAGGCTCATGATATTTTTAACCGCTAGGCATGGTAGTACATTGTTGACATTAGATGATGTTTTTGACACTAGGCGATGCGATAGGGTCAGGCTCATGACATTTTAACTGTTAGTCCGGGTAGCACATTGTTGACATTAGATGATGTTGTGAGCATTAGGCGATGCCAAGGGATCAAGCGCATGACGTTCTAGTCACTAGGCGGGGTAGCACATTGTTGGCTTTAGGCAATGAGATAAGGCCAAGTGCATGACGTTCTAAACGCTAGACAGGAGGCGCATTATTCATATAAGACGGTGTTGTTGAAATAGGCCATGTGATAGGGTCAACCGCATCACGTTACGACGTACTAAACGCTAGAAACCGTAGCGCATTGTTCACATTCGACAATGTTGTTGAGATTAGGCGATCTGACAGGGTCAGCGCATGCCGTTCTCTACGCTCGAGAACAGAATTCATTGTTGACATTATACAATATTGTTTATATTAGGCAATGCAATAGAGTCAGACGATTAACAATCTAAACTCTAGTAAGCGTATTGTTGGCACTAGACCATGGTTTTTATCAAGCGTATAATGTTCTAAACACTATGCAGGGAAGCGCACTGTCGTAGTTAGACGGCGTTGTTGACATTATATTGTCACGAATGACAAGTGATGAGGCGATAATAACTGATTAAACTGAACGTTTAATGGGGCGAACTTGTGCCCGAAAGTAAAAATTAAACAGAAGATAACAAGAGAGCGTCGCGGGCGTCGAAGGCGGCGAAGCAGCAAGATCGAACGCTGAGGCGAAACTGACCGTGGCTCGCTACGCGAAGCACCTTATGTACACGCGTGAGCTTCTGGAATAATCGGTGTAGACGGTTCGGCGTGTAGAACTTTCTAAACTCGAACAAGCAACACGGTCCTCGAATTTACCAGAACATTAGATTAGATGTCAACAAAAAGGCGTCCCCGCGGCAAGGAGTCGAACCCTGGCTTTTCGCGTGGGAGGCAGGCGCTATAACCGTTAGGCCACGCGCGCGCTTCCTACTTGGCAAGCTGCGCGCGCGGCATTACTCCCCCCTTTAAAAAGTGCATCGCCCCGATGCAAGCACAAAACAAGCCAAACAAAAAAAAAGAACGGTAAGCTAAAGAGTCATTTGGAACACATAAGGTCCACAGTCCTATCGAGCGTAGTACGGCTTCATGCGCACGACATGGACGACTTCTGGTCGTGGAGGGCGGCGTGATGAAGTCCGTGTTCCGTCGGGCATCACCTCGTAGTTCAGATCCCCGAGTCGACGAAGCACTCTGTAGGGTCCGAAGTAGCGCTTCAAGAGTTTTTCGCTGAGGCCACGGCGGCGGATGGGCGTCCACCCCCACACCCTGTCTCCTGGCTGGAAGTGGACGTCCCTGCGACGAAGGTTGTAGCGGCCCGCGTCGACGCGTTGCTGGTCTTGAATCATGAGTCGGGCGAGCTGGCGGACTTCTTCGGCCCGTTGAGCAACCGCCTGGGCGTCGTCGCTCTCATTGTCAGATGGCTCATGGGGCAGCATGGCGTCCAGCATGGTCGTTACCTTCCGACCATGTACCAGCTGGAAAGGTGTGAATCCAGTGGTCTCTTGAACCGCCGTATTGTAGGCGAACGTGACGTAGGGCAACACCTCGTCCCACGTCTTGTGCTCTAACGTCGACGTACATAAGATCATGTCGGCGATTGTCTTGTTGAGTCGCTCCGTCAGCCCGTTGGTCTGCGGGTGGTACGCAGTGGTACGACGATGGCTGGTGTGACTGAGCCGGAGGATTTCTTGGGTCATCTGTGCCATGAACGATGATCCGCGATCTGTAATCAGAACTTCGGGAGCGCCGTGCCGGAGAACGATGGACTCGATGAAAAACTTGGCGACTTCCACAGCAGTCCCTGAAGGAAGGGCTTTCGTTTCTGCGTACCGCGTGAGATAATCTGTGGCGACGATTATCTACCGGTTTCCCAGGGTCGACGGCGGAAAAGGACCAAGTAGATCCATTCCGATCTGCTGGAACGGTGTAGTTGGCGGAGGAATCGGCTGCGGGAGACCTGCCGGCTTCGTCGGCGGTTTCTTGCGTCGCTGGCACTCGTGGCAGGATCGGGTGTAGAGGTGGACGGTTTTGGGGAGCTTGGGCCAGTAATACTTTTCACGAATACGGGCCAGTGTCCGGCTGTAACCAAGGTGTCCGGACGTCGGGTCGTCATGACATGCTTGAAAAATCTCATCTCGAAGGTCGGCCGGGATTACCAGCAGCCACGGCGAGTTGTTGTTTCCGAAGTTTTCTTTGTAGAGCACACCCTGTCGAATGGCGAAAGTCGGCAGGGTTCGTGAGAAAACACGGGGCACGGTACTCCCGCCCCCTTCCAGGTGCTCGATTAATGCGCGCAGCTCAGGATCGTCCCGTTGACGTCGTGCCATGTCGTCGGTGTTGACTGCTCCTAGGAAGCACTCGTCGTCATTGTCGTCGCTGCAGCCGGAAGGGGTTTCGGCGGGGGCTCTGGACAGGCAGTCGGCGTCGCTGTGCTTGCGGCCTGACTTGTAGACCACAGTCATGTTGAACTCCTGTAATCGGAGACTCCATCGAGCGAGGCGTCCTGACGGGTCCTTGAGGTTCGCAAGCCAGCAAAGCGAGTGGTGGTCCGTCACCACGCGGAACGGGCTCCCGTACAAGTACGGACGAAACTTCGTGATTGCCCAGACGACCGCAAGGCATTCTTTCTTAGTCGTGGAGTAATTTTTCTCCGCCTTGGACAGTGTCCGACTTGCGTAGGCGATGACCCTCTCGAAGCCTTCTTGCACCTGGACTAGTACTGCGCCGAGTCCCGCGTTACTTGCGTCTGTGTGAATCTCGGTTTCCGCGTCCTGATCGAAATGACCAAGCACAGGAGGAGTCTGGAGTCGTCGTTTCAACTCGTCGAATGCCTGCTGCTGCTCCTCGCCCCATTCGAACTTCTCGGCGTCCTTCGTGAGGTTTGTGAGCGGTGCGGAAATTTTAGCGAAATCCCGAACGAAGCGTCGATAGTAGGCGCAAAGTCCAAGGAACCTTCGCACGGCCTTCTTGTCTGTCGGCGCTGGAAATGCCGCGACGGCGCGAGTCTCCTCGGGGTCTGGGCGGACGCCTTTGTTACTAACCACGTGGCCTAGAAACTTCAGTTCGTCATAGGCGAACCGGCACTTGGACGGCTTGAGTGTGAGTCCGGCAATCTGAATGGCTTGGAGAACAGCTCGGAGTCGTCGCAAGTGCTCGTCGAAGTCACTTGAAAACACTACGACGTCGTCAAGGTAGACGAGACAGCTCTGCCACTTCAGGACCGTGTTGCTTGTTCGAGTTTAGAAAGTTCTACACGCCGAACCGTCTACGCCGATTATTCCAGAAGCTCACGCGTGTACATAAGGTGCTTCGCGTAGCGAGCCACGGTCAGTTTCGCCTCAGCGTTCGATCTTGCTGCTTCGCCGCCTTCGACGCCCGCGACGCTCTCTTGTTATCTTCACTCATCACTCATCACTTGTCATTCGTGACATTTTGCGAGAGGTACGGGGATCGATACCCCGCACCTCCACCAAAATGTCACGAATGACAAGTGATGAGGCGATAATAACTGATTAAACTGAACGTTTAATGGGGCGAACTTGTGCCCGAAAATAAAAATGAAACAGAAGATAACAAGAGAGCGTCGCGGGCGTCGAAGGCGGCGAAGCAGCAAGATCGAACGCTGAGGCGAAACTGACCGTGGCTCGCTACGCGAAGCACCTTATGTACACGCGTGAGCTTCTGGAATAATCGGCGTAGACGGTTCGGCGTGTAGAACTTTCTAAACTTGAACAAGCAACACGGTCCTCGAATTTACCAGAACATTAGATTAGATGTCAACAAAAAGGCGTCCCCGCGGCCAGGAGTCGAACCCTGGCTTTTCGCGTGGGAGGCAGGTGCTATAACCGTTAGGCCACGCGCGCGCTTCCTACTTGGCAAGCTGCGCGCGCGGTAATATAGGCAGTGCGATAGGGTCAAGCGCATGATATTCTAAAGGGGGCACGGTAGCACATTGTTGATGTTAGACGACGTCGTTTGCACTACTCAATGCGACGGGTTAAAGGGCCCATGAAACGAATTTTGGTCTGGAATGAATCAATTTATATTGATATTTTACTAATAGCACATCGTTCAGTGGGCCAAAAGAAAAAAGGTAGAAAGTCAAAAGCCTGACTTTCGGTACGAAAATTTGAAAACACAGCGGACTATTTCGTACCTCCCTCCCTTCGTAAGCTCTCTGACTTTTCACTGTGATACATCCGCGGACCCCGCAGCGCGTCACCGGGCCACCGCAGCGCGTCACCGGGCCCAAACGCACGTCACACGGCACCGGACCTCACTTTATCCCTTGGCCCCTAAGCTGACATTGTGGCGGAAGCTACGCGCCTGCCGGACCAATCAGCCGCTCCCCTTTCATCACCTGACCTCATTCTCTGCGGCTGGGTATTGCGCGAGAGAGCGTGATCACGTGGCAAAAGTGTGGCTGGCCCGTTCACCCCGAAGCTTCCACAGCACTGTCAGCTTCGGGGTGAACGGGGTGGGGAAAGCAACTTTTCTGAATTTTGAGAGACGGGCTAATCTTCTAGGGGGACAATGAATGTGTCCGGATTACAGAAACGAGAGTCCGAGCAGTCCGAGCAAGAGGGGACTCCCCCTTTCCGTCTTCTTGAACTGTTAGGTAGAATGCGCGATTTATGAGTTGAGGAGGAAAGCTAAACACTCGCCGAGGTTTTTAGTTGAACGTGACATATGAGAGCCCAACTACCCAGAACAGAATTTGCGGCTCGAAATTCGGTTTCTTTCCGCCCGAAAACCGCCGATCAAGAACTGGCCGGTTCGAGTCTCGCTCACTCTCTTTTCCGTGGTTACGGGCCATTTTTGTAAGGTATCGATGCGACCACCAAATTTAATCAAAGTCGTAGGTCATTAAAGGCACACAGTCAATATTAAAAATATAAAAAAATATGAAACCCATTTTGTGTGGCTCCAAAAAAGCTACAAATACGTTGATTGAAAAAAAAGGTAGCACAGACAACCGGAAGCTTTCTGTGCGTTCACTGCGTTCACTGCATAATTCTCGACATGGCGTCGTTTCGCGTATCGTGGGACTAGCACTAGCGGATGGCAGCGGACGACGGGCGTTGGACCTCTACTTTAGAACTGTCGTTCACGGTACTGGCGGATTCTGTCTTTCTTTGGAAGAGAAATTTTGGACTGATCAAAAGAACTGATATTCATGCCGTACGACACGCCTGACCAGCAAGCCGATTGCACGAAGACGTCGCCGAGCCGTCGTCCCTTCTCGTGGCTGAAGACATCGCTCGCTCAAACGTCAAGCACGAAGTGCGTAATTCGAGTTGAATACGCACGCGTACGGTTACTTTACGAGGTGCGAATGTGCCCTATGCTTGGTGCTGCTCGACTTCAAGCCGGGAGTGCATGTATTGAAGGGAAATCAGGAAATCGGCAGCAAACTTCCGACATACAGTCTACCCGCTGCATAACTACGCATGATAGAGTTCCTTCAGTACAATAAAAAAAAAAAGAAAAAAAAGAAAAAGATAGAGTTTCTTTAGTAGCTCAGTGGAAAGACGTCCGCTTCACACGCAGAGCGCAAGGGTTCGATACCTGGTGTGGGTTTATATCTTTTTTTTTTTGTCAAGCATTCTGCGCTGTTTACATTTCTTTTTTTTTACAATTATCACAGAAAAAAAAAAAATTCTGTGGACGATACGTCGCTGCACTAAATGGTATGAATTCCATTTTTGACACCTGCGAACTCAATGTATATCACTTTCCACAAAATGCAAGGAGCATATGAATCGGGTAGCGTCCGCTTTCCGAGCTTCGCGTGATGGTTCTACAGGAATTGCAGCCAGCCATTGATCCCGACCCGTTGATCTTTCGGAAACTTGTGCACTCTGGCATAACCCTGGCCACTTTCAGATGCAGGACATGTGAGGCAACTCTTCACGCAACATCTTAAGAGTATTCTTTTCGGAGCTGATCACGGGGATTCACCACGGCACTCGGGCACTCACTACTAATTGCCAATTAAATGTACAAAACAACTCATCTTGAAATACAGAACAGCGAGCGGAACAAACATAACTGCAAAGGAATACCACGGCGAGCGAACGCATTTCGTCTGCTACGGTGCTACGTGCGGAAAGAGGAGAAAAAAAAAAAAAAACGCACGATCGGGTGTAGCCACGTGACTTCCGCCACTCACGCTATCCTCTCCACTTCTCCGTTTCGGTTTCGGTTTCGCGCAGTTGCGTTTTTTGGCTTTATTGAAAAAATACGTGACTCTGTAGCAAAATATTAATTGGGTAGTATTCCGACACCATAATGAATCGCCTGACAAAACAGGAAAAAAAACTTTTTGGGGGGTGTCAGTGTCCCTTTAAGCGCATGCGGCTCAAAACACTAGGCACGGTATTGTTGATATGAGACGATGTTGTTGACACTAGGCAAAATAGATAAAGCCAAGCGCGTGATGTCCTGAACGAGTGGGGCATTGATAAGGGAGTCGCCGTCCAAAACGTGCGACGCAGTCACATCTCTATCCAAGGACAGGAAGGAGGGACGCTGTTTACTTTCGTTTATCACACGGTTGACATGTTCGCGCGGGTGGGCGAGTGTACACTTTGTCTCTGGGACAAAGGAAGCTCTCGAGAAGAAATAAAGATGTCGAGAGAAAGTGTGCCTATTTGCCGTCCGAAGACCTTCCTCAATCCTTGTCGCGGATTGAGGAACCGACAGGAGTCAGTGTCTGCAAGAATAAGAACCCGTAAGCTGACGTGGGAAGGATAGAGCGTCAAATTAGACGAAGATTATCATTCCGCAGTCGTCGTCCCGGTCGGCGCTTCCGTGAATTTGTGCTGAATAATCTAAATAAAACAAAAGACAATTCTAATCGGAAAATAAAATTTTCAAAGCACGGAAATTGTTTTTATAGAATCCCCCACTCCAAGACTGTTGTCCGTTCGCATGTCCGCCTGTCGGTCTCTTCATGCAGCTCCCAGCTAAATTTAGCGGCAAAATGATTAAACAAGAAGCTCGTGTTTACTCCACAAAGCGACTGCTTGATGTCTTCTAAAGAAATTTAAACAATCGCTCATAAAATATTGCATTTCGTGCGTTAATGAACATTGAAGATAAAGTATCGGTGCTAATGTTTCGGTTGTATATTATAATTTGCTTGTCTGTTATACTTTTAAATACAAGTGCCCCGAAGACGGAGGAAATACGCTCACGAGTTACGGGAATTTAACATAAGAAATGCGAATGCCAATAATCTTTCTTATAGTGGAATTGAAAAATAACAGATGCAAATAAGAATATTTTTGTATATCTCTTGTTTGGGATACGAAATAAATGAACTAGATTCATTTCTTATAAATATTGCACATTTATTCAGATAAACAAATTAAACTGAATAAACACGCCACCGTAACCGAGATAAACTTTAATTTGAGAAGTGGGGTTTCAATATCCCCATAGAAAAAAAATTATGTGATACATTATTTGTTCAATACGCACATCATAACTTACGTTAATTAAATGAGGCCTATTTAAGTTCTTATATGATGTTATATGTTCCTTCATATAGCATTAGTTTAATATATATATATATATATATATATATATATATATATATATATATATATATATATATATATATATATATATATATATATATATATATATATATATATATAATATTGTCCCCCGCTCCCAGCTCGAGGATGATGTCGTCATTTAGAGCACGGCACTTATTTATCCCATACGCAGGTACAGCACGTCCGGGGGGCAAGCACAAACGCCACGCCATCATAAAAAATGCTTGCGCTGCAGACCCAAGCTCGGATTTATCACCCACATCAGTTCGCACGCACGTGGTGTTTTGAAAGTTTTCCTGCAATCCTTTTGCACTTCGCAAGAGCGGACAGTACAAATAATAAAAAAAAATCTTACAAAACGTTATAAAAAAAAAAACAAAAAAAAAAACGAACGAGCTGACCTAGAAAGCAGTTCAAAACATGCAGTTGCCAATGTACAAGTCGTTTGGTTTTAATTCGAAGTGATACAAAAAAAAAAGTTGAGAGTTTCATGGGTGCCTCTTTCCACGTAAGCTTATCAGGGTAGGCGGATATTACACAGCGAGATAACAGTAACGATAAGTTGGACGATGAACCAAAACATGTGAATTAACCTTTTTTTATTGTCTTTTAAACTACACTTGCAGCACCACTCATAAAGGGCGGTGTTGCTATTTCAGCTTAAAAGACAAGTATTACTAGACGCTAGACAAATGTAAACAGTTAGCGAAATGCAAACGCACTACGAGATATCCACCGGCCACTTTTAGTGTTTCTTTTCGCGTGATTAAGAAACTGAACGCTCAAAGCGCGCCGGAACTTTTGTTCTCAGTATATAATTATGGACGAAAGGGATACTCTGCTCCGCAGGCGGAGCATATACAGTTCCTCTAGTCGCTGGGAGCAGCTGATAAGGGTCACGTGGCCACAGAAAAGTCGCGCCCTACTCCGGTGTTTCCTCGCGCGCTCAGCATTCGGAGTTTTTTTTCCGTTAGTTTCGGTATGGCGGACAATAGGCAACCTTACTTATCGCCGGAAAATAGCGTGGAGCAGAATTCAGTTTTTCGAGATCTAACGATTGCTGGGACATTTTTGGTGGCCGGGAAATGCATCCCTAGTTGTAATATTTAAAACTGAAACGTTTATTGAATGTGTTAGCTAATGTATTTTGGGTAATTCGTTTGGGAATTGTAACTTTAGGATCGTAACCCGACGTCTGCCACAATTAATAACGTTAGCTGGAAGGAATCATTTCTTTATTTGGAATGTTGTTTTCTTAAAATAACTTCCCGTCCGAAAAAAAAAAGAAAAAAACTTTTTATATTGATTTAATATATACACTGCTAGTCACAAAAGGCGTCGCGAATTGCTTTATACTTGACCCTTAATTAGGTTTTAAATTTGTGTAGAAACCACATATAGTGCAAGTGACTGCAACGCTACGTTATATGTATACATCTCTAGATTTTGCCGGGCCTCACTGAGAACCGATTATTATGCTTCCTTTAAAGATACACGATAATAAAAATGAAAAGACAGCCTTTTTAGAAACCATTGTTATAACTCGGCCGTAGATCTTGCGGTGTTTATGGATAAGGAATTTCGACAGTTATTTTTCGGTATTGATTTATTTTTTAGATATAGATGTATTTCAGTGATCTGATTCGGACGGACGCTAAAAATGGGAATTATTAGTGAAAATAACTAATGAAAAACGAAGAGTTGAAGTCCAAGAGTGGAGGGGGGCTTCACAGAAAGAGTACTAGCTAGAGAAAAACAGTAACAACAACAAGAAACTGTTTTTTTTTTTTGTTTTAACTGATTTTGTACTTTTATCATTGAGAGATGTTTATCGGTGCTTCCCAGGTAACACTGGAGAGGCTACGGCTTAATTATAACCTTGTACTAAAGGGAATTGTTAAATCCAAACTTATCTCCAAGTGCAATATTGGGGTAGTTTAAAATGAAAAAAATCCTGCATTTTGGGTATAAAAATGGTATTACATTTTCATTTTTAGATATACCTGTTACCACACAAGGACAAATCCCCTTGGCTAGAGTTTCGCTCCGGAACCTGGGGCCATTTTGAAGAACGGAAACGACTTTTAATTAGATTAAATTAGTTTCAAAACAAATATTCAAAAGTAAACATGTAAAAAATGTTTTTTTTTGTTTGTTTTTAGAATATACAAGAGCAAAATATGTATTCTCTGGATTACTAATTACACAATTAACGATGAAATGTTACTGCGGGTTTATATTGTTATTTTCCACTATTAACGCCACGTGTATGCTAATTTTGCGTCGTGTGCACAATGCTAGAAACATAACAATGGCGGAGACAATTTTTTTCTTAAAACTGTTCTAAGGTGCTTTTTAAAACCAAACATTTTCGCAATTCGAACACACTTTCAAACAAACATTTTCAAACGCAGCTCTCGTCCACTTCTTCATAAGAGCACAGACAATACGAATATTCTATTTATATCCGACGCAGAGAGTTCTGGAATGCGCCTAATCTTCGTACCAATTAGGCACTGCACTCAAATTTATTTATTTATTACATTTATTACATGTACCCTCAGGGCCTTTGGCATTGAAGAGGGGAGTGGTTACCAAAATACATGATGATGAAGTAAAAAAAAGCAGTTACTAGAAGTATGAAAAATTGCGTCTATTCATACAATATTGTCTAAGGCGTTCTTGAACAGTTGGAGGTCTTCGATTGAAGCTGTTGGTACGGGAAGGCGATTCCACTCTTCTGATGTGCATGGGAGAAATGACTGAAAGAAAAGCATTAGTCCTGCACGATGGGACACCGACCTTATGGACGTTATCTAATCGAGATGAAACGTATATAATTGGGGAGGTAAAATAAGTTCGGCGCGGAGATGGGGGTTATAAAACAACTTGTGAAAGAGGCAAAGACAAACGTTTTTACGACGAGATGACAAAGGCGGTAAGTCGAGGCTGGATTTCATTGTGGTTATGCTCGCAGTTCTGTTATAGTTGGACAAAATAAAGCGAACAGAGTTATTCTGGACCGTTTCGAGTGAGTGAATTAGACTTTTCATGACAACGATCCCAGACTGAAACGGCATATTCGAGTTTTGGACGAATTAGTGCTTTGTAAAGCAAAAGTTTTAGAGATGAGGTAACTTTTGCAAAATTACGTCGAAGATATCCGAACATACGGTTAGCGTTATTAAAGGGTAACTGCAAAGAAAAAAAAAAGTGTTTTTTTTAAACAGCCTAATTGGGACAAGCATGTCACAAAACAAATCTTCCGCGAAAAAAAAAAAATTAGCAATATTTACGTTACAGGACTAATTTAGTCGGAGTCACAACCTCTCCACATTTGAAACTCCCGCTCATTCGACCCGCGCGCAGGAGAACTACGCCCCGCCCCTCCCTCTTGGATTCTCTTGGATTGACTTGGCTGCGGAGTACGCAGCGTCTTGACTCCCGGCGCCACGGACCCGGGGGGGGGGGGGGGGGGGAATGGGAAGGGGGAAGGTGCCGTTCATGTACGCTGGAACTATGGCTGGAAGCTAGAGACATGTCGCGAAGATGTGACCCGAGAAGTGCCTCGGTGCGAATCTCGAAGGCCTCCGGTAAGAAATGACGAGAACATACCTGGACTTCACACACTACTTCACTTCAGGAAGTCTCACTCAAGCACCTGGGTCAACACGAAACACTGATCACTTCGGCGAAACGACTAGTCGAGGAAGGCGAGACAGGCGGGAGCAGAGGCTTCGGCGGCCATGAAAGAATGGCGAAGCTTTTGTTTGTTTTGGTATGAATCCGAACGGAAGTGCCCGTCTTGTAAACCATTTGTAAAAAATAATAACTCTCATTACATGAGTTATTTCAAAAGGAAATCACAACATATAACAAAGGTTTAACAACCAAGATCTAAGCTGTCAATCAAACTCTTAGCCAATAGCAGCCGAATGGGATCAACGTCACGGAATCCCAACTTCGTGGCGCGCGATTTAAAACGTACGAAATAGCCGCAAACTAAAATCAGTCTCACGCAATAAATATTGCTGAAAAAAAATTGTTTCCTCGCGGAAAAATTGTTTTTTGACATGTTTGTTCTAATTAGGCTGTTTAAAAAGAAACTTTTTTTTTTTTTGCAGCTACCCTTTAATTACAAAATGCTCATAACTTGCCTAGATTACTTAACAAGTTTATTATAGACCGCATTGATATTCACTGTTTAGCAAACAAAGATGTACTCGCGTGTTTTGTTAATACAAATTATACTGTATAGTTTTTTTTGTTACCATGCCCTGTAAGTGCAGGGGCACCAGACCCAGTCAAGCCACCATGAGAAATCTTTTTGTTTGGTGCCCTTCAGCACAATAATGCTGAAATAAATAAGTTCAAGTTCGAGAATTGTGACCCTCATAACTTTACTACCAGAGGTCACAATATTTATCTATAAAACTATTTACAAGATAATGATATAATTGTTAGATTTACACGCCTGACTATAAACGTTTTTCCTCGAATCCCTAAAAACAAAGAGAATACGTTGTCAATGGCAGCTCTGAATATTTTTTTAACATTTATTTTAAGCAATGCAGTGATCAGTCTTTCGCTGTTGTTCTTTGTTTGTTTTTTTAGGTATAGTATTGCCAAAAAGACTGAAAAGCAGCTGTTGGCTTTTTTTTACTTGCGTCCCCGCATCTGTACTTTTATATGCAAATGAAATCAGTCATCGATTGATTGGAACTTTTTAGCCAATCAAAATAGGAGCCGCGGAACCAAAGATTCAAGCTGCCGACCAAGTTTTGAAATATAGGGGCAAGGTTCCACCCACACGCATGACAAAACACCTCTCGGGAAAATCGAATTACGTCTTTCAGATCATTCTAGAACTACGGTCACCATGCTCTTTTTGAAACATGCGCTGTCGCTCTGCACGGCACCGCAAAGATGGCCTCTACTTCACAAGGACACGTCAACTGTTTGACGAAAAACGTAAACTCTTGGCGACTCCAGCAAAATCGACGGCACCTAGTGGCTAGAACAGAAAGCTGTAGCGGCAGGTTCGCTAGGCAGCCTTAACGAGCGAATCAGTTATTCACAACCCCTGGTGGTCAAAACACGAAGCCGCAACCTATTATCGCTACGCAGCGCGGTAGCAACCGATAAGAACGCCAAAGAACGAATCACGATGCCAGAAGTCTGAAGAGTGGATATGGGGAGCGCGTTGTATTCAATACACAAAGAAGAAATGGAAGCTTTAAGGGGAAGAAACACAAACATGTTCGTCCTCCTTAAATGTTATTCTTTCTTTCTTTGTGTAAGTCTGAACAACGCTGCGTGTTTCTTAAACTGTCAGTGAAGCCATAGTAAAAAATCTGAAGGGTTACACTTTCCCGCTGCAAATCAATTGGGAGAAAACATCGCTGTAGTTTACGGGGGAATCTCGGCTCATAAGTGTGGTAAACAAATTTACGAATGTAGTAAACGTAAATATGTTCAAACATAAAAAAGAAGAAGAAAAACGTTCGCGCTGTAGCATTGAACCCAAAGTTTGAAGATGCCACGCGCTGACCTCAATGCGGAGGGCAATTACGTCTGCTTTTTGCATAGGGGTTGCGGTGATGTCAGAACGCCGAGCTCTTATTGGCTTATTGAAACAAATAGTGGGCAGACCTCTGGGCATCTAGCAGTGAGATCTACCCACTGTCGTTTCAATGAAAGCCAATCAGAGCTCGGCGTCGTTCTGACGTCACCGCAACTCCTGCGCAAGAAGCAGACGACTTGCTCTCCGCATTGTAATAGGCGGGACCGCGGATCGAGGCGAGTCTTGCTGGGGTCGAGCGGCACCATGCACCGGCAGCCATCGCTTGACACCAGATCAGTGGCGGATCCAAGGGGGGGGGGCGGTGGGGGCGATCGCCCCCCCCCCCCCCCCCAAACGCCTCGCCAGGCAACCCCCCCCCCCCCCCCCGGGGTTCTTCGTCAGCTCAAAGAAAAAACGTAAGCAATCGACGCGAGGGACAAAAGATAAAAACAGCGGTGGGTGGACGCGCCTGCTGGGCGCTTCCAAAGTGGGGTTTATCTCCGTCAGGGTCACGGTACGTCTTCCCGACAGGGACGGCGCCAGGAGTTTCGAAGTGGAGAGACAGTGGGGAGGCGCACCAATTATCAGGGTCCTCGACTGCAGGCACACTTCCAAACAAGGCCAGCACGTCGAGCACGGGAAAAAAAAAAAATTGGTTTGCTCTTTATGTTTATACAGCCTTGATGGAGATGCGCCTCAACGGGTAATCGGTCTCTTAGCTGTAGATGAAAAATTTAGCCAGTGCAGTACAACCGCTAACCTGGGATTTTTAACGTGCATCACGCAGTAGTGATCACACGAACGCGTGCCGGTACGAAACTCATCCAGATCGAAACGGGTGGGGGCGGCGGGGATCGAACCCAGGAGGTTCCCAGCGCAAGCTTTCGCTCCACGCTCCGAGCTGAGACGCGTCAGCCCACTCGGCCACTTCCTCCCTGCACGGGGGGAAAATACCTTCAACATATCTAGTCCCCTTTCTCTCTCCCTCTCTCTCTGTCTCCCTCTCTCTCTCTTTGGAGGTTGTCTGCGAAAAATTTGTGCCCTGAAAGCTCCCAAACGCAGACGCCAAGCAGCCTTCCTCAAGGGTGCGATCCTATACACAGCGGATTATCCTTCCTCTCTAGCGGCCGCATTTTCATCACTTTTCGTTTGATGGTTTCTTCGTGGTTCTGGGCTTGTCTTTTGGCATGTCTTTTTTGGCTTGCTTTGAGATGCTGTCGCCCACGGGCTCACTAAAGGTATCTTATTGGCACGGTGTGCTCATTGCCAAGGGAAGTGCGGAGGGGACGTACCAGGAGGAGACGTTCCAGGGGGGGGGGGGGGGGGTGGATGGATGCAGCTTGTACAACCAGGTGACCAATTGCTTTTCTTCTCAACTGAGAGAGGAAGCAAATGCTCTGGGTACAGTGTAGTCTGGGTCTGGGCTTCTCCTGAAGACGCTCCGGACTTCCCCACGACCTTGGCTTAAACATAAGCCCGCTTTCGTCCTCGCCTCCATCCCTCACTGAGGATCAGCGCCGCAGCGCGGAATACAGAAAGAAGCCGACGAGCGCCAGAAGGGGGAGATGTTTCCTCTAATGGGCTTCAAACTGCCTGCGGTACGACTTCTCGTGGCGGGAAGCTAATAAAAGAAAGATAAACGGTACGAGCACTCTAAAGGCTGGAGGCTGCTTACACGGGGTCCTCAAGCCGACGCCGTAGGCATTTATTTGTATACAATGCCGTTTCAACCTAGTGTGGCGGGACATATCTTAGGAAAGGCGCCCGCTACCCCTTGTCTCCCCTTGGCGCCGTCTTTACTTTTCGAGTTAAACGCGGCTTCTGTGGATTGACGGCAGAGCTTTCGCGCGGCTTTGCAGGAGCGAATATGTGTGTGTCGAACGGAACAGAGGCGGGGCTTGCTGGTTTGCAACTGCGGCTTCGAATTCCCTACCTAGGGACTTGGGGAAAACAAGCCCTTTCAAAGATGCGACTATACATGAATTAAATAGACAGTGCCTGTGCCCGTTCGAGTGAACACCGACTCCCAAACATCCATGCTGCAGTCGTGATCGGCCTTTAGCCCAGTTGAGATTCGCCGACCGGACAACCGCTCTGCCCCATCATATCTCTGCACGTGTCCTCTCGACCCTGACGAATGAGCTAACTACCCAGAAACAAGTGAGTGTTCCTTTCATACAGAAAATATCCAGACGAAGTGCAATTGAATATAATTTGGAAGGATCCATTGCTGGTTTAAGGTCTTCTCTAAGTTTAAAAGTTATAGTTGCCGAACTGCAACATGCTTTCAAAAATATTCAACAATTATTCGCTTTCGTTTTCTCGAGTTGCATCAAGAACACGTGAAAACACGAGTTTGGGTTGGCAATGCCGCATGTGCTGCGCTCTGGACATCCCAAATATACGGCGAACAACCGACGAACTTGCCTGGCAGCGTTCGTTTCGCTCGCTGCGTCAACAGTGTTTTGACGCCGCGAGCAGCGTCGAAGCCGCCGGGCCATTTTTGTCGCTTGTTTGCAACGTACTCGCTTTATTGAAGCAACCGGCGACAATGAAAAGTATGTTTTAAAACCACGTTCTGCATTTTGGCACTGAATATAAAGTTCTAACTACTATGCCAAGCTTAATCTCAAAGAACAGCCGAGTTTTAGATTAAAACGTTTTTCGCATTGTCATTAGCTGCATGAGCTTCCTCCGTATAGTTGGCAAAGGTTGGCTGTCCGTACATGCTCTGCGGGTGTAACGAGAATATATAAATATTCAAGCAAAAGGAGCCCAAAAGTTGTAGCACCGCCGGGGATATCTGAGCCATCAAGTTACACTGTCTGCAATTGTCACAGCCGCTATAGCACCAAACATTCATCCCCAGTAGTTAAACTTCTTTTTCTATTTCTAGCGCGCTGCCACGCGAATGGAGTAATCCCGTTTCCTATGAACTACAAAATTCCTTGCGTTATGGTGTTCAGAAAGGATAGTGCCACCACAATTTTCTAGATACTTACCTCTAGCGTGGTTACCCGAAAGGTTTTAATGCAAAGAGTTCATCCCCGACAGGTAAACCGATACAAAAGCTCTCAAGATCTATATTATGTTATCAGAGTTTAGTAAAAACGATAACTCCACAAAAAATATAAACACTCACCCCCCCGTTTTACACCGAGGAACCGCCCCCCCCTAAAATGGAGGTCTGGATCCGCCCCTGCACCAGATAATGCATGGGATTTTATGGCAGGAAGGGTGAAACTGCAATTTCTTACCTTAGTAAGTTGTTCTCGACGATGAAACCTTTATCGTGTTTTACCGGGACGACAGTTATGGGCGCAAATATCAAAAGCGTTAGAATACCAATATTTTACAGCGGAGCTGTTCAGGGCTAGTTTCCCCAGGATCGTGTCCCCCGCAAAGAAATGAAGACACCGAAGTCTGGACACCTACCGCCATCTATGAGCGACGGTGGCAAGCCTCGTATCTGATTGCCGCCGTCGCTCATAGATGGCGGCAGCCTTTTTACTCTGGCTTGCCGGCTTGCTGCCGGCCATTACTTTCCATTGTTCAGCTCCGCTGGTCTTATTATGCTGAATCGAGTGACGACGACGACTGGAATACGCCCGGTCCAGAAAATGGTGACCCCGAACTACCAGCATCCAACGGCGCGACGCGGCGACGATATGATGACGACCGCCGCAGTACGTCGGGTCCACACAGTGGTGGCACCATACCAGACCAGAGAGGGTCGACCCCGAGCAACGAGGCAACGTCGCAGCACTCAGTGACGTCACATGTCCAGAAAACTTCGAACGGCGGTGCGGCACCGACGGGCAACAGCAGCCTGGCCCCTGTTCGGACGACGCAGCCTTAGCACACTCACGCCATTAGCAACCTTCAGGCGATGGTGTGTTATTGTCACAAGCCAGGGACTCGACTCGGACGGTGAAACCTCCGGAGCGTTTTCATTATGAATTTGATTTCAATCAAGTTGCACGAACCTTTACTTTGTCTTTTGTTACTTGTGAAGAGATTATCGGGCTTATCATGTACAACACCTCGCATGATAATGCACTAGTCATGCGCAGTGCGCCCGGAACTATATTATAAATACCGCCTACGTTCATGAAACTATCTTCTTGTTTCTGTGCACACCATGCTGTCGGCTACCTTTTTATCATCCTGATACAGAAATAAACTATGATGCGGTTCAATGGGGTAATGGTTGCCACGAGTCAACGCGGAGACGTTCGTGCTCTCGAAGTCATCAAAGCTTAGCAGACGATAAGTTAGAATGCCTTTACTGGGGATATTCGCATCGTTTCAAGCGCTTGTACAAAGTACTTCTGGTGCAAGCTTTTGTTTTGAACTGCAGTGAGGACTTCTGCGACGAACTAAAACTCTGAGCGTGTCGTTCATTTGTTGAACGTCTACCATTTATTTAGCACCTGAAGAAAGCGACGCCGGCACAATCGGGGGAGCCCCGGCACATTTGATTTTTTTTTTTAAATCGGCGTTCGAACGCTTGACAGATGCCGATTCGATTTTCAAACACCCGATATAATGATTGCAGCAAATCATCAAATACTCGTCTTCGAGCATCGCGTACAAGCTTGAATATTCCTACTTTTGTGTGTTTCTCTCATAAACTTGCGGGCATTGCCTGATGTCAAACAATGTCCGCCGCGGGTGGTGCTATACCGACGGGCTTCCGCGATGCAGCCTAAATAGAGATCAGTGATGCCACAGCGGTGTTCCCTGCATAGATTACAACGATTTGCTGTAACCGAGTGGTTTGTAGGAGCATATTGATTCTCCGTATTTCTCAGAGTGTGTATAGCGAACGTTACTGCGGTGTCAACATAGTAGCGCTCATTATAGACGCTCTTAGGCCCCATTCACACAGTCGGCGCCTCTCCCATCCCGGCACCGTCACGGGAGCACGCCGGGGTGGGGACGCGACGGCAGGGTGTCCGAACAGGCCGCGCAAGGAAAGCGACGGCGGCCGCGACGGCAGGATTGTATTGGATCGGGTTGCTTATTTATTCAACTTAAATTACAAAATAAATAGATAATTGTGCCTAAACATTAGTGCGCACGTTTCGTTTTTTGTAAATTAAGGATTTGCGTCTGCTATTAGCAATTCCCGCCGAAAAGGAAGACGAAAAACAACACAACAAGCGTTGGCTGACTGTTGCCAATCGAACGATGAAAAATCTTCCAAACTTAGCGAAACTTTTCTATTTTGTGATTGGTCGGATTTTGATGGGGGCGGAACTCCATCATCCGCCGGGACGCCGGTGCCGTAGAGCAGTTTCCTACGTCAACAGGCACACGGCGCGGCACAGCTTTCCGGCGAAAACCGGGCCGAAACTCCTCTCCCCTGCCAGGAACGCCCCTCGCGACGGTGCCGAGATGGGAATAGAATAGTTTATTTCAGACATACATGTGTCTTACATGTGTCTGGGGGGCTGCAGCAAAAGAAGGCAAAAAAGCTCTCTGACAAGCCCCCCCCCCCCTATAGCAGTCAACAGAAACAGCATACAATAATTAAGCAACAAAATTGAAATAAACATAGGCATCAGTAAACCATTCCGATCAATATCATCCATATAAACATATGAACATAAGCAATGCGTCACAATAAAAACCAAAAAATAGAAGCAAACCCCAAAAAAATCATGAAACAAAAACAAGACAAAACTGCATTCATTGACATTAAAATCGTCATTATCAACAATATCATCCAACGCACATCTGACATTAACACATCACAACACTTCATAACACCATGAAAGAAAGACATATTGAAGGCACTATATTTGCAATAAGCACACATAAAAGTTACATTTTCTTACAATAATCTAAGGTAGGCGATCAGCTTCAAGGAAATATGTTTTGACTCTTTTCCTGGACGCGTGGATTGTTCTATCACACTAAACGAAAATATACCCAGATGGGAGTAAATCGCTTGTCCTCTAGCGCATTCCCATATGGGAGTTTTATATACTCTGCCGGATGGGAGTTCAGAGTTCACTCTCATGCAGGCCAGAGTTTTTTGGGGGGTGCAAGGGGGTAAGTACAGAACTCCCATCAGCACGGGAGTTTGTTCATGGATCAATGAGAGTATTTGTTCACTTCCATCAAAGTGTTCCTAGGTGGACCCATGGGAGTATTCTTTCACATCCTTATGGGAGTTTTTGTGGATTCACAGGAATATTCCTTTACATCCACCTGGGGGTTCTTACGTGGACCCACAGGAGTATTCTTTCACATCCATATGGGAGTTTTTACGTGCATTTATGGGACTGTTTTTTCACATCCATATGAGAGTTTTTGTGTGCTTTTGTGGTACTATTCTTTCACATCCATATGGGAGCTTTTAAGTGCATTTATGGGACTATTCTTTCACATCCATTTGGGAGTTTTTACGTACATTTATGGGACTATTTTTTCACATCCATAAGGAAGTTTTTATGTGCACTTGTGGGACTATTCTTTCACATCCATATGGGAGTTTTTACGTTCATTTATGGGACTATTCTTTCACATCCATTTGGGAGTCATTATGTGGGCCCACGGGAGTCTTCTTTCACATCCACCTAGGAGTTTCAATGGTGATTTCCGAGAGTATTTTCTTGCTACCTTTAAAGGGGTACTACAACGAAATTTCGGCGCTTATTTTATGGTCTATATGTGTTCAAAGGAGCAGTATCACGTCGGACACACCAATATCTGGTTAAAAAAAGACACGCAAAGGAATTTTAAAACGAATTAAACGATTAGCAAAGAGCACCTGGTGGATGTCGCTAACGCCTCGTTTGTAATGCCCGTCTAGGAACCTTGAGAGGTAGTGACGGTTGTTGTCTCGCCTCCGGCTGCTCCGGCCACGACGAAGAGAGGAGGGAAAGGAGGAACTCCCTCTTCCCGAGAATTCCTTTTGTGCGTCCCAGAAGTCGCTATTGTCCCTCTACAAGATTATAGAAGATTAACCCGTCACTCAAAATTCTTACAAAAGCTGCCGCTTCGGTGGCTGGAACGACTAGGCCATCCTCTCGACGTCAGCCTCGCGGTAGCTTTGCTCATCCCGAGACGACCTACGTCACGATTGCGTCGGATGTCACGTGCTCTAAGCTGGGCCTTCTCCGAGCGCTTGCCAGAGTGGGCCGTTTATAACAAAAAATAGAGCCACCAGGCTCAAAATACAAACGTGCGATTGTCATTTACGGATGTTGTGGATCATATTCAACCTATTTCTGAACACGACGGATATATTTCAAATTTCGTTGAAGCATCCCTTTAAGGGGTTTCTTCAGTCAGGAAGTGTGAAAGGAAAGGCATAAGCAGGTAGCATCATGCACAAAATAAATTTATTGCACACATTATGTACATTTCTTGCACACATCGTGTGGCAAGAGCTCATGTTGCCTTGGGCGCAAACTGGCTTATACACTGTCAGACGGTCATTTAAATGGCCTTCAGAGGAAACTCATTAAAAATATCTGCGAACAAGTGTACACCGAAGGGCACAGGCAGAGCCGTGATCGTGAGCCGGTTCGCTGATTCTTTGAAGGAGTTCATTCTGAAGGCCATTTAAATGCCCATCTGACAGGGGCATTTATTACAGTGTAGGGTACGGTAGGCTAAATGTGGTACACAAGCCACGATCGCTCTGTAGAAATTGATCAATTCCAGTGCCTTTACCCGCGGCTTCATGTAGCACAGTCCCCAAAACCATGCTCAATAAAAGTCAGCATCTTATGTGCCTCCTTCGCATACTGGATGTGGAAAATCCAGTAGGCGGCAATGAGGTACGCCACACCCTGATAGAGCCATACCATATGTTCAAAATGTTTCCTTAATCAGTCCTAAAATATTGAAATAAATTATCTCAAACTTTACAGAATTTGATAAGACATAATATGAGAGTCAGATTTTTCACCTCAACTTATTTATGTTAAACACCCTGACCTGACTGCTCCTTCTTAGACGTCGCAGCTTGCTCGTTATCCGTCGTAGCGGCAGATGCAATTACTCTTTCTGGAATCAGTCTGCAGTTGGCCATTCTCTTTCCTGCATAGTGCTGGAAGCAGACTTGTACGTAGTTCAACTACTCTACTCAAGTTACTGTAGTTTAACTACTTTTCTGAGTAGTTTAGTAACTTTCAATTACATTTTTATTTCGGTAGTTAGTAGTTTACTTTAATTACATTTTCCGAGTAACTTCTACTCAAATTACAAATTACTTTTGAATTTTAGCGCTAATTGGTTTGCCTATCAGCAAACATTCCTGCGCAAAGGAGATAAGATGTTGGAAGATCAGCTGATAATTGCAAAGAGAAGCATGTGGCGTAGGAAAAGGGGGAGGGGGAGAAAATGGGTTGGAGAGTCCGAAACCCCCAAAAGTTTCCCGAGCCCCCCCCCCCCCCCCCCCCCTCTGCAACAACAGTGCTACGAATCGCGGGGAGCGAACGGGCACGACGCAAGAGAGGCCGAGTAACTGCGGGATTAGCGCCGAAGACTGGCGTTTCTTTGTGTCCCGAAGCTCAAGGAGACTTGACCCATTCGAAGAAAGGGCTGGTTCCCGCTTCTCTCCAACGTAGAAACTCTCGCCCACTACAGGAGGTGCACGCACTGTATCCTCACTCAAAGGAGGCAACAAAATGCAGCACCTGCTCTGAAGCTCATCTGGTGCCCCCGTAGTTTCTGCTGTACTCGAAGAATCGCGTGCTAAAGGGCAACGCAAAGGGGACCTTTTTGCGCTGCCTTTCCTCTCAAAACTCAGAATATGCAGGTCTTCAAAGATTTGAAGATCGTTCGAGAAACCTGTAGTGATTCCCCCAACGTTTTTATATACAAAATAATAAACAAGCAGTGTTGGGAAGTACTCTAAGTACGTGGTACTCAAAGTACAACTGTTTAGAAAACTTGTACTTTATTTGAAGTACATTCTCTGGGCATGTACTTGTACTTTCCGTGGAAAGTAAAACTCCTGACTTCAATGTACATTCCCCGAATTTTAAAACAAAAAAAAATGGCTTATCGTCGCGTGAAAATGCGCTTTTTCAAGACGTCATCTGGTCATTTCTCTGAGTGAAGTAATGGCGGCTATAAGACCGACACAAATAAGTGGCTTATAAGTTGATTGTGTCAAATAGCTCGTCAGCGAGAGTAAAACAACTACTGTGTGGCGACTTGACTTTATATTTACTGCCATTTCCATAGAAAACTGATGCACCTCCGCTTACCTTTGAAGCAATGCGTACCAGTTGGGCGTCATGAAATATTCTGTTAAAAGTACTGGCACTTTACCTTGAAATATATTGTATATATGGTACGTTACTTTTAGTACATTGCACCCGGTGTACTTACTGCTTTACTTGAAGTAATTAACCTCTAATTTACTTTGTACTTTACTTGAAGCGCTTTTAGATGTACTTTACGGAACATTGTAAACAAGCAAACACTGTATAAAATTCAAGCTCACGCAGTGATAAACCTCAAAGTAGAAATGACACATTTGCAGTACATTATTCGCCAAACAAACAAGAAAGTACAAAACAATTAGGCACGCAGAAGCAGAACCAGCTATTAAAGCATTTCTTTGAAAAATCAATCCTATCCATATTTGTCTAGCACAATTTCGCTAACGGATCAAAACCTATGTACTTTCCTTTTACCATAAAAATATAAAAATAACTTCAAAGTAACTTCAAAAGTAATTCGCTACTTTTTTACGGTAATTAGTAATTTTCTCAATTACTTTCCATTTGAGTAATTTCTACTCAAATTACTTTTGAGGCCAATACTCAGTAACTTAACTTAATTACTTTTTTTTAGTAACTTTTACAAGTCTGGCTGGAAGGGACCTGTAACCAAAAAAGCACAAGCGTTTAAGTTAAATGTACTGACCATCAACAGAACAGATGTTTCCGACGTCATCGTATGAACCTTGCAAACCCGGTGGGGAGTGTACTTTTCTCAAAAAGTGACTTGAAGACAGTTTCTTCAAAGCAATACCGATACTACTGATATTGAAAATATGGTAAAAGGGCAGAATGGTTTTAAAGTTATGCTGCAACGAAATTGTAGTGCCTATTTTATTGTCTAAATGTCAACCACGTTCTGGCCATACCATGGAGACAACAATTTTTTGCTCAAAAAGACACGAAAACATTATTCAAAACTAATGTCTCAGAAGATCTTCCGATATGCATCGCATTTACAACGTCTGGTTCTCCTTCAGTCAAGGCTATATGGGGGCTGGCACGGCTGTGAGCTTCGCCAATTGATGGCGTCAATGCACTACAAGCTGGTCATTCAAGTTGTCCCTCCGCGCTCTCCGCAGGAGTTGAATAGGCACGGGAGAAAAAAGAAATCCGGTTCAGCCAAGTTAGACAGGGCTCGGGCACACATAGCCTGTTGCCAAGTTTTCGTGCAGCGGTGCTGCTTTTATGTGGTGCGATGTGACGGTATTTGGTTTACTTAAATAATGTTTCGGCGTCTTTTTGAGAACAAAAATTGGTGTCTCCATGGTGTGGGCAGACCATGGTTAACAGTTTGACAATAAAATTAGTGCTACAATTTTGTTGCGGTAACCCTTAAAAAAAAAGAACAAAGTACACCCTTATTTTCAACAGTTCACATCAAACATGTTTATAACTATCTACCCTTTTGCGCTAGTTTCATTTTCTATCATTTCATGGTCTCAGTAACTTTAGGAGTGAGTGACAGTCCCGCAAAAATGTCATCAAGCATGCAAAAAAGTTCAAAGCCTGAAAAATTGACAGCATATTCCAAACTGTAGGCTACATGTATTGCTGCATGTAAGCTTAAACAATTGAAATTAATATGCATTTCTAGCAATTTACTCCTACAAACTATAATTTTCTTCACTCTCGCATAATCACTAGGCGGACGAAGCAAAAGCCCTTCCATTCTCATAATCGTTTGCACTGCAAACATGCAAGAGTCATCAACTTTTTGAGAAATGTCTATAAAGGATAGTTCACATATACGGCACAGAGCTAAATCAACAGTAAAACAGTGCTGACTTGGAACTTCAGTTAGCACTGATCCAGCAGTGTATCAGTGTCGGATCATTAACAAAGAGCAAAATCAGCACTATTCCCTGCACTTACTAATAGTACTGCCGTAAGGTCCCGAATCTGGGTGAAGCTTTTCAAATCACCGCATAAATTGGCTTCACAATGTATCGTGCTACGATTTACCACAGAGGTGCTTGAAGGTGGTGAAAGCATCGCAGAAAAATTTCAAAGAATGAATTTAATGCGAGAATAAAGTAAAAAAAACACCTGGTTTCGTATACCTATGGCACCCGTGTGCTATATGCGCACAATCCGACCGGCACAACCGACAAATGGTGGCAACGGCACCGACGCCTTATGGCAGCTCAGTAGCTCCACGATCACGCCAAAAGCTCATCACATGTAGCTGAAATTATTCGACGAACATCCTCCACGGTCACGCCAAAAGCTCACCACATGTAGCTGAAATTATTCGACGAACATCCTCCACGGTCACGCCAAAAGCTCACCACATGCAGCTGAAATTATTTGACGAACATCGGTTTGATTAGCTTTGTGTCCATTTAATGTTTTATTGGGAGTGAAAACAAAATAAAAAAGTGTGCACCACTTATGACTCAAAAAGGTTGTCTGGTTTAGGTGCGACTGGGCGGCTGCTGAGCAGCGACAAGCCGTAGGGGCCAATGTCGCCATCTGTTGGTTATTGAGCCGGTCAGACGGTGCACAATTAGCAGACGGGCGCCGTAGGTAGAAAAAAATAGTTATCATATTTTTACCTTTTACTCGGGTAAGTTGGTTCTTTGAACTTTTGATGCAGTGATTCCACTACCTTCGGGCACCTCCGTCGTAAATCGTAGCGTGCACGCATCCCCAAAACGACTTATGCGATCACTTTAAAGGCTTCACCCAGATTCAAAACCCTGCAGCACAGGTGTAGTGTACGTGTGAACAGGCCTTAAAGGGACGCTGAACCGAAATTCGGATTTCACAAAAATAAGTTAGCCGGAGTGTTTAATGGGGGGCCACAAACCACAAAACACCACTCATAAAGCGATATCTCGAACGGATGGCCGTATTTTCGTAAAATAAGGATGCGATTGAGTGAGAATCGCGACGTCACATTTCCTGCAGAAGAGTTGAGGAGGAGGGGAAACGGCCTTGATTCCTTCCCTTTTCACGTCCTCGCGAAGTCAAAGCGAGAAGAGGAGGAAACGAGAATCGCGACGTCACGGGCCTTTTTGGCCATTGTTCAAGCGCGCTCTTCTTTTACAATTACATGACAATCCGTTGGAGATATCGCTTTATGGGTGATGCTTTCGGGTTTGTACCGTCCCGTCTAGCGCTTCTGCGTTGTTTTCTGAAATCAAAATTTCGCTTCAGCATCGTTTTAAAGGATGTACACCTAACAATTATATTTGTCAGATATTGGACAAGGAATTATATAACTTATTAGCGGCGAGATGTTTTGGTGGCGCCCTCCTGTGGTTCCCCCTTGTGACGTCATTACCTTGCAAACAACAAGTTCGATGGTGTTTGTTATTAGCATGGTGGAAGCTTGAAATCATTGCGCTCTCAAAGGAACACTGCCAACACCGTCAAAATTAAAGTGGTTTCATTCATCTTATTTCCGTCGATGATAAATCCCCTTTCCGACGTCATAGTCAGCGTTCGGCCAATCGTGGAAGGCCGACCACAGCGACGCTTTCGGTCGCGCGCGGGGCTAATACAAATAATTTCAATTTTTTTATTTATAATAAACCGAATTTACGGGACAGTTTGACTAAGCCACCAAGCCACCACTGCCGCAATGCATCGAGGGAACTTGCGTCTTTCTGCACGTGCCCCGACATCGCTGCAGCTCTCCTCGTGCAAAGCACAAGACGGCACGAGGTGTCTCAAGCACTGCCGCCTGCCTCTTGTGAACTAAAGTTATGGCAGCTTCACTTATGCACTGAACGCCAGGGGAGATCGGTCTATTCCACTAAATATTAAAAATAAACATACCAACAGGGCCTTATCAATCTTTCATGAGTCGTGATTGTTTCAAAAAGCAAAATGTCCTCTATACTCTGTTTCATTATAGTAAGTAACAGCTCAAGAAGATAGGGCGAGGGAAAGGAAGGCCAGGGAGGAGGAAGCATACGGAATGCTGGAGAGGAGGAAGCAGACGGAATGCTAGAGAGGAGAGGGGGAAACTTCCTCCACTCCTCTCCAGCATTTTGTCTGCTTCCTCCTGCCCGGCCTTTCTTTCCCTCGCCTTACCTTCTTGAGTGGTAACAGACTATAGTTACGTGGAGTACGGACGAAGGCAACGCCAGACGAGGGGAGAAAGACCAAGTACTAGGAAGGAGAGAAACCTACTCTCCTCTCTAATGTTCCTAGTGCTCTCCCATTCTCCCCTTGCCTTCTTCTCCTGTCCCACCTTCCTAGTGCCTGCCCTTTTTTTTTGCCTGGCGTTGCTTCGCCTACACTGCACACAACTAGCGACGCGGACTATTAGCATTGTGCGCGACCAAAAGTGTCGCTGTGGTTGAGGTTTGCAATTCGCCGAATCATAGCTTCCTGCATACTGGTAATTCTTACAATATCGCCGGTTAACAGGGAGGGAAATCCTGCCAATGACAGGGAGGTAGAGGCAGATATTGCCAATCAGGACAAGGCAAATTCTGTTTGTGACATCACGGACGGAAACCAAGAGAGGGCGCCACCGAAATATCTCGGAGCTAATAGAAGTGGAGCATAAATAGCTCTGGTGACTGCCCGATCCAGTTCTCTAGCTGTGCAAGGGCCACTATAGTTCTCTCACTCAAACCATGCTTTCAGCTCTTCATTCTGGTACTTGGGCCGCAAGTTGTGCTACAGGCTTGCAGCACCAGGTGAAGGAGTTGAAGGCCCACTTCTGAAAATACAAAGCATAAAGGAAGCCATCACTTAGAACAACAAAAAAGAATAAAATAATACAAATAATTAGACTAGAGCTTTGAAGATTGATCTCAACCACCCAGGTATTGTGAAGACAGATGGACCTTGCAGCACAGTAAGCCTAAAGAGCCGTTCACACATATGCAACCGAGTTAGACCGAGCGAGAGAGAGAGAGAGAGAGAGAGAGCATCTTTATTGAAAAGAATATTGCCCTATGTCCAGGGTTAGACCGAGAGAGACCAGACCAATCTTAGGACCAGTTTCGCTGCAGCGCATCCGGTCCTAAGACGTCGTAAGAGGCTCAAAAACCGGTCTGGTCTCTCTCGGTCTTAGTCGGTTTCGTATGTGTGAACGGCGCTTCAGTCAAATTGCAGGCACCTCGGTCTGGTTTACAACCTGATAACTCGGGATCAAAGGACAAACACTTGCAACAAAGCCAAGTTACAATTAGTGGCCAATAAGACAATAACCTCTAAATATTTAGAATGCATTGACAAAGAAGATGAGCACGGCCATGACAACCTGCTTGACTCACAAGACCAAGTTAAGTGTCAGTCAACCAGACAATGGTCTTATGCCCTTGAAAACTGTGGCTCGGACAAAGACTACCACCAAAAAGATACCACGTCACCATGCTAAACCCTGCTCTACAAACGGAAGTGTGAAGAGCAACCTACAAGGGCCACAAGAAGGCACTTGCCTCTCAAACCTTAGCTCTGCCACAGAAGATGGTCTACTTTGATAGAAAGGACGTAGCCTTGCAGCTATTATTTCAACTATCCGCTCACGTGATGGTATACCAAACATCTATTTAAGATCGAAGACATAGTTTGATGGTCAAGTTGACTGACTGATTACAGAGAAAATTGCACGTAACAGAGGAGCCTGCTTTAAACTGTTTGTCAGCAATTCTGTGTTAAAAATTAAAAAGGCACTTAACCACTTTCTTTGATAGTCTATGGTAATAACTCAATCTATCACTACTATCGCTACTTAAATCGGCATCAGAAATCAATTCCTCGGGAACTATTGCAGACACGCCGAGATTTGTGACCGTAAATAAACTATCGCAGACAGTGGTTTAGTGCCCCTTAAGAAAAAAGAAAGACAAGTCATTCAAATACAATGCCTGTATATGTAGCGAGCTTCAAAGAAACTGCTGGTGCAGTTAAAAGGCTTTTGATCGCCTTGTGAATGTGCATAATGGTGCATTCGCACGAGAGATCCTTAACTCTGGAGAAAACCGAGTATGTCGTAGAGCTGCGAAAAGGAAAAAAAACGAGAAGGAGGAGGTAGTGCACAAAATCCAAGCGAGCATTCGCACAAGCGAGTCGGAGTGGCCGGAGTCTTTTCTTTTTCGAACGTGCTGGCGACCTTTGGGAACTCATCAAACAAAACGCATACAATTTTTTTTTTTAAAAAAGGCGCCCACCTAAATGCTGTTAACTGAGAGCAGAGAGACAAAAGAGGGGGTCTGGTCACTCCGACGAGACAACGGACATTCTGTAGGCCGGTCACAAATTCCCCTCGGCTCCCCACGAGCTCGGAGGATTTGCGAACATCTGTGACGCGGAGCACGTGACCTCAAAGCTCGATGACGTTTAATCCTCTGCTCGGGGAGAAACTTTGTCGTGCGAATACTCTATTAAGAACTCGCATAAGGATGTTGGTGTGAACTCGTAAGTTTCGATTGATCCTGCTTTGACTGCTCAAAACTGATCTCGTTTTAACGGTAGAAATGAACTGAAATGAAATGTTTGTAATGGCTGTTTCACAAACTTGTGACTGCTTGTGACCGGAGAGGAGACATGCAAGTCGTGAGTCACAGGACCTACACGGGAGCCGCCCCTACCGAGCAGCTCAGCTATATTCAGCTCACTTATGGCAATAAAAGCTTGTGTTGGTTCTCAGAAGATAAATGCGGGAAACACCCATGACCACGTCCAATATTGCTCCCCGCCAATAAGAATGACGGCCACCTAATTCTCAGCAGTTCACCCGCTCCCGCAATGAGCGCCTTCCTACAAATCTCTGTATGAATGCACATTCACCGCCTTAATCCACCACTTAGAGCAGGGGTCTCAAATTTATTCGAGTGTGGGGGCCAGACAGCGAACCCCCGAAAGGTAGAGGGTCAACGGAGGCGGGGGGGGGGGGGGGGGGGGGGTACATTTTGCAATTTTCGGGGGGGGGGGGGGAACAAACAAACAAGCAGCACTGATGTTTCACGGTGCAAAGCAACTGAATGTCCCAATGACCCAATGACCCCTTAGAGATCTTTTAGACAGAGAACCTTCTGCTTTCTGCTTTTTGTAAGCTGATCGTTTGGCCTCTTTGGTTCTTGTTTGCACATACGACTACTTCGGCCGTACACCTTGCCATAAAAAAGATTTAAAACACCACCATACCACAGTACTGGCAGTTTTCAATAGAACGAGAACTCACTAGGCTCAACAGGCATAGAAAAAATATTCCATGCAGCCGTTTTTACTTTTTGGCCAATTTTTATAGCAGCATTATAAGAAAAATTTGTGTATTTTAAAGGTACTGTCTGACAGCTAGAAGCCCGGGCTCATGGCTTTACCTTTGGCCGTTGCTCCTGCTGTGCAAGAGTTCACGCGGCCGAGGTGCCTCCATGAGCAAAAAGCTCGCACTTGTATACCCAGTAATGGTATCGCCATTCCGTCGGACTTACATAAGCCTGAGAAGCAAGTATTTAAACAAAACAATACTCGGTCCAAAAAAAAAAAAAAGAAAGACATAATAGTGCAAAATCCATACACGGAGCAGAGCTCCCTTTTCGAGCGGAAATGAATTGACAATATAAAAAAATTCTTTATAGCGCATGCGGCGCTCGAGGGCTGCATCCCAGAAAGTCGTCTTTGAGACCCCTGGGGCCCTATGATACATCGCGGGACCAAGCGGAACCAAGGGACCAAGACAATGTTTTCTGCTGCGTAGGTCAGTGCCGCGCCACTGACAAATCGCAGCAGATGGCGTTGTCCTGGTTCTTCGGCCACACTTGGACACGTTGTGTGGCATAGGGCCCCTGGTCTAGAGACTTGAGTGCGATGCAGTGCCCGAACGGTGTATGCTGTTTACATGAACGCATTGAATGCGATAGTAATTGGAGTCGATGCATTCAGTGCTATAATGGGGGTGCCCGTTATGTCCTTGTACAGATAGTTAGTTGTAAAGTCAAGAACAAAAGTTTCTGGACCACGGGAGCGTTAACCGATGTGCATTGCTGCGCCCTCTTCTGTCGAGACCGGCGCTTGGCGGATGCGCATCCTTCCATACTCGCACGGATATGCAGATTCTTCAGTTTCCGGCAGTCGCGTTGCGACTCTCAATAACTTGCCGTGTGGTGCCGCTTCGGAAGCATTGGTGCCTAGCTGCGCCAAAGATTCGCACGAAGTAGTGCTGGCCTGGCAGGCAGCGCCTCTCAATCAGCGGGACAGGAGGATTAGCCGATCTTGCAAGCTTACACGGCGGCACGCGCCGCTTTTGCGGTAACACACTTCGCCCGACACCGACCTTAAGACTGATTTCTTTATTCACATTAAAAAACACATAAGCATTTGCTCCTGCTAGCTGACTTCTCCAAGCGAACGGTAAAATTACCGTTCACTGTAATTATTTGTTCCAGGCATTCCAGCATACTCGTAGAGGGATGCCGCCAACTCAGGTGAAGCGCGGAGTCTCCCACTTTTCTTTTATGCTGCTTTTACACTGGCGTTCAAATCGCAAGTGCAAAGCGGGTTCGCTCGTTTTCGTCATGAAATCTACGTGAACTGCCTCGCAAATGCAGTTCAACCACCAATGCGAATGAGGCATTACTGCCACCCATAGGGCTTCGGCCGTGCTACCGGCCTTTTGTGCTAAAGAACGCCTTTCAACAACCAGCAAACCACTTTGTGTTTATTCAGCATAATACCCAACTCTTGCTCTTTTTCAAAGGTCAAAGTAAACGATTATTCCACATCAGAAAGCTTGAATGACTCGGCTCCTGGTATTTTATAATACTCAGCAATATTCTTGGCGCCACATGCCCTTAATGTGTATGAGTCTTCTATTTTCGAGTGCACCTCACGGTAACACTGTCGCAAAGGTCAAAAGTGTTGTGTGATAATCAGTCATCATATTGTTCGTTACAGGGTAAAGAAAGCTACCACAAAAACCGGCATGCACAACCGCTTCCGAGATCGGCGAATACTTCTTTCTCGCTGCAGGTGCAGCCAGCAAGGCCAGCCGGCGTGGCTTCTTAGCTTGGATCCCGTTCACAGCTTGGCGCGGATACTTCCGAAGCGGCAATATGGGGCACATTATAGAGAATCGCACCGCGGCTGCCGAAAATGAAAGAATCGGCATCCCTGCAAGTATGGAAGGACACGCATGCACCAAGCGCCAGTCTCGACGCGCCATAGGAAATGCATAGGAAATGCATATCGGCCACCGCTCCCGTGGTCCGGAAAATTTTGTCCCCGACTCTGCATAAATGAAGTTTTGACTCAACAGATCATGCTTGCATTCGTGACAATGTGCTGACGGGATTGGAATATAACGGGATATAAATGCGAGTTAACCCCGATTTCAAAAACATTATACTGGAGTTTTGCATAGAGAGGATGCAGACGAAAGGAGGACCACGGCACAGCCTAATTAATGAACATCTTACATCTCAAACGAACAAACAGACAAACAACATTGACAAGGGCTCTGAATTCTGACCATCGGGTCTTTCCAAGGTGGTTCGAAAGCAGGATACACAAATTGAAATCATCCGCATACATAAGTACTGAGTAAATGCATGCTCGTTTACCATCTTGGGGCAGTCTCGGGCTGTAAGGGCAGATGGGGAAGACCCTGACAGGACCCCGGCACTGCTGGCCACACCAAGAGTATCAAGTTGCAGTAAGGGAAGCAAAATGTGTGCTCGTTAACACATGTCAAGCAAAACAATAAGGTGTTTTAGAATAATGTACGCAATTTTAGCCGCTAGTGCTAAATTTAGCACTTGCGTTAGCGCACGCTGTGCCAGAGTGTTTTAGAATAGCGTTTCTCCGTCGCAACGGAAAAGCCTAAGCACCTCGTCCTTGCAACGCCACAAAGATACAGCAACACTTTTTTTTTTGCACACGAAATCCTGTAACTTGAGAAAAAAAAAAAAACAAGTTTCTTGGTTCAGAGTAAGATTTTAGATTTGTTTAAATATGAGAATGCAACGGAAGCGGTTGACTGTTAATGTCCACTTGAGTCGCCTAGGCAAGAGAGGTCTCGTGTACTGACCTTCGCACACCATACCTTCGCCGAGAAACGTTCGTTCGTCGCAAGCAGCAAGTTGCCGGCTATCGATGCCCACCTTGCTGGGTCTTCTTAAAGGGACAATGAAGACGATTTTGTTTATTTTTTTTAAATTGTGTTTTTATGCTTCTTGGGAACATAGCATGCTGCCCAATTTTTCGTAGACATTTGTGACGCGTATTTCTGTGCCTACGAAAGAAGTATAGAAACCGAAACTGAACAATCTCCATTCTCGTTTCTGGGACCCCGAAAACGGAGGTGACGTAGGGAGTAACGTCAAGTGTGAATAGTCGGTATCGGTAGTATTTAGGAGATCAAGACTGTGGTTACCGCGGTGGGTTATAGCAGCGCGGTGGCGCGGTCGTTTCGCCGAATCTGTCAACATGGACGTCAATGCCGCTCTCGCGAGCGAGTTCGAGCTTCCGTTCAGTGACCGAACACCAACGGAACAGGAGTACGTGTGTGGCGGCCTCTGCTATCACCCGACGGAGACCGCCCAGCCGGCAACGAGCGGCCCGCATGCCGAAGGACGGACGCGGGGGCAGGGGAAAGCGGGAGCGATTCGGCCGTTCCGGGATCCGGTTTCTCCGCGGACGTCCTCTTTTCGTCGTCAAAGAACACGAACAGCAACCCACACGTGGAAACTAGCGTCGCCCGAACGAATACTGGTCTTCAGTCGACCGTTAGAACAGCCATCTACAGCTACCATTTTGCAAAATCCTTCGAGTACTGTGTTCTTTTTTTTTATTTTATTTTGTTTGCCCATAGTTGCTCGTTGCCCGTTTCGCGTGCAGCATAGCAAAGAAAAAAACAATTATGCTGCTTTATTTAGGGTTTAGTAATCATTTCCGGTTCGATTCATACGTTTCATGGTTATTCAACCGGAAATTAGAACCGTATTCCTAAAAATCGCGATCCAAAACGTGGCCGAGGGCACGTTTCTTGTTTCGACCAATCGCTGACGCGTCTTTTGTGACGTCCGCTTCTTGGCCCCGCATCGGTCACGTGAGCTCCGCTTCTCCTGGTTTCTCCCGCAACTCTCGGGGCGTCGCCCCAGTCGATCCCGCTACGATTATTACCGCGACTGTGTAATTGATTTGCGCGGCACGCAAGCGCCGGTTTCGGCTGTAAGTTGGGCAACGTGGCCTGAGACGTGCCTGGAACCCAGTTCAATCGCCAAAAAGATGTCCGAAATTGCCTTCATTGTCCCTTTAAACATTTCTGACGTGCACCTCCTATAGGAAGTATTCACTGGCGGCCATAGCTGTGTGCACGACTGCTGAGCGCGTGCTGATGGCAAGCTTCCACAGTTCTTTTGTAACATTCCGCACCCTCAAGATTGCCGGTCTTAGCAACCTATTATTGTGGGCTCTTTCAGAGCATGCGCTCTAGACATCACCCACAAATATGGCGCCCAGTGAATACTCCTTATAGGAATGCAATGTTGTTCTGCATTGTAGATCGCAGTCGAGATGATGTGGTGGGGGTAGGGACAACTCGTCGAAAGCCAACTCGTCGGCGGTTCATTCGTCGCAGAGGCTAACTGGACAACGCTTTTTAAAAGCCAAAATAAATTTTTTTCCTTGACATTTTAAAGCAAATACTGCGCTATAGTAATTCCTAAAATTGCCGCAAGGTAATTGACCCCCAGTGTGCCTTTTCTTGTCGAAAATAACAAACTTGCCACTTTCGCCACTTTCACGGTCCAGTGTGCAAATTATATTTAGGGGTGGGTGGGGGGCTGTTACCCAATTCACACGGCAGCGTAAAGGTACCTTTAGCTTAGGTCCCTTAGCTGAAGGTACCTGTAGTAAACGGCGTTCCTGATCACACGATAAATAAACGGAGTACTTTAAGTTGATGTCGATTGCCTTCCTGCTAAACCGCGAGAGGAGCACGTGTTAAACAATTATTCCTCGAAATCGGTTTGACGCGCAGTTTTTGATTATTAAATGTGATATATCACATTTAAAACCTAAATATTATTTGTGTTTGCTTTTGCGGCACTTTATTTTTTTTTTCTCTAAGTCTAAGGGCGCACTACCCGTCTGACCACACTGGCCCTAAATCATCTGCGTTTACGAGTTTGCATTGCGAGGTGGGCGACTTTTTTATGTTTAGCAGCTCCATTTTCTTGCAAAGTTCTCACTGAAGTAGCTAAATAGTGCCCGGCAGAAACGAACCACGACGGAGTTTCACGGTTATGCCAGTCACGCAATCGAAAGGGATGGACGACGACGAAGATAAAATATCCTGGGCCTATGCCTGGGCGGGAGAGTCGGACGACTCGTCTACAACCTCGAAAAAGAGCTCGCAGTGGTCCATCGCGTTCGGATTCGTATAGCAGACATTGTTTTCCACGTGCCGCCGCTGCTACCTGCTAGCTAGAGTGTGCGTTCATCATCACTGTATTATTCCATCACATTTGTGTTCACAATCATTTCATAATTTGATATTTATATATATTCAATTTGTTATAATGCATTAAACAAGATATATTTATGTATCTGTGATATTATTTTGAGTTCGTGGGTCCGAGGCTACTCCCTGTAGCTGTTAAGGGAGCTCGGCGAGCTCCGTTTAACACAGGACCTCCCTTAGCGAAAGGGACCTTTATGCGCCGTGTGATCATGATCTCCAGCTCCCTTTACGGCAGGTACCTGGGCTAAAGGTACCTTTACGCTGCCGTGTGATTTGGGTATGAGATGTACATGACTAGGGGAGGGAGGGCTGAAGCCCCATAAGCCTCCTCCCTGGCTACGCAACTGCAGTGAGGGACGGTCACTACATCGCGCATGAATCACTGGGGCGCGTGTTGACAGACCCGGTCCACAAGTTCAAGTTGCTTCGCGCCGACAGTCTGCGACGACGTGTTACAAAAAATAAGAAAGAAAATTAACAAAACGACGATCCCAAGATGACACATTTTTTAACTTGTCTCAAGGTTCTCTCCTCGCCCTTTCGTGATTTTCTTTCTTGTTTTTTCAGTTATGTGATCTAAAGAGGGCGCTGCGCTTAGTCCAGACATGTAACTGTATAGGCTCTGCTTGCAGAACCAGAGTATCACGTTCCTGTTCCTTTTGCCGCCAACTCAATGGCGGAGAAGCGGTCACGTGCACCGAGCTGGATCCGATCTTCGTGCGGGAAAGCGACCTTGCAGGCGTCGAGTTTCGGGTGGATCATGTTTCTCACTTTGCGTTTGCGAAATATACATCCTACACTAAAATTAGAACGAACTGGAAGGTTCCTTGACCATTCAACATTATGTGTAGCCACTAGATACAGTATAATCGCGTTGTTTTATACCGCGAGCGATGTTTTAAAACATGCTTTCAAAGTCTGGGAAGAAGACGACACGGATGACGATCGCGTAGCTCGCGCATCCGGCCGCTTGCAGAAGCAAAGGTAGCTTCCCGCAGTGCGGCCTTGTATCCAACATGGCCACCCTGGAAGCCCCGTTGTGGTACTCTGGTCCGCAAGGCGGAGCATATACAGTTACCCTATCCAGACACAAATAAAAATATAGGTCAAAAGGTAAGAAACTACAAACTTCTACCTCGAACTGTCATTCAACCCCCTCAAGCAATCACCCGTCGATACAATACCTCTTTCAACTGATACGAATTGGCCTATTCGACAAATTGACCATCGATAAGTTGGCTTTCGACAAGTTGGCCGGATCCCATATGGTGAATGTCGCAACGTCTGCCGGAGCCGCGGTCCCGGGAACCGCCATTTTTTAACTGTGCTCGTCTTGGCTTCAGCCAACCTCTCATCACGAATCCTCCTTGGAGCAGCGCAAAGACTCTTTGCGTACGCACGCAATTCCTGAAAAATAGCACACGCAAAGAGCAAAACGTGGTTAGCGTTCAGAGCATGCACAGTAGCGACGACGCTATTCTTTGCGTACGCAAAGCTTTAGCGTGCGCATTCTAAAACTGCCCAATAGCTATGTTTACATGAATGCAACTTAGTTGCATCGACTCCAGTTGCTGCATCGAATGCAGTCATGTAATTGGCATAATGCACTAAGGAAGTGCATCGCATTCAAACCGCTAGAAGGCGCAGCCCATGTAAAAGAAGCTCGCATCGCATCTTGAAATGGGGAGGATTATGGGAAGGAGCTCCTGCAGGAGACGATGCTGAGAACAGGCAAGTAGCCAGGGGGGTGCCAATGACGCCCCCCCCCCCCCCCCCCCCGAGAATCTTTCATTTTGCTGAGGCCTCCTCTTCCCCCTCCCCCTCATACAGCATTTTGTCATGGGCGGGCCCTCTCCTCTTCCCCCCCCCCCCCCCCCCCCCCCCCCCCCCCCCCCCCGAAACAAAATCCTGGCTGCGTGCGTGCGGCGAATCCATATCACGAAACTCGTTTCGCGAGTCAAGATGCGCCAAAAAAATGCATCGCGTGAAAGGGCCTTAAAACCACACACAATGGTTGCACTACACTTGCGTCTGCCCGAAAAGAACTAGATTGTCTTGTGCTTACTTTTGGGTATTCGCCAGATTGAGCGAAAAGTTCGTATTTTGTGATTGGTTTTTCACTGGTGTAATATTTGGCGTTCGCCGGCGTCGGGATTTCGGACAAAAACCAGCCCCAAAACGCTTTGCACCCATTATAACGGCCTCTCACACGACGAAAAACCCGTTGGTGCCAGAGCCGGGACTGGGCGGGACGGGGGAAACTCCGGCTGCGTCAATGGCGGCCGATCTCCCGCAGACGGGTGGACGGATGGGAGTATTTCAAACTCCCATTTCGTCTTGCGGAGTGTTGTCATACAAGAACTCCAGTTTAAAATGGGAGTAAAATCAGGTGATGTCGCTTTTATACCCCGTCCCTTAGCGACCAGAGTAAAGTGGTGGTTTCTAGTTTTCATACTCCCATGTGCGGGAGTGAATGCTTTAGGCTTGGGAGTTTAATCGGCATCTTATTCTTTAAAACTCCCATCCGGGCTACTTCGGACATCATCTTGTGAGGCAGCGTGATAGCGCCCGTGCCTCTCGGAAGGAGCTCCATAACCCATGAGATACCTCGTGTATCTGCTCGATTTTCGAACAAAAAAATCAAAGGAGCCAAATTATAGCTTCTTCCCCTCCCCGCCTTTGCCAACAGCGAGTCACACGAAAATCGTACGGTTACGCCGACGCTTACAGGGTGACCGTGCGTGAGCGAAGAAAAGCTCCAAAGAAATGCCTCCGTTCTCGACAAAAGACATTCTCCTACTCGTCTTTTGTTGTACATCATTAGGCGCAGAAGGGCTTGAAATAGCGAAAAGGTGAATGATGTAACCTTGCGCAAAGCGAGACCGCGTCTCCGAGGGGACGTTTGCAAGCTCGAATACGACGGGCATACTTGGCAGTACCGCTTTCGCAGATTTACGCTCTTTTCCTTTCGCAAGAAGGTACAAGGCACAACACGGACAGATGAAAATAACTCGGTAGATTGTTATTAAAAAATAAAGTTCCGTTATCTTGCACCAGGTCCTAGAAGAAAAAAAAAAGCCCCTCTCTAATTGACAAAATTGTCTCTTACTTCCACCCGTTTCCATGACAACATATATATACGAAAAAATTTTGTTCACCAAAAAAAGTCATGTTTTTTGGCGATCAGAGAAATCTTTCGCAGTAAGCCACTTGTCTAGGACAAACAAAGAGCTCCTTGGGGCCAGACAGAGCAATACCACATCCAGTCGGCGGCGGATTAAGAGCACAGGACAAGCTTCTCCACTTGTCTAGGACAAACAAAGAGCTCCTTGGGGCCAGACAGAGCAATACCACATACAGTCGGCGGCAGATTAAGAGCACAGGACAAGCTTCTCCCGCAAAGCCCTCCAGTTTGCCGACTTTTGCAGAGCGAACGCTGGAGAGGAGGCGAGTCACTCTTGACCTCCTCACCAGCGTTCGCTTTGATAAAGCGGAAAGAGTGAAGGGCTTTGTGGGAGGAGATTGTCCTGCCCTCTGAATTTGTCACCAACTATACAAGAGTTACTGATAAGTCCGGTTCCCTCATGACGTCAGATTAATGATCCGATAATGTTGATTCGCTCCCTCTCGCACATGTTACAATATTCGCGCGACTTCGTTGGTACCGCCAGAAGCCAACAGTGTCCGAACGCAGAGCATTATTAGTGCTGTGGTAAGAAAACAGCGCAAAAGCCTCGTATTTACGTGGTGCTGGTCGGACACGCGGAAGTGTGAAGCGATTAAGAGCACCGAAAGTCAACAAAAATTATGTTTAACCTAGAGAGCTCTGAATGGGAGTGAGTCCTACAGGACGCATGATACAAAATCCACAATGCTATGTCCCCGACAAGATGAGAACGACAGGGCGTCTCCTTTAGATGCCCGAAGTCCAGAACACGCGCGTTGCCTTCCATCGTGCTTTGGGTCCATGTACGTGCTTTCTTGAGGAACACGAGACGGCGAATCGTTATCAAACATTGGAGGCTCGCGCAGGAGGCGGGGACACCAAAGGACCTCCTTGCCGTTCTCAGCCCGTCAGTAACTGTAGTGGATCAAGTAGCTTGTATAGCAACAGAATGAATAGGTTCTTGTTCGGACCCACGCAGTTCCGAAACAACCTACGTCTAAATCTCTAGCTCGCCGAACAAGGAAACCAAACGCACCGTGCTTGCATTCTTGAGCAATCTCTGCCGACTTCAAACGACATGGCAGAGGTATTCTATCCCGGAGCTAATGGGACTGTTACGCTGACGTTGGCAAGCCTATCGTGTGCATGGGGCTGGGAGAGCACGAAAGGAATGCCTGCATTCTTGAGGAAGCATCCTTCTTTCTTCACCCTCCTTTGTTGTAGGCCATTACCGCCGAAGCGCTGGTAATAGTGAACGGAAGAATGACGAAACAGCGTCGTGCAACCGCAAAGAAAAAATATGGTAGTGATGATTTTTACTCAAGGTCGATTCACGCTATGCGAAAATGACGTGAGTCCAATTCACTACGAGAGCACTGGACTAACGACAAAGACATTCTAAAAAATAAATCGGTACAATTATATGGCTTCGCAACATTAACAATAAGAGCCGTTTCGTTTGGACGGAAACGAGGCAGTATAATACATGTGAGCGAGGTAGAACGAAAATCACTAGAACTTTGATCACACAATCTTTCCCTTTTCGTTCTTGATGTCTGACGGTAACAGCCCGGGGGTCGTCTCGTCAGTGTGGAAAGCTCTTCAGGCAGCTTTTTTTTTCTCTCTCTCTAGCGGAACAATACCACCTTCAATGTATCGTCCAGAGATTCTACAGCAATGAGATCAACGCGCTTTAACAACATCCAGCCTGTCTCCAGGTCAACAACAGTGTACGATATACAAGCAGACGGCGGTTTCTGAACCAGATAAATCAACAAATGATCGCAAAGAGCTAAGACTTCACTCGAGCGTCATCCCAAACCCAAACTCGTTCATGTGACGACACTCGCAAGGCGGTGGCGCTCTCTGTTCAACAGCGCACGCCACACACTTGGGTCACTAAAAAAAAGTTTATCTGGCTGTCTCTTGATTCTGCCAAACGCGTTTAAATGCGGTAGCTTTATAGCACTCATCTCAAACTCGTGTGAGTGCGGGCGAAATATAGCCCACTTATAAAAGCTTGAGGGCCAACATAAGGCGGGGAAAAAAGTAATACCTATTAGGACAAAAAAACAAACAAACAGCGATGGTGTTTTACATTGCAAAGTAGCCGAGTCTTCCAGCGACCACTACTTCGCAAACACGCTGACATTTAATGGAACTCGAAACCAAGCACACAATCATTGCTATGTTGCTAAATGCACTTATAAACTATCCAAGTTCAATGCCGGGAAAAAAAAAAAAAAAAAGAAGCTTTTTCGTAGAGTAGTTTTTGCTTTCTTGACATTTTTTTCTAGCAGAGTTATAAGAAAATACTTGTGTCTTAACGGTTAGTTAGAGGAAACAATCCTCGATCTAAGAGAAACAGATTAGTGCCAGATATGTTAAAACGTCATAACAGAGCCATGTTTTCAAAGCAGTTGAATAAACAGCGAGAGGTCAATATGTTTGGCGCGTGCAGTGCTCTCGGCATAGGAACTGGACCTCGCAATCACGGGGTGCTTGCGGGTCGTATTCCAGAGAGTCGTGGGCCGTATGCGGCCCGCGGTCCGCGTGTTTGAGACCTTTGCTTTATAGGGTGGGTGGTGCTTTTTGCCCAAGTGGAGCCTAGGGCACGATGACCCTTAGTCTTTGGGTGCCTAGGGTGGGTGGTGCTCTTAGTTCAGGTGGTGCCTAGGCAAGGGTTCTGAATGAAAACGAATTACATCACACCACTGTCTCTTTGTGACGCTGCGCGCGCTTCCCCTTCAGCACCCTCCCGGATACAAAGCCTCTGAGCCGAATTTTCTACGTAACTGAGAGGGAAAGCGCGTTTTCCTGCCCTTTCCACTCCTCCTCGTTCCGTGCACTTTTTTTACACCACCCGTTTCTGCTCATCTATTTATTGCCCTTTCCACCCCTTTCTGCTCAGCGCGCTTTCTCACACCACCTGCTTCTGCTCCTACTGTTCTTGCGTGCCGAGTCTGTAGCTCGGTCAGCAGCGCACTCGGCTTCCACCCCGGCAACCAGGATTCGATCCGTCGCTCCGGTTGCCATTTTTGTTTTCTTTTTTCGAGATCGCTTAGCGGTTACGGACTGACCGACCTACACATTTCGTGCTTACGCGGCTCATGAAGAGATTGGTTGGCCCTATAAAGCTACTGCTTTAAAAACACGTTCCTGCAGACGCGTTTTGTTCACAGCTGCTGCGGACAAACGCGATGGTTTAAAACAATGGGTTCACATAAACCGGTTTAACTGATGCTGCTGAAGTTTCGGTCCCTATAGATTTATCCCGACATAACAACATTGAAAGTGACTTTCTAACAATTTTCACCAAAAGAGTTCCGAAAACAGCTGAGGGTGGCGCACGCATGCAGCAACAACGCTAACCTGTGCCGAATTAAAAGGCGAAGATGCGTGCATCACACATTCCGCACTAAAACTGCAGTCGCATCATAGAAAAATGCACGGTGTTCGCTGCAGTCTACACCTCAAACATGTTCGAAGGAGACAGTTTTTTTGTATGACCAATGTGGCAGGAGTACCATACAACAAAGAAACACGCCTCTGAGAGTAGAGAGTTTTAGGAAACCGTTTTTGCAAGTCCCATACGGTACGATGGGCCCACCCTTACGAACTGCGCATGCGCTACCACAGAAGACTCGCACAGGCGCAGTTGGTACCAGAGGGCCCATCGTACTGTATGGGATCTGTACAAACGGTTCCCTAAAAGTCCCTACTAGAGAGGTTTAGGGAACCGTTTATGCACATCCGATACGGTGCAATGGGCCCTCCGGTACGAACTGCGCATGCGCTACCACAGAAAACTCCCACATGCGCAGTTCGTACAGGAGGGTTCATCGTACTGTATCGGATGTGTACAAACGGTTCCCTAAAAGTCCCTACTAGAGAGGTTTAGGGAACCGTTTATGCACATCCGATACGGTGCGATGGGCCCTCCGGTACGAACTGCGCATATGAGAGTTTTCTGTGGTAGCGCATGCGCAGTGCGTACCGGAGGGCCCATTGTACCGTATGGGACGTGCAAAAACGGTTCCCTAAAACTCTCTAGTGCCTGCAGACTGTTTCAAGGCACGAAATGCATTTTAACGCTGCCCCCGCCCACCAATCCCAAAAGTTTGTCCGTCCGTCCGTCCCTGCGTGCATTTTGCGCTAAAGATTAGCGGGGAAAATTGAAATCACGAGCCCCATAGACGAATTAAGTTTATCAGCTAAATTCAGCGGGAATATTAATGTCACGTGACCTGACGTTACGGGACATACAGACCAATGCAGTTTCCCCGCAAAATTTGGCGGAAAAACTGACGTCACTTGACCCATACACCGATTCAGTTTGTCCACAAATTGGGCAAGAAAAAGGCGTCACATGACGTCACATGATGTCACGTGACCTATACACCTTGGGGGAAGTGGACGGCACGTGACCTGCACGTCAACTCATTTTCCCAGCTAAATTTAGTGGAAAAATGTACCTCACCGATTCCCCCACCAATACCTTGCAATGCATTTCCTGCGTTATAGGACTCTGAAGGTAGGTCGCTGCCAATATTTGTGTGTGATGTGTTTGCAGCGCGACCGCGACATAAAGGTCTGTTCATACACACAACGCAGTGCTAAATCAACCCAAGAAACAGCGCCGAGGTAGCGCTGACTCTCGTAACGTAGCACCGAGAAAGTAGTTTATCAGTTATGTATCGCTAATATAGCGAGAAGTCAGCGCTGCACAAGCAATGACAGCGCTATTTCCAGCGCTAAATAATCGCGCGAAGGTAGCACTGTGGTGTATGTGCGAAAATGCCTTGACTGTATCAACACAGCAATAGCAGCCAAAAGTAAAAAGCTGCGAAAAAAAAAAAACGCAAACAATCACAGCTATTTGAAGTGGGACGGGAATTCCCGCGTCCACTGGCACAACGAGCGTCGAGGTCTTTGTCCCCGAAGAATAGTTTTGGACCTTCTTTCTTCTTCCTAGTCGAAGCGACGGAATCAGTCTCGAGCCCCGGGCTTTTCCGGAGACGCGTCCGGCTTGACGGGAAGCGGCGCTGCACCCCCGTCTACGTCACGATACTCCAGTCGGAGGCAGAGCTTGAACTTGCGGAACTCTGCCGCGAAGGAAAGACTGAAGGCCAGGAACGTCAACACCACGATCCATTCACAGATGGCGCTCACAATTGCTCCTGGGGGGTACTGCAAAAAGAAGAATGAGTCCGGATTACATCGTGTAGATCTGTCAACGATTTTTGCTTTTCAGCCTGGACTGAGACGGAAAAAGGAAGTGAATAAAAAAAACGGGAAACACCCGCTTCCTGAGCACTGCCTATGATTGGAGATAGGTTAAGGATGCACTGGATGCCCTGCCTCCAGTGCGTCCTTTCTGCTCTTTATAACACCTCGTCACACGCTCAAGTCACACCTGGAGGAAGGCAACGAGCGCTTTCTGGAGGCAGAGCTACTACGACAGTTGGCGTTTGAATCGTTTGAATGAGAGAAGTAGCTCGTTCAGGGCTTATTTAGAACCTAGCTACGTGTTCGAAGAAGTTATGTCTAAGCCGACATTTCGCTAAGAGAATGGCATTTCAGCGCTTTGTGAAAGGAATGAAACTTCTCTTAGAAATTTCTTAGAAAAACGCCGGATGCCACTCTGTGGACTCTAGAAGTAACTTTTCCCAAGTTATTCCTACCGGCTTCGGCAACCCCCAACATTCACAATACACCCTCTGTAGTCAGACGCTTTTCAGCGTAGAGTGAAAAAATGCACTACTCGTTTACGAAGTGTAAAACATATGGTTCGTACACACCTTCTTTTAAGATTTATCTCTCTGCTGTTAGCCTGTGCTGCACATGCAGAACAGTCATTTTCCTTTATTTTTTATTGTTTCTTCCTTGTCATATAAAATAAATATATAGCGCCAACTCAAGAGCCCTCTGCAGCGTCGTGTGTGTGTGTGGGGGTGGGGGGGGGGGGCGGCATGACGCCACAAAAAAAATTTCCTTAAAGGCAAGAACTGTTGTTTGAAGGCAAGGCGTATCCAGAATTCATTGAATGATATCAACACGTTATGTAATTTTACTGAACGTTTAAAATCTTAGTATACGCCTCTGGATGCATACTTGGTTTTAGGAGGAGTCAACTTTCCAAGGGGAGGGGGCCGGTCAGGATGGTGACGACCGATGATGACGTTCGCCCGATGAAAGTCCCCCGGGAAGTCGAATAAGAAAAAAAAAAGACTAAAAGTTGTTCGATCCCGCTGAACACATTGCGACGATGGTTGGCTTTTTAGTGGCCAGTGTGGTCATGTTTATTATGAAACAAAACAACTCAACAGTCATGAGTTAAAATTCCAAAATTAAAACACCGTACTTTTGTCCCCAGTCTCCCAAAATCGAATCGAAGCCAATCCCCGAGAATCCTCTCGGCAGTCCTTTTGTAGGCTCGTAGGGGCCTCCTTTCCCCTCAGGGACCAACCAATCCCTTCAAATTTCACCAGTCCCACGTGGTACACTGTTCTCCAATGGTCGGCGAGCTGTCAGCCTGGCGCTCCAACCGCCAAATCTAAATTCCTTCTAGAGTAGTTCTCTGCATTTTTCTTAGACTGGCTGGCGCCAACAGCTAAATTATTACGTTGGGCAAAAAGCGAAAATTTTACACTAAGCGGCGAAATCCTCTATATACAGGCACACTCGGTTAAAAGCCGCAAGCAGCTCTTAGCACGAGTTCCCCCCGCACCGCCTCTCGAAAGCCGAGACGTTTCTTAACGACCGCGGGAGAAGCTCTCCCGCCTCGGCCGCGATGCCCACGCAAAATGCCCCCTCCAAAACGCCGACAACCAAAATAAAAAGGTTAAAAAAACAATGCCGACGCCACTCTGGAAAGATAAACTTTTCTAACAGAAGAAAACAGCTTAATTACTAAGCAGGATTTCTCCATACTTAACAGGAGGAATGAAAGGATACTGGCTCCCAGGCACGTAGCCAGGATTTTGTTTCGGGGGGGGGGGGGGGGGGGCGCCCTAGACAAAATGCTGTATGAGGGGGAGGGGGAGAGGAGAGGAGGTCCCAGCAAAATGGAAGATTTCGGGGAGGGGGGAGGGCGGGCCCCATGCCACCTCCCCCCCCCCCTGGCTACGTGCCTGCTGGCTCCCATGTAGTTTCTCGAAGGATATACGATCAGGCAAAACAAAATGCCGAAGGGGCGCATCCTGGCCTATCGACGAGCCTCAAGACGGCCTGCAAAGCTCACGACGTCAGAGAAAATATGAAAGACAATTTGGAGTTGCTTCGTGAAAAAAGGATATAAACAAGTGCTAGGTTTTCGCGAATTTCCAAAGAAAGGTGTATAGAATGAAGTATACATCGAATAATTCAAATCTGTATATGTACATACATACATCATACTGTTCAAAATGGCAAAAATGTAAAAGGAATTCACGCATTTGCAGTTACGTGTTTACACAAAGGCAGACAGCCGCAGATATAGTGCACACGTATGTGAATACGTTTGATTTCTATAGTAGCGAATTTGAGCAGATACACTTAAGGTTGTTACGTGGACAAGTGCAGAAAGAGAAGAACAGCTGGGTCGCCAAGAACGTCTTAGCTCAGTTTTTTATAAGTGTTCGCACTATAGCTATTCGATTTCGCGGCCTCAGTATCTTGTTTCTACGCGACGTGGTATAGACGGAAACGAAATAGCTAGGCAAACATACACTGGACTTCAATTGATGGGGTTTCCCAAACAAGTGAAACCTGGAACTCCCGTTGGAGCCCAGTGAACATACGAGTAATAGAAAAACATTTTCGGCACGCACGTGAAAAATTAAATGGCCCAAATGGTACATTACCTGGTGAATCACAGCTGTAAATCACCCAAAACAAGTGCTTTACACCGCGAACTAAAGAACACCTTTTTCAAGAGGGATATTGCGTGTAATAATAACAAATATACTGAAAGGACACGTAGTTTCTTGCGTAATTACGAACAGCGCGAAACGATTTTTGTCATTTCTCTTTGGACACAATATGAGCCCCATGCATGGGGCTCATATTCATTAGGCCGTCAGTTCGTTGATTCGGGCTGCAGTAACTACAGTTGGTGATAGGCTAAAAGTTCAGAGGAAACTCTGCCCAGCTTTTTTCAGTTTAGCAGAGCAGACGCCGGAGAGGAAGTGACTTCCTCTCCAGTGTTCGCTCTGTTAAGGTGGAAAGAAACTCCCCCTGAACTCTTAACGACTCATCGATTATGTGAATGTCGCGAACCCGTGAAGGTTCTAGTCCAACAGGGACAATTTTCCAACTTGCGAATCGAAGTTTGATCAAAGATTCGACAGAAGGTCGACTATTAAAAGCGAACCGCCACTGCCTGGCAGAGGAGGGGTGCAGCTCATTTTAAGCAAGTAAGTAGGTTATTAGAAGCTAATATATTTTATTTTTGTTGTCTAAAGATTGCTCGCTATTATACGAAACTTTAAGAAAATGTGATTTCATAAGTAATATCTTTTTCAAAATTCCAAATGTTTTCTATACTTTGTTTCACCTTATGTCTAAGTGCAGCCAACGTTTCGAGCTGATGGGACTGAACGTGTTCTATCACCGTTAGACCAACCATAAACAGAAAAAACCTAGTGGCTTGTGGTTTGGACGCTGCTTGATCGGTCTCATAAACTCGTAGCGTCGGCTGCGTCTAGATTGAAGATGAAATGATTAGAAGTCGGGCTACACTCTTTAAGAAATTGCATTTCACCCAATTTCGCCAAATTTTCGAAAGTTCGCGGAACCAGTCCAAACTTCGGGCTCGTCAAAAATTCTCAAAACGATCAACAGATGGCGCCACCACCGTTTCCCGCTCCGCTTGGCAGCATTCCAGTCGCAGATTAATATCTGAAGACCAAAATTGGCGGGGCGCCACCTTTATGTCACCTCTTACGGCGTTTTCATCCCTCTTGCGCCAGGCATACCAATTAAAAAGAAGCTTATCCTAAAAATAAATATTTAGTATATTGATGTGCACAATCATATTATTTCGACTTTTTTTTTTTTATCAGAGGGCATATCAGTGAGAGGTTCAAAGTCAAAGTTATTTGTTTAGCACAAATGATTGTTAGTGTAATACATAGTGCATTCAGTTGGGGGTCCTACGTTTTTAAAAATATCTCTCTAAGGGACCTGGTTGTTATGCTAAGGTAGGTAAGCGATTTAATAAAAAAATTTAAAAAAGGAAAAGAAACAATGTTGTATAATTTTCACAGCTTTATATACGGTATTGTGGTGGCAATGTTGCTTCTCAAAATATGATAAAACAAGAGCGCGGGACACCCGCGGGTGACTTAGTCTCCCAATGGAGGTGTTGAAAATAAGTTTTGATTTGTTTCCAGGAAATGAAAGAGATGACGAACCAAATAGGAACGTCACTGTTAAATTTGTGTAAAACGAACACATTCTTTTGTTTCTGTATACGTAACTCAGTCACTTTCAATTTTTGAGGAGGCTTACGTTTTGCGCGAGAAATGAAACTGCGAAAGAACTCGTTAGTTTCAATATATCGCCCTTTCGGGAACATACTGGCTTTGACAATAATGTCCCACGAGACAGAAAGAATTCGATACTGTCTCTCATTCGGTATTACTGCAGAAACTTGAAGTCCTAAATATCGATAATAATGTGATGCAGTGGTTACGAGATTACTTAGCTTCAAGGCAGCAACGGGTTGTGGTAAGGACATGTTGGGGTCGTATCTTTGTGACATCTAGCGTGCCACAGGGATCTGTGTTGGGACCGCTTCTCTTTCTCATTTATATTAATGATATTTCCCGAGGAATTGAATCAAAAATACGTCTATTTGCCGATGATTGCGCATTGTACAACGCAGTGTCTGGTGAAATGGATTTCACACAGCTTATGAGAGATGTTAACCAAATTTAATCATGGTGTAGTAACAATAAGATGTCGTTGAACGCTAGCAAGTGTGTTCATGTGTGCTTCACAAGAAACCATAATAAATTGACTCATCAGTACTCCATTAACAATGAAAATAATAGAATGGAACCATCTTATAAATATTTAGGTGTTATATTTGCTGAAGACGTAACATGGAAAGCTCAAGTGAACAGTGTCGTTTCCAGGGCAGGCAGGGCTCAAACTTTTTTTACAGCGCAACCTTAAACATGTAAGCAAAAAGCTTAAGGAGGCAGCGTATAAAGCGCATTTCAGACCGATATTAGAGTATGCCTGTCATGTGTGGGATCCGTCTTACCAGGTTCGTATCAGTGCTATAGAACGTATTCAATCTGTTGCTGCTCGGTTTGTCCTGGGAAGATACGATCGTTTCAGTAGCACAACTGAATTGAAAAAGGAACTGGGATGGGTGCATTTAAATGAACGTCGCAAAAGGCTGGCCTCAAATTGTTTGACTCAATTTATCACCACCAAACAGGAATTTGTGCTGCAAAGTTTCTGCATTCGCCATCTTACCGTTCAGCTCGTACAGACCATTGTTATAAGGTTCTGCCGTATTTCTCCAGGACAAACATTTTGAAACACTCTTTTTTTGCACTGACCTTCGCAGAATGGAATTCATTACCGGCGGAAGTGATGTGCCGCGTGACTGTGGATCTTTTTCTCAATGCTTTGTGCCCCCCTGCAATAATGCCTGTATAGGCGCTGCGGGTTTTTCATGAATAAAAAATAAAGCATAAAGACCTTAAAGCAAAAAAAAAACAAACGTTTTATCAACAGACTACTTTCGACACACAGCGATCCTTTTCCCTATGTCTTAAGAATTGTCAGTGCAGGCGGGCAGTTGTGTCCGTAATATATACGTAGACACGTGTTTTCTGGGTATTTCGACTAAGAAACAAGGCTGCAACCCCATCTGGCCTATTACTTTAGACAGAATGCGGGGAATTATAGATCACTCACATCTCGAGCCCGGTCAGGCAGCGGTTTCAGCTTGTCCATTTCACCGACTGGGCAGTATCCTATCGCTGAAAGGATACCACAACAACAGGGTTGTAACACAACACATTCACTTAGACGAAAAAGACTATTCATTCAGTGAGGAAGAATATTCTAAATAAACGTTATCAATGAAGGATAACGAACTAAAGGTCCTGTAGATTTTTTCTGATTTTTGCTCAGCTCTTTATTTAACTGTCCGAGGTGCTGCACGTATCAAATGATGGCAGTCATAGTGAACTGGCCACATGTATAATTTACAATGTAAGCAAGTGTCGCTCTATCTCTTGCTGACTGAAAATTCAACGCCGAATTTCGTTTTGTTTTTGTCGCGTTTGTTTTATTAAGAAGGGTTTTGAAAGAGTAGCTCTCGCTGTTAAACAATTTGAGGAAACTCAGACAGTTTGCGAGCCAATAAATACATAAAAAAAAATTGAAATTGTCAAATAGAACATACAGTTTTTAGCTTTAAAGGGACACTGAAAGGGTATTTATGCTCGCCGAGGTTTTTAGTTGTACTTGACATATGAGAGCTTTACTACCCAGAGCAGAATTTGCGACTCGAAATTTAGCTTCTTTCCGCTCGAAAACCGCCGATCAAGAACTGGCCGACTTGAGTCGCGCTCACTCTGTTTCTCGTGGTCATGGGTCGTTTTCTATGATTTAGACACAACCACCAAATTTAATCAAAGTCGTTGTCATGGGAGGCACGCACTCAATAGTAAGAATAGAAAAAAAGTGAAACCCATTTTTTTGTGGCTTCTAAAAAGCTGCAAATAGGTTGATTGAAACAAAAAAGTTGCACAGAGAACCGGAAGCATTCTGTGCGCTTGACTACGCAATTCTTAGCAAAGGAAGTAGCAGGATAGTCTGTTGGTTAAGCATTACCGGAGGGTTTAAGCGCTAATAAACACCAGGAAAAAAAAAGACACACAAGGCCGAGAATGCTTTGCTTAGTTGCAACTGGCTCCGAATGGGCCTTATGAGAGGAAAGTCCAATGCGTGCACATGCATCCTTCGCGCAGCGGCGACAGCTTGACCTACGGTTGGCGTTTGGAAGGAAAGTGGCGCCACCTCTCCTGTGGAGGCAGCGGGAGAGGTAGCGCACTTCCAGCTTTCGCCGCTTGGTGCCTTCTTTATGTGGAAAATGTCAGGGTGCTTCGATAACGTGGCAGTGAGGTACCCTAGAAAGTGTTAATTCGTTTGTGAAGACGCAACACCGCTCCAGATGTTGCTCTAGTCGCATGATGAGCTGATTTTGTTGTGTTGGCGAACACAGATCTGGGTTTGTCGCTCTGGTGTGAAAAGGGCACAACAAACACGAAACACAAACATCAAAGTCCCTGCATTGTAAAATGTCACCATGTTTTTGGGTCGACTTCAGATAAACACTTCTGTAGTTTGTTCCAGAGAAAAATATATATATATATAGAGAGCTGCTATGTTGTGACAATAGCATATATTCACAACGTCCTAACGGGTTTCGAGCGGAATGCCGTTGTGAAATTCATGGCCTTTCCCAGTGAAGTCAACCACAGCTATCAGGTTGACACATTCGCGTTTTACAACGCTGCTAACCGTTTAACGCTCTTCTACGTTGACGCCATCTAGCACTGTACGTCTATCGATCTCTGTATGCCTAAACCGAAAGTTTCGCAGCATTTTCGAGATCAAATATACGCGCTATCTATGTGAAATAGTCGCTTGTAGCATTGTCAAAATTATTTCAAGTCTGGGAAAAAAAAATTATGCGTAAAATTAATAAAATATATACGCAAACTCGGGCGTGTTCCAGGCCTACGGACTGATGACCCAAATGTGTTTTGTGTCATCTGCTAAAATGATTAGCATGAAGAAATGTTATGCCTGAGCAAATGCACCGAAGTATCACAAATTGGAGCGTGTAATCTTTATTTCCGTTGCAGTGAAAAGCAGTGCGTAAGAGAAACTTCAGAAATGATAGAGAACAATTCCGAATTTGCCGCCAAGCCCGGCAGATGCCCGTGATAACCCGCCAACCCGCATAGGTGGTGGCGCCACCTATGCGATGCAACGCAAAGTAGACGGCCTCCATCTGCGTCTCTCCGTGGTCGGAGCCTCCCCGTAGAGATTTCTCTTTTTTTTTTTTTATCTTTTGATCCAGGTAAGCTCATGTTCTGAAACTTTGGCATCTTGCTTGGACCGCTATAGGGTTACATTCTGGCGGAGTTTGAGCGTTCTGCGATGCTTAGTTTTTTTACGCGGGCCGAAAAGTAGGGTTTACTTTTCTCGATCGAACCCTGTAGTTGGTGAAGCATGTTTGCGGGTAAAACAGCGCGAACAGAGGACACTTGACAGAGAAGATGCACACAGACGGAGCGCTGACTGTGAACTCGACAGTCAGCGCTCCGTCTGTGAGCATCTTCTGTCATGTGCCCTTCTTCGCGCTGTTTTACCCACAAACGTTTTATGGTGCGCCTATCCACAGTCCTTAGATGATCAACTTAGAGGGGCGATGGACTCGTCAAACACAGAGATGGAGCCGGAAAGTTATCGCGGAGCGCACCGGTTGAATGTCTGGGACAAAAGAGCGGCGTCATCGTCGCGGCGAGAGTCCAATCGACGCGCTCCATAAACTTTGGCCCCCAACTTTCGGTTTCACGACTCTAGCGCCGCTCCTCCGAAAACGCCGGCCATTTCCACCCTAGTGAATTTTGTCAGTATAAAGCGGCGCTAACGCAACTAAAAGTAGAACAAACAAAAAAGAAAAAATTAGATAACTATTTGGTTTTTCTTCTTTTTCTTTAGGCAAATGTACCACTTTTTGTGCGATTTTTCAATTATTCCGAAATGGCATCACTCATAGGTCTCGAGTATAGATGGCTTTGCGAACTTTATATCTTTTCGACGGGTCTGTGGTGCTTTGGGAAAGAATAGTCGCGGCAAGCAACTTGCTCTACGTTGGCTTCTTCGAACTTGCTTCCACCCGACTCCTAACGTACCCTACCGAAAAAGTCGGTATAACTTTTTACTATCCGGATTATGGAACCGGAAATTTGTTTCTGGAAACCCGAAATCCAGATCGCAGACAAAGGAATAATTTCTGAAAACCTAAATTCCAGATGGAGTCCAGATAGATAAATGGTCAGCTAGAACGATAGGGACAGCACACAGACAGGGAGAAACAGAGACATACACACCACTGACTATCAACTAAGACTTTATATTTCTTCTTCATCACTTTGACCGAAAGATTCACACCTAAAGTAATGCCAATGAATCACCCTAAATCCTTACATTACACTGCTAAATTAAAATACTAAATAAAATTAATTAATTACATTAAATTACAAAATTTGGTCACTAACACCTCCCTGATCCAACCCACAAGCCACCGCCGACACATATTCCTCTTATTCCCTTTCAAGGGGCCGTGCCACACTGCAAAAACTGTCTTTCTTTCTTGCTGACCGTGATGGAGGGCATGCTCACGCATTCATCGCCGGTTCGCTCAATGGCCAGGGCCTCGAGAATCTCGCGCGCAAAGGCACTTCTGTGTCTTTTAATAATGGAAACGCTTGGCCTGCACCCGCACGTGCGACAATGGGCTGCAAGGTGCCCAGCTCCCGTGCCCTGCACTGACGCCGCGTGCTCCCTGACTCTGTCATTAACGCAGCGTCCCGTCTGCCCGATGTAGCAGCTACATCGGGCAGACGGGACGCTGCGTTAATGACAGAGTCAGGGAGCACGCGGCGTCAGTGCAGGGCACGGAAGCTGGGCACCTTTACATCGGGCAGACGGGACGCTGCGTTAATGACAGAGTCAGGGAGCACGCGGCGTCAGTGCAGGGCACGGGAGCTGGGCACCTTGCAGCCCATTGCCGCACGTGCGGGTGCAGGCCAAGTTTTAGCAGCGTCTCCATTATTAAAAGACACAGAAGTGCCTTTGCGCGCGAGATTCTCGAAGCCCTGGCCATTGAGCAAACCGGCGATGAATGCGTGAGCATGCCCTCCATCACGGTCAGCAAGAAAGAAAGACAGTTTTTGCAGTGTGGCACGGCCCCGTGAAAGGGAATAAGAGGAATATGTGTCGGCGGTGGTCTATGGGTTGGATCAGGGAGGTGTTAGTGACCAAATTTAGTAATTTAATGTAATTAATTAATTTTATTTAGTATTTTAATTTAGCAGCGTAATGTAAGGATTTAGGGTGATTCATTGGCATTACTTTAGGTGTGAATCTTTCGGTCAAAGTGATGAAGAAGAAATATAAAGTCTTAGTTGATAGTCAGCGGTGTGTATGTCTCTGTTTCTCCCTGTCTGTGTTTTGTCCCTATCGTTCTAGCTGACCATTTACCTAAAATTATGTACCAACTAGCTCAACTTCAGCCTGTTATCCAGATAGAATTTAGATAGATTTCCGGTTCCATAATCCGGATAGCAAAAAGTTATACCGGATTTTTCGGTAGGGTAGGCAGCGCGACTCTGAAGCTTCAATTTACCCCAGGAAAAACTTTCCCATAGCGTGACGAAAATACTCCAGACTAGGTATCCAATGACCATGGCTTAGCGTTTTTACAAGAAAGGACAATCAACAGCTAGGGCGACGAACACATTTTCTGTGAACAGAACGGTACGTTAAAGCTTATTTCGCTATCATAACGCCTCGTCTGCAGTGTCCAATTTTTGAAAGAATAACTTAGAATGTTATATCTTACCGTTGCATGGCGCCTCCGAGTTTGTTCTGCTTTTGCTTGCGCTATAAAACACTGAAATCAACATTGCAATAGCTTTTGTCTTGAAGCATTCCGGACAATATCTTGTGTTTTGTTCGAGCTCTGACGTAAAGGCTCCACATTAACAACTGTCAAATATGTGACAGACAATAATTCTTGGCTTCTATGCAAGCCACGAACACGAACTTCAGACTTTGTTTTCCACTCGGTGTATCATAGTGTGTGTGTGTGTTTGTTTTTGTGTGTGCGTGTGTGTGTGCGTGTGTGCTTCTATTGCCGATGTATTTGTTATGTTTTGGCCTTTTCAGTTTTCAGCGTAATTTGAAGTGTGCGAGTTTCGGTGTGCCAGAACCAATACAGGTTGGTTGTGCTTGGACAGCTAATAAAATTGATGGTTATTATTTTTTAGATTCTTATTATTATTATTGTATATACAGTTGTTGTTATGGTCATTAAAGAGGTTCATACATGAAAATTAAACGGATATATTATTCTTGAAATGGAATGTTCATAGGCTACTTAGTATATGCACCAAGCTTCGCGATTTCTAGAGTTCTAGCAATTGCATTATTCAATTTACGAATGTTGATCATTTTCGTCTGGCGACCAGGCTACACTGCTCAAGTTACTCACACTGGTGCCTATAAACCACGTGATCATCAATATAGTTGAACCCTCTTTGATTCTAGGCGCCCCCATGCTCGCCCAAGCTCGCCTCGCCACAGTACCATCAGTACGATCGCACCTTCTAATGCTCTTAGGCTACTTAAACAGTATAGTCTGGCTCTAGTTCTCTTGCCCTTCGATCTGCCACACTGCATGCACGTGCAACATCGTCGCGGAAGACGGCGAGTTCGTCCGTGACGATCTTGTCATCGTCAGCTGGTCCCGATCGAGTCTAAGCCAAAATGACCAGCTTCCAACATCTTTTGATAACCATCAGTCTCATCGTGGCTGCGGTCAGTGTCGAAGACTCCGACGAAGCTATAGATGCCGTAGACGCAATCGTCTAAATTCCGCGTGCTCGAAACAGGGAAGGTAAACGTAGAAGCTGAAGCGCGACATGCCGAGGGAGCCAGTCTGCGAGTGCGTGCAAGGGAACGCTGCGAGTTGGACGAATGACGTCACCGAACCAACAAACATGGCGGCATTGTCGACTGGGGTGAATCTGAGGGTCCCACATTTAAATCGATGCATCCAGGAAACTATCGCGCTATTCGCAAAAAAAAAAATTTCACTAATATACAGAAAGATACAATGTGCCTTAGCAGTATAGTTATCTCATACTGTAAACGACTAAATTTTCGCGGGGACCTAATTTTCGCGAATTTCGCGAATGGCCTACAATTCGCGAAAAATACGTCCCGCGAACAATTCGGACAATATGTGAACGCTGCGGAAGCTACACTCGATTCGCGAAAATTAGAACCCGCGAATAATATAATTTCAAATTAAGTCGTTTACAGTATTTTATTTTGACGTGTCCCAGTTTCCTGTAATATATGCGAAATCTCAACATATAAAGATTTACTATATTATATGGCAGAAGATGATTGTTTAGCGGGAAAACTGTTACTGGTTATAACATTTGATTCGATTCTCGTTGAGTTATTTTTATTGTTATGTATTTGTTCTCCTGTTGATTCAAGTACAAGGGCGATCGGACCTCGTCAAATGCAATATGGTTACCCCCTCTCTCGATACTTCACTCGGAAGAATACCACAATTATTTTCATTATTATTACTATTATTATTATTATTCCAAAGTTTAATCCACTGTGCCCGCTTGGTGCCGCAGAGATTGTCCTTACTTGCAAGAAGCACCGAATGCTACGTCTTTTATATCCAGACTGTCTCAACCTCAGATGGATGCAGATGGATTGTAGCAGACGGTACGAGCCATTAGAGCCAATCCAGAACTGAGAGGATGTCACGTGACCTCTCTGTTGGCCACAGAAAGCGTGCGGAGCGCAAGGTCATGCGGTACTTTCGCAGGGCTTCATTGGCCGGCATATCACTCGTAGCATCGCTTGCGGTCCATCTTAGGGTGAGGCGGAGGATAGGCCGACGTGTGGTTCAGACGTCAGGCGGCTACGGCGGGGCTGCTGTTGGCACAGCCCCTGTGCTGACGCTCCACCTAACACAAATCGGGTACCTGGTCTAAGCGAACGCGGGACTTTTTTCTAAACACGCGGTGCAGGTTAATAGGGACTTCACACGTACACGCACGCGCACGCGCACGCACACGCACACACGCACACGCACACACGCACACACGCACAAAAGTATGGGGGTTCCAGCCAATCACGCGAACAGAGGTAATCTGCCCTGCGAATGATGGGAGCTCAAAATACGACTAGGTTCACGATATGCGATATGCACTCGGATGATGAGCAAGTGAAACGTCACGCTCGGTGTCGCAGTCGAAAATCGTAGTTTTTTTTAGTCTAATCATATTCTTATCTTCATCAGTCTCAATGATCGTTACACTCTTCGCCGTGATTGGCTGTCATCGTGTTCTGCAAAACAATATGTTCGTGAACTTTTTTTCTGTGTGTGTAGGTTTTTTAGTAGCCTCACTCACTCAAAAATCCCGACACAAGCCCGATGACGGCAGCGGCGCAACGGACAAAGAAGTTCCTCTGCTTCCAGTCCGGGTAATCCAAGATGGTGGTGCACGTCGCCAGGATGATCATCAGACCGATGCCGCTGGTAAACATGACGACGGCGCCCACCATGTGTGGCAAAAACACCGTCAGGGCCTGAAGGGTCGAGATGACGAAACGACATTAGTCACGTGAACCGGTACACTCCGGAAACAAAATCAAGGTCTCAATTCGTCCAGATTTCTATCTCGGGCGACCAGTGGTGTTGTCTTCGAAGAGATGCATTCTCCTAAGCGGCTGCGATACGAGGGTGAGCGTTTTCTTGAAGGTTAGCCAAAATGTCGCGCTGTACGATTCCACCGTCGACGCTTGTTTGTTTGATTATGTATGCCGACGTCAGGCAAAAAAGGAAAAAGAATATGCGTGAACGGAAGATTAGAAAAATGCGGGTGAAGATAGGAAAGGAACAAACATGTTGCCTACTGCTGCCGACATCGCTTCTTGTTTTTCATATTTTATATGAAGGGCTAGCAACGTGTTTACCGGAACAAAATCGACCAGGAAATGATTCATTTTGTCAATATGGATAGGTAAATAAAAAATGTTTAAGAATATTTTTTTATCATGAAATCCTGGCACTCTCAAGAATGTTTTGACTCTTCTGCTCAGCCGGAAATATCCACGGAATTCTCCATTATCTCCCGCTTCATCTTGAATTCGACTTTGTAGTTAACTAAACGATGGATCAACAAGCCATTTATTTTCAAGTACGGAATTAAAAAAAAAGAACGAAGAAAAAAAGAAAGAAATCAGCTCTCCTTAACGCCAGTACACTCTAAAAAAAAAAAAGGATGTACACCCCATGTCACATATACGACACCCCAAAACTTCAGTTCGACGTACAGCGCACTGATTTCAAGCTGACGGCCCGAACGTCTGCGAGAAGGTTGATGACGGTGCGGTATAATATATTAAACAACTAAAGTACGTATCAAAGTATACAGAAAAAAAAAACAGGTTTTTGCAGTAGGGCCAAGAAAATCCCAATAACGCTTTTGCAGGCAGTCACACTTACATTGGCTATTTTAATAAGTTGTACAACACGGCAAGCCACTCGTGAAATTTGGTAGCTTCGGTTCAACGTCAGGGCGTTGTACTTCCAACTGAAGTTTTGGGCGTCGTGTATGTGACAAGGGGTGTAAGAATCTATTCTTTTTAGGACGCAGCTCTTAGGCGGCCGTTTCCGGGTTGAGCGGCGTCACCATCGCCGTCGGCGTAAGCGCGCGTTGCATTATGGGAGGATTCCCATAATGACGTCACACGTGACGTCACGTGTGACTTAACGAGGGTAACTAGGGTAACATTTTCTCGCTAAATTTCACGGGAATATTTTCTGCTAAACTTAGTGGGAATATTTCCCCGGTAAATCTAGCGGAATATTTTTCCGCTATATATAGCGGGGAAATTGTACCGTCGTGACGTCACACGTTATGAAACGCAACCCGGCAAAATTTTCCTGCCAAATTTAGCGGGAACATTTTACCCTCGTGGCGTCCCACGTGACCTCCCCTCCGTACCCTCCTCTCCACCTCCTGAAGAGCTGCGCTCTAATTCGTAAATACAGAGAATTGTGAACGTCTTTCTTTTTTTTTTTTCAGTGAGTACAAGCTGGAATTTCTGAAAGTCAGATGCACATGTTTCTTAGCGCAAGCACTAATGAAACACACCCATGCTTGTTCACCAAAAGGTTTTGTGTGTACTTTTATTTGTGGGGCACGTTCACTATAGCTTCGGTGGTGATTCGGCACTGTAGGGCCTCTCGATGGCGCTCCATCGACTCACCATTAAAACAGGCGAGAATGAGGTAGTGGAGAGAATGAAGTTTGCGCTGTACATTTCGACAGTCGCGTGGTCCTAGTTTCTTGACTTCTCAGGAGTGTCGCTAGATGGCGCCGAATAGGGATTCCTACTTTAATCACTACGCTTTTTCAGGTTCCGCTGCACATTTCGATACTCGTGTAGTTTGTCAGTTTTTCGCCTTAAAAGTGCCTGCTGCTATACTTCGTTTCAGCTTCCGTCCGAGCGCAGCCAAAACTACGTGTGGCCGGAGCCAATCACACGCCGGATAAAGATTACGCGTTCTCGCCTGCACTTTTGTATCAATCCGCTGCGCCGCTGGTCGTCCGCGCCGCCCGCACTTGCCGAGTACTCCGTCTGCTACGGGTGTATCAACGGTTTCGCCTGCTACAGGTTTAAAAAATGCCCTTTCACGTTCTGAAATTTAGTCACAGGGGATGTCAGTACGTAGGCTGGCCGCTGGCGTCTGTGTCCAAGCTTTCCACCTGATCGGCATTTCGGCATAGATTCGAGATGTGAGTACACATTGCAAGGTGCCCGATGACCCGGCCGTTCATATTTCCTTGTATGTCTGGATATACCAGGGCTCGAGGCAGTCCTTCCCACCAGCTTCTCGGCGTTCAATATGATCGGGAGAAAAAACGGGTGCCCTGATTTCGCCACGTATCAGTGAATTGTAGGGGCCCGGACGCTTTTCTTGTTTAGAACGCACTAACGGTACGACGCGGCCGGAGTCTCCTGCCAAATTTGAAAGTAGACATTCATCACAACCTCTCGCGCCTGACGCCTAAACGTGCTTTTGCGAAAGGACGTTTCGAAGCGACTCGGTAAGGAAAGCAGCGAAGCACATGATGCGGCCATTACGGGAACGAAATCACACAGAAAAACCGAGCGCTGCAGCCATGTTGCCAGCGGATGTAGGTGTTTTCACCAAACCACATGCATTTACATATATTAATAAAAACATAAACTTCAGATATCTAGTTCCTTTAGTTGTAAATCATTTTCAGCAGTACACATCTGGAATATTGTGCGATGTTTATACACAAAACAGATATTTAAAAAAAAAAAAAAGCTTTTGCGGACTACTTTGAGGTGCGGAGGAATGCTCTTCTCGAAGTTGCGAACCGTACCTCAGCCTTCGACTTCGCTCGGACGGAAGCTGAAACGAAGTATAGATTGTGTTCGGAGTGAAGAAAAGTGGTAAAATCCACACCCTTACAAAGCTGATGCTAATAAATTACCGTTATTATCATTGCAGATTGACACTTCAAAGTTGGAAACGACATGTTTTCACTCACTTATTTGGAGCACTATTGAAGCGTTTTGTTTTTTAGGTGTGTAACGTAGGTGCAGGCGGGCCCTGGAGCTCGATTGCTAGAGCGTAGAATTTTGGTATCGTTATACGCCCAATGCAACAAGGGTAACGCGCTCGCAATGACACTGGTGCTAGGAACAGGCACATGGCTAAATTTATTATCTATACAACACAGCCATCAACTAACTTTTACCATCTACAAAAAGATGGCAAACATTTTAAGTTCTAGCAATTTCATCGTTACGGAAATAAAATAGAATGACGAGCCCAGAAAAACAACAACAAATTTGATCATGCTTACAAAGACTGATGAGCACAGAATATGCTGAACACCAATTACCACCTCGCAGAAACTTAAGTCACGTGGCGTGAGGTCACATGACGTAATCACGTGACGTCGAATTCTACATTAAATTAAGCGAAAAAATTAACGTCACGTGACATCACTTACCCGATAAATTTATAGAGCAAATTAACTTAACGTGACATTAAGTTCCCCGCTAGATTTACGAAGAAAATTCACGAGACGGCCCTTCGTGACGGTCCTTCGTGACGGCTCTTCAAGTCAGTTTTCTCAAGGAATTCGGTCAATAAAGCACATTCTATCATTTAAAAACAACAACAACAACGACACATGAGACATATGAAAACCCTTTACTCACCCAAGAGCCATCTCTGTTCAGATGGCCGACAGGATTCACGGCAAGGATGATCATGCCGGAGGATGTTGTAACCCCAGCGATCAGGAGAAGTCGGTTAAGCCATTTGACTAGCATGTTGCCGTGGATGTTCCTCTTGAGGAGGATGAGGTGGCAGAGGGTAACTCCGACAAGAACTACATGAAAGACCGACAAGAGAGTCACACCATCACTCTTAAACGGACGGCGCATTGATTTAAAAAACAAAATGACAAGGTTGTCCTCTTATAGATGCGCAGTGGCCGCTACAATCCAACTGTCAAGCCTAACTGCATGTAATCTGTCTCAAGAAAATCTTCGGGCCCATTGTACACAATAAAGGGTATTGACAAACAAAAAAAAAAAAAAAACGGGGGTCGAGATAAAACATGATGAAAAGTAGCCGAGACTGACAATACAAAAACATGGACGTCTTTGTGTTTGTGTTGACCTCTCACAGAGAGGATAACATCTCATTGAGAGGTTATCCTCGAGAGTGTACGCACAGTCAAATCACGGTGAAAGGCAACAAGCGCGTGCTAGACGTTGTGCGTTCAATAAAGAAACCGTTTCCATGCTGTCAGTGACTATGAGAAACTCCAATTCGTCTGCTTCTTTTGCATGGGGTTGTGGTGACCTCTGAACGCCGAGCTCTGGTTGGCTCTGATTGAAGGATAGTGGGTAGACCTCAGGGAAGCTTGCTTTGAGGTCTACCCACCACCCGACAATCAAAGCCAATCAGAACTCGGCGTCCTTCTGACGTCACCGCAACCCCTGCACAAGAAGCAGACGACTTGCTCTCCGCATAGTATAATACCAGTCTCGGGCACATTTGACCACGCGCACAAGGCACACTTTTCATTTCATCTCGAGTTCGGTGAATTCCGAGGCTTTTGTTTAGGTCTAACATGAGTTCTAGTCCCGATATTTCGCATATTAAAATTAATTGAGGAAACTACTCTGTCGAAACAACATCTAACGGTTGGTAGCCGCGTAGTTACAACCGTCGTACGCTCGATTGTAAGCCTGCACACTAATGCGACTGAAATTAAGGTTCACAAAATAATTAACTACCACCCCAGTCAACTTAGCAAGCAAATAAGTTTAAAAAAAAAGTTTGTCAGTCTAATTACCGGTGACCAGCAAGTTGACAAGGGCCAGAGCAGGACCGATGTTAGAACTAAGAAGCCTTAATTAGTTCCGTAGCCTAAATTGGAGAGACCACAATGTGTACTCAGCGTTCCAAATTAAGAAAGGGGTCACACGGGGAGCACGGAACAATTTCTGCTCGTGTTCACACACGCCGTTACTTCAGCTTTACAACGTCCATTTCTCTGCCCTGTTCTCACCTAATATTGTATATATACGCTTTCCTTAACGCCGTTTCGCAGGGCGTCATAAAAAGTGCCCCACTCTTGTCATTGTCTGAACCCTCAGACAAGGATCCGGCCTTGTTCTCGTCGAGACCTTTATAAATATATTTATTTTCTTAGAGTTATCCACGTCTCACGGACCGCTTTACTACCAGGCCGTCCCATATTTCACGTGTCGAGCGCCCCGCGCAGACGATGTGAAGGTCAACTGTCTGCCAGCAAGTAAAATAATAATAATAAAACAAACTGCCGCGTTTGTGGCGGGACAAAGGCTTTGCTTTCTAGAGCATAGCGGCTAGAGTGACGTGCTCTGTTGACCCACCACTATATGTAAAATAACTCACAACAAAATGAGACCACGATCATGGAGAAAGAGAAGATGGAGCTTTGCGGCGAGTCGCCTCCAGCATCACTGAAAAAAAAAAATAAAAAAAGAGAGCACTTTTTTACTTTTTGTCATTGACCCGACAAAAATGTATATTAGCTTTGCCGCTTTTCTATGTTGTGATTGATTTAAGAAAGCCAAATGAAACTGTGTCTGCCAATGGACAGATTCTCTCACTCTTCCTGTCATACTTACTTTATTCGTTCTTACCGTCCGAAATAAATAATGCCGACGCTTAAATTTCAGGTGAAAAAGCACCAACATCATCCTTAAGTGATTGTTAGTAGAAAACGAGAAAACATAGCGCAGATGTACGGAGTGTTTGATCACACTTGAGGTCGCGAACTTGAAAGTTACGGTACCCGTGAACAAGCACTGTTGATTCTACTGGCATACTTAAAATATCGTGAACAATATGCATGCTTGAACAATTATTCTTCCATAATAAAACCTATGACTTCAGGTGTTCCACAAGAAAGTATTTTAGGACCACCTCTTCTTAACTTATACGTAAACTACTTTGTTAACGTTAATAAGGAGCGAAATGTTTCAGCTACGCAGATGATAGAAGCCTACTTATTTCTTCCGAAACAAGTTATGGTCTAATAGATATGGCTAATCTGAGTGTATTCAAGATAGAATCTGGGTACGATAGTAACTCCTTAAAAATAAACATTAATGAAACAAAATAAGTCATTTTTCGTCCAAAGAAACAAGTCAATCGTACTATCTAAATCACTCATTTTATATTTCTCTCCGATCGAAATAGTCAGGTCCTTGAAAATTCTCGGCGTATTTTGAATGCGAGCACGTTCAGGGATTGTGATATAAATTATCTAATTCCAAAGCTATCCCGAGTGATAGGGATCCTAAATCGCTACCGTTCTTTGTTGCCCACGAATGTTAAATTGTTAATTAAAAACTCTCTATTTTACTCTATCTTAACATGCTGCAATCTACTCTGGGGTTCACCAACTCTGACCAATATTAAAATTTTTTTGTTTGTTACACAAAAAAAACTGTTAAGGAGCGCATCTGTAATGTTCTTTATGACACTCACACTGCTGAAGTATTCCGGAACTTCGGGATAATTACTATTCTCAAGTTATATGAATATAGACAATAGGTCAGTTTAAAGAAGTAAAAAAATAAGGGGCTCATGGTTTTTCTACAAAATCTTGCGCTTTGGAGGACACTTCATCAGCATACCCCACCCACCCGCTTTGCGGAGAAGTGGAGGATGGTCAGTCAGGGAACGAAATAGGATTTTAAATGCATAAATTTGCATTCGCACATTTTTCAGAACATTTTTATTTTAGTACTGTTGGTTTTGACTATAAGGCGTTTTCAGATAAGATCGAACAACCATGTCCAGTGACCATTTTTAATTTTGATTAAATAAATATATTGTGCTGGCTTTATGCCCAGAAGAATAAAACTAATCCTTGTTTTCGGAAAAAAAAATTTGTCTTTGCGAAAAAAAATTGTAAACGCCCCCTCAGTTACATGCGCGTTTTGCGTATCGCGCGATGTTGACATTTCGGGCGGCTTCCCCCAAAAAACTGTTCTGGCTACCGGGTCTTCAAATACTCACTAACAAATTAGGCATAGGAAGGATTGAAAAAAAAAAGTATTAATCACCGAGTATTAGGGTAGTTATTTTGAGAAAAAAAAATCGCAAACACGGCACATTGCGCAATAACGCTCTGGATTCAAGAACATTTTTCTTCGTATCTATAAAAGCTAAGGTCTTCAAACTTTGCCAGTGTATTGCCCTGTATATAGTTTCTCTTTGCGTGAAATATTGTTGTCCTGGTTAGCTGGAGAAATTTACAAGAATTGCTCACACAGGGGCATTTAACTAAAAATGCATTATTTTGAAAATCATTTAAAAAAAAAGGCCATCTTTAATTTTCTTTAAACTCTCTGAAATTAACGTTTATAATATTTACTAACAGAGTCTGCAAAAACATGATGCAATATTTGTGTTGCTTTTAAGTTATAAAGCGAGAAACATGGCCAAATTGACGCTAACGCGGTTGCCATAAATGGTGCGTGCACATACCCGTTCTTCACAATTTCATTTTTATTAAAACGTGTAAAAATGCTACAGGGTGGTCAGGAAATACGAATTGACAGCACGGAGGTGGACGGTAGTTTTGAAGGGAAAAGTTCTAATACATTTTCGTACAACCGACCCAAAAATGCCCATTGGCCGGAGCGATCGAGGTGCGCCACCCTGTAACATGCTTCGCGGTACCTGTTTCAACAGCCGACGTATAGCGTTTCCGTTTACGCGACGTAAAGGAAGCAACCGGAGCGACTTTACAAACAGATCAGCCCACAACCTTGGCGGTAACATGATATAGGAGGTAGGGCGCGGCAGAACCTGAACCTGCGCCGCCTGTGAGCGCCAATAGATCCGCCGCAGTGGAGGGCCAAACAACGCGTAGAAAAAAAAAAAGATACTTAAAAGCAAAAAAATTCCGATTGCCTGAGATTGTTTGTATTGGGCGTTTTGAGATAGGATCGAACGACCATGTCCGGTCGACATTTTTTTTTTTATTTTTAGCAAATGATATATGTTTTACTTGTTGTGCAAGCGCAAAAACATATTACAACTTTTTCTGCGGAACATAAAATTTCTCTTGAGGAAAAAAAAATCACAAAGTAGCTGTCGGTATACGCTCTCGTTTTTGCGACTTTCGTGAAACCGTCTTTTTAGATATTTATTAAAGAAAAACTGTTGTCTCTTAGGTTTAATATTTTTTGTGCAGAGACTCTACATAAAAGGAAATAAAAGGAGGTAAACATGTATTACCGATTACGAAGCAATTTAGAGCTTTATCGATCCGGATCTTAAAAGACTGGAAATTCAATTTTTTTCAAATCTTTTGAACGCGTCTGTTCTATATTTGCATAAATTGTCATTGAAATTAAAAACGATAACCTTTCTAAAATAAATACACTGAAATTTAGACAGGTTACCGATTTTGCAATAAGTGGAAAATAAGTTTAAAATGAAGGCCATCGCAATTTTTCTTTTACTTTTCACAGATCAAGGCTCATAATCTGTCCCATCAGGCCCTTCGAAAATGCTTTGCAATGTTTGTTTGTTTTATTTCACAGGGTTTTAAATATACAGAATTGACGTAACGGGAGTGAAAAAAGATAGGACGTTGCCAATTTCAAACAAGGGCAAGCAAGGGGTCGAAAATTTAGGAAGTCTGTTAAGAGAAAGCACTGTGACAGGAATTCGTGAAAAATTAGAATTCATACAAAAGATTACACATGAGTTTGAAGTACAAGTCAACAATTTAAATACAGATTTCTCGGATCAGTGAATTTCGGAGCCTACCCTTCGTGGGGAGGCTGGGCTGCTGACGTTTCAATAGTTATAAGAAAGAACACATGTTTAAAGTGGTACAATTGAAACTAGTTTAAATAATCAAGATCCTGTGCGCACATTCGAAGCTTGTTGCGTGAATTCTTTCTACCGGACGCTGACCTGAGTCGGTCATGGCACTCTCCTGGCACTCCGAAAAGAAACATTTTTTTCCCGGTTTGCTTGTAGCGATCACTGTTCGTTTCTTCTTAGTGGCACCGCAAGCTCGCGACCTCGATCTGCTTTTCGCAGCCATAGGAGACTTTACGTTTAAAGATATATATTTTCAGCGGCTACTGTTCTTGCTAAAACAGTTGCGGTTGCGAAGTGTTGGACCGCGTACACTGCCACAAGTGACAGGACTGAATCCCAGGCACAACGGAAACAGAGTCCCAGTCCTTTGCTTTCATGTCCCTGAGCGCTTTGACGTCAGCTTTCGGGAGGTGGATTAGTTTCACGTTCGGCAGTTTAGTGTTCAGTGGGGCAACCATTTCTGACGCCGACTTGATCACCGACTTGGTGGGCCGTCGGAGGCTGTACAACGTTGTCTGGTGCTTGACACGACCCCCGATTCAATCACAGGCACTCTTGCCATGTCAAGCTGCGGAAAAAATACACCTCGCTGACGTGTATTTGCGGCTCTGCAGCTCGTGTAGTTGGTACTTGTTCTTAAAGTGGCTTGTTGCACCATCACTTACGTAGGTCACATGGGCATACGCAAATTGGATTTCACGATTCTCCAAACCGTTGTCCTATAAATTAAGTTATAGACAATCTCATTCAATAGCAATTATTTTTCCTTTTTTTTATGTATCTTTATTTTCTATCCGTTGTGCAGCCCTCCATGGCGGCGGATCTATTGGCGCTCACAGGCGGAGCAGGTTCAGGTTCTGCCGCGCCCTACTTCCTATATCATGTTACCGCCAAGGTTGTAGGCTGATCTGTTTGCAAAGTCGTTCCGGTTGCTTCCTTTACGTTGCGTAGACGGAGACGCTATACGCCAGCTGTTGAAACAGGAACCGCGAAGCATGTTACAGGGTAGCGCACCTCGATCGCTCCGGCCCATGTGCATTTTTGGGTCGGTTGTACGAAAATGTATTAGGAATTTTCACTTAAAAACTAACGTTCACCTCCGTGCTGTCAATTTGTCTTTTCCTGACCACCCTGTAGCATTTTTACACGTTTTAATAAAAATGAAATTGTGAAGAATGGGTACGAGCACGCACCATTTATGGCAACCGCGTCAGCGTCAATTTGGCCATGTTTCTCGCTTTATAACTAAAAAGCAACACAAATATTGCATCACGTTTTTGCAGACTCTGTTAGTAAATATTATAATCGTTATTGTTAGAGAGTTTAAAGAAAATTAAAGATGGCCCTTTTTTTTAAATGATTTTCAAAATAATGCATTTTTAGTTCAATGCCCCTGTGTGAGCAATTCTTGTAAATTTCTCCAGCTAACCAGGACAACAATATTTCACGCAAAGATGAACTATATACAGGGAAACACACTGGCAAAGTTTGAAGACCTTAGCTTTTATAGATACGGAGAAATATATTCTTGAATCCATTGCGTTATTGCGCAATGTGCCGTGTTTGCGATTTTTTTTTCTCGAAATAACTACCCTAATACTCGGTGATTAATACTTTTTGTCAATCCTTCCTATGCCTAATTTGTTAGTGAGTATTTGAAGACCCGTAGCCAGAACAGTTTTTTGGGGGAAGCCGCCCGAAATGTCAACATCGCGCGATACGCAAAACGCGCATGTGACTGAGGGGGTGCTTACAAATTTTTTTCGCAAAGACAAATTTTTTTTTTTTTTCCGAAATCAAGGATTGGTTTTATTCTTCTGGGCATAAAGCCAGCACAACATATTTATTTCATCAAAATTAAAAATGGTCACCGGACATGGTTGTTCGACCTTATCTGAAAACGCCATATTTTACTTTTAAAGATCTGCGCTTGTATTTTTGCACGTGATTTCAATTTTCTTGATAGGTTAAAATGCGTAGTTATGTGAGTTTCAAATGTTGCTTTCTGAGTTAGTGTACTACTTTTTTATGTATATTTCCTACACGCTTGCAGCTGACGATTGTAGGAACCCGGGCGCGAGGACCAACCCAGCTGCACATTGGAGCGTTTTTCCTCGGTTCCCACCATCATATTCGATGGAAATAAAATATTTACTATTATTATTATTATTATTATTATAAACATTATTAATATTATATGGTGTCTATGGCGACCTATTGTGCAAAGATCTTGTTGACATTTTGTGAAGTCTTGGAGCGAGATGAAATTACGATATAGTTCTCAGGGTACAGAGAGACGGATTCTTGCAGTCAATGACTGGTGGGTCTCTGTCAGTAACTCAAGCGGATATTCACGTCCGTAGGTAACTTGGCCGAACCTTCACAGTTCTGAAAAAAGTCTTTATAATTGCAGTAGAGCAGTTCTGCACGGTTGAAGACGTCCGCTACATAGCGCAGTGATACCAGCATTCTTCGGGTGTTCTTAATGTCTTAAGCGGCAATATGCAACTTCTAAAACTTCAAGTGAAACTATGTAACCCGATCAAGAGCTATTAGTAATTTAAATACGAGACTTTTGTTTTCCTTTGGTGACATTTAGAGTTAGCCATTGACACCATGGATAATTCTTTTAAGGACATTAAGGACACCGTGTCGTATATGAACATTTGTCTTCTTTGGTGTCATTGAGGGTTCTGCAGCGGCCTCATGCTAATTTGGTGAGACGAGACTCCCATTCACTGTATGGGCATGACCTGGCGGCCGACTGAAGAAGGGGGAAAAAAATAAAGAAAAGGCGGCCCTGGCATACGCCGCCCTGACATCGCCCGGAGCTTGGTGTCAAGACCGAAGACAAAGCTTGCTTTCACGCGACAGAGAGACGCAGCCGTTTCCGACCTTGCCGCAAGATCCGCGTGCACTCAACCCTAACGGTTTCTCGCGGCATCATCCCGAGTTTCTCTCGCACGGCGACACACGCTCGCGGGGTGACGTATGGCGACAGCCCTCTTACAAGTTAATCTTTTATACATTCCCTCGGCAGACGTCGAGAGAAAAAATAGGTAAAGTGATATTACGCGGAAGTTCTCCTCGGGGACATCCGCGTGGCTTTGGCGTGGCCGCCTCCAAACAAAATACTGGTTCCTACGTAAGCGGGAACCTTATGACGCACGTCAGTACGCTCGGCATCCTGACAGTCACTCAACGAGGTTGAATGTTTGGTGGGTGGGTGGGCGCGCCGCACGCGCTGAAAGTTAATCATCCCAGCGGCTGCTTGGGAGGGTTAATGGTGTGGCCTGACGACTCCATGCGCCGTGTTTAAGCGATGTCGCGAGAGCGGAATAGGTTGAGATGGTCTTACCGGGGGAACAATGGCCCATTCGTTACGGCGCTAATGTAGGATGCCGAGCTTTCGACTCTGAGGTAATTTGAAAAGCCTTTCGAAAAAGGGAGCGTCCGTTTATCGGTATAGGGACGAACTCGATTGAAAGATGACGGCAGCTTGACGCCTTCCAGCGAATCACCTGGTGCTCGAGGCTCTTATTTAAGAAGCATGCTTTATGTTATATGTACTATATCCCAAGAAAGCTGACAAGGAGAAACAATATAATGGTACACAGTCATACTTACAAAGTACCAAGACAAGTGGAAAAAGAAAAGAAAAATGGATAATACGACGACGTCTCAAAGTATATATAAGTATGACCGTTCACCAGTTAGTCTGCGCTATTACCCTCATTTGGGTACACATGCAGTTTTAAAAGGTAATTTTAACACAGGCGATTCAACTTAAAACCTGCGACGAGTCTTCTATTTTTGGAGTATTACTGAAGAAACATGTATTCTGCGGTGAAAATTCAACGTGCCGAGCAATTAAGCAAGAAAAACGGCATACATGCATACACAAGTTGTTTCGAAATGTAATTCAATAAAGACGATACAGAGCTTGAAGCGTATTATAAATCCCCTAATGTATGAGGCATTTACATAAAAACAAGTGTTTCATATTGTAGTGCTTCTCAAACCATGCTACTCTGCGACCCATACAAATATAAGAAATATCACATTGCGACACCCTTCCACCGAAATTTTAGTGAAGCTACAAGCGTTTCAATTCCAGTAGCATGATCAGTAATACCGAAAATTGACGCTAAAACGTTAACTGCCAGTTAGTATAGCTAGAGGGAATCAACTCAGTCAAGAAATTCACACAGACAAAGAAGAAAACGCAAGCCAGAAGCAATGACTGTTCCTAAGGACTAAAGTGAGGATTCATGGTAGAGCACATATAAAATACAGTTTTAAGCAGAGGGGAATCAATACTTGTGCACAAAGCTACCAGCTTAAAAAAATCGAGTCCATTGTCATTTTAAAAATCGGGCAACTTTTGTTCCTCTTCAAGTCATCTAACGAAATACATGACAATGCCCTCGGTTTCTCCTTACCTTGTACAACGTACATAACGAGTTACAGAATTACCTACATAAAATTAAAAAAAAAAGAAACCCCATCTCACCTGATGTATGGTAGCCAGGGTTTCACGTCTCCCCTGGCCACCGCAATCACATAGCTCGTGATGATGCCCACAAGTCCAGAGACGACTCCGATGTACGGAATGTAGTACAGTTTTGTCACAGTGAATTCCATCTCTGGACGGGTGCGTCCTTCGCTCGAAGATGATCGGCTACAAAAGAGGAAAGTGAACCGGTTAAATTTCTCGAGCGGTTCGCTCCTCCCGCGAACCCCCAGCAATGCGCACATGTCGAGAACGCAAACAGATAGCAGCTCGCAATGACCTTCAGTCGATCAAGATAGCCCCTGGTTGTTGGCGGGTTTCTTTCTACAAGGACAGAAAGTTATTGACTTAGAGAAAAGAAAACCTTTCAATTCGGAAAAAAGAAAATTAAACGAGAGGATAGAGAACGGTTCTTTCTTTTCTTGCGCTAGAAACACACACACACACACAAATAACGACAACGTTAATTGTGGTTTGCATGCCTTATTATTACTTTAAATACTCGAGTTGGAAGAGTTAGGGTGGCAATCCGTGCGTAATCAGAATGTTAATGTCTGTGTGTTGGGGGAGGGGGGGGGAGGGGTGTTGCAGAGGTGCGAAAGATTTGGTTCTTGCAAGGGTTGCAGACTGTTTCACCTAAACATGTTGTGAATTTCTTAATTATTTTCGGTGTTGTTTTGCGTGTTCCAAGGAGACAAAACGGAAGATCGGATAAGGTAATGAAGCACGAGGACAAAACACCGAACCTTCCCCGTACGTGTGTAAATACTCCGCAGTTACATTAAATATAAGTGTTCTGTTTTGAGAAATCTGATCTAAACCTACAGTTCCTCAAATACCTTAGCAAAGGATAGTGGCTCGTATGTTGAATGTCTGGCAGAGACCTCCTTTATGCGTAAAAATTTACTCTTACCGAAACGTCTGTTAAATAAAGCTTCAACAGCGTTTTAACTCCTCTCCATGTTTAGGGACAGTTTCGACATGTTGAGGAAATCAGAATGACTTCTCGAGGTATTCATTTCCTTTATTTTGAAACGAACCTCGTGCAGCCCTTTTATGTTTGTTCGATAAATAAGACAGTTCCAAGAAAACCTGGCAGTAACAGTCAAAAGTTTCGCTAAGAATCTTAACTTCTTAATTACCTGAATAGTCTAGATCAGTGTTGGCCAGGCTGACCCAGCCTAAGAGCCGCAAACAAATTTACGAAACTTCCAAGAGCCGCAGGGCGGGAAAGCGGGGGGGGGGGGGGGGGGGGGGGCGGCAAACGTTTGTTCAGAGCAATCAACGAAACTTGAACTACTTTCAATCTATCCGAGTCAAAAACAGTCCAACTGTACGTAAAGTAGCAGTAGCATAAGACTACCAAACCGCAACCTGTCTTTCGATTTAAAACGCGTTTCATATCTCTTTTTGGGGAAGTGCTCGTGTGAACGGGAAGGAGGCAGGGCAGGAAGGGGGGGGGGGGGGGGGAAGGGAGGGGAGGGAGCCGCGAGCCGCACTGTAACATGCGAAGAGCCGCAGCTTAGCCACCCCAGGTCTAGATCTTTTGGATAGAGTGAAGGAATTTACCTTGACGAAAATAATCCCTGTAGAAGGAGACGCCGCTCCAGGGATTATTTTCGTCGTTCTTGTCCAGCTCGCTTGCACTTTTGCATTTAATTGCATTAGAATTCACCTACGCGAGTTTCACAGAGTTAATAGATTCCTAACTTCGAAGAAAAAAAAAATTGAGTTGCCAACGGATACTAAGCTGTGAGAAAGCGGCGTTTCCTTTAGGAAGAGTGCTGAGTTGTCTAAATGTCGACGTGACATTTACAGTTCAACCCTATAAGTGAGACCTGACACACAAGCGATGCAACGTAGAGGAAAGCGGGACAAAAATTCAGAAAGGCTTAGAAACGTTGCGAAACCTGAATGTTGCTCGACAACCTAAGCCTAAGTGTCCTTTTACCCCCTTCCCTTTGTTTCTTCAATTCTTCTCGGCTCACCATCCAGATTGAGAAATCTAGATTTAAGTGCACGCACAAACTATGCGGAGCGCAAGTTTCGTCTGCTTCTTGTGCAGCGGTTGCACTCGGGTCGGAACGCCGAGCTCCGATTGGCTCTCATGGAGGGATAGTGGGTAGACCTCAATGCTAGCTGCCTTGAGGCCTACCCACTATCCTTCCAATCGGAGCCAACCAGAGCTCGGCGTTCTGAGGTCACCGCAACCCCTGCCCAAGAAGCAGACCAACTTGCGTTCCGCATACCACAGTCACTTTCAGTTGCAGCCTAAGAAACGCAGAACGTGGCGATCTCTCATTATCGCTCCACGGCCAATCAGATTGTGCTATTAACCGATGAGAACGCAGAAGAACCAATCACGAAGCAAGCCCTATAATAAGCCACGCCCCTTGAGTTTTTCAAGCTCTCACTGACTACGAGTCCTGAATATTAAGGAATATTTTGTTGGAAGTCCTCTCAAGTAATAGACGTTATGATAGCTGTTTGCTTTACATGCAGCAAACCATTATACTAGGTGTTTCATGAAATTTATACCAAACCTGTTTAGTTTTTATTCTGCGAAATCGACGCATCGCGGAGTTTTGCTTACTTAACCTTTTATGGGGTTTCAAGTATAGTGGAGGCTTTTTCGGGCCTCAAAGAAAACCCCACTAAATCAGCCAATATTAGGAGAACGTGGAGACCACGAGGAGCGTGGAGATGAGCGAACGTTACCGCGGAAGTCGCGAGGTTGGTGAAGCGAAGGTGCGGATGATAAGAAACGGAAGAACCATGCGGGAACGTCGTTGGAGGGCACATTCTTGGGACCCACAAAAACGTAGCACGTAATCCTAATCTTCAAACATTGACCGATGTAGTTACTTCGGATCATCTCTAACGAGGTCCTAATTCAACCCGCGCATTTATTTTCACTGATAATTTGTTTAAGCGAAATATTGAAATATTTAAATACGTAATTGATTTAAACACTATGCACATCAATTTGTGCGCCTCATTGCAGGGACAAACACGGTATGATTCTTTTCCCTCTGAGATACCCATTTTTGACCGAAGTTTGACCAGCGTTTGGTGAGTCACTCGTTATATCAAAAAACCGCATACGCCCACAAAAAAAAACAAAAAAACGCAGCAGCTTTATTTGTGCAGAAAATCATGTTGCGATGAACGAGAACACAAGTTAGTGTATTGAAGTTAGCCAGTATACACCCACACTTCAAAAACTAGTCTAAACGCCCTAAACAAAAATAAAATAAAAACACAAACACACACACTTTGTTAGGGCCACATTTCGGCACCTGTGGGCATACCTTAGCGAGGTGGCTAGGTGGCCCAAGCTTCGCTCGATATCGAAGGTATAGCCGTTAAAATTTAACCATCCATCCGGCTTGACTATCAGACGATTTACACGCGCCAACAGCAAGATGGCTACTTCCAGAGGCAGCAGTTTGAAATGATTTTAGACCAACACTCTCATTATAAAGTCCACGATTTCCACGCCAGGTACGAGTACTGCGTGCGCAAAAATCAGAATCGAATAAATTGAAGCGTATGCGAATGCACCGAGAGCAGCGCCACCGCAGCGCAGTGGCCGTCAAAGTCGAGTGTTGGTGTACAGGCACAGACATCTTAAAATGATATGACAAACAAGCCTGAAACGCTCCGAGAGATATGTGCTGCTGTGACTCGGTGTGGTTGCCCTGACAGCGTGCCGCAACGTTCGCAAATCCCGCAAGAATATAGGTTATCATCCCGTACCTCTATCATAAACGGAACACCCGTTGTGCGAAGACGTTCGGGTGATGCGTCGCTGTCAACTGTGGACGACTTCTAAAAAGAATTGCGTCCGCCTACTCTAACAGACACGGCTTGAACGATGAAGGGACCCGTGACTCCCCACTGAGTTGGAGACGGGTACATGCGACCCCCTCCGCGGAGTATTCTAGCAGGGAATGTACGTCATCAATGACGTCACGAGAAAAGACGGAGTAGCTTGATTGGTACCTCAAAAAACCGGCTCAGCGCAAAAAAAGAATCGCCTGGCTTTAACGTTGCGCAAATGCAAAGACGGTGGAATATCACTTGATGAGGTTTGAACGAGGAGCATTTTCTAACGGAATGATATGAAATGTGCCACGTGGCGAAGGAACTGTGAATGTAGAAAGGACTTGATTCTCTTGTGCAGCCACTTTGCTGGAATATTAACTGAAAAGCATGAAACACACACACACACACACGCACATGCCGCCGCGGGTACAGTCGAACCATGAAGTGCCTTCGCGCTTACTATTCGCGTTTTCTCCTCAACATCCGCACTAAAAGAAGTCCGGCTCCTCGCGGAGCACTACTTACTTCTCTCTTGACCTAAGTATTTAAGATATATCATGGTGCTTTTTAGGTTAGATATATATGTGTTATCTTATCAAGACGTACACGTTTCAAACGCTAAAAGCATCTCTTCTTCCACCGACAACCAAATGTTGTAAAAACTACCCGTGGCGTATGAACAATGCGCAAAACTTCCCTTTTTCTTGATGTGAAAACAAGTATAGATTATTTTACTATTACACAGTTCCTGCTAAAGATTAGATTAGGCCAAAATTTCAGGCCCGACCCGGCACGGCCCGAACCCGGTCCGTGCTTGACAATGATTTGTGCATGTCGGCGCGAACGCGACCCGATCGGTAAGATAGCCCGAACCCGGTCCGAGCCCGATTGTTATTTTGAAAATGAGCCAGCCCGAACCCGGCCCGAACCCACCTTATTTTTAGCAAAGAGGGTTTTATGACTGGCTGGATCTTAGCATTTTCTGAAAAGCATGTAGTGCATCAACCTTTGGAAAGGAAGTGGTCGTCAGGTAGAAAAAAAGGATAAAACAAAAGAAGTGAGGAATTGCATGTTTGGGGTTCCAACCGGTACCCTCTCGATGTGAATCTGAGGCTGAACAAAAGCAAGGTTCTAACTTTATGTGTTTTTTTTAGAGCGCAGTTCTTAGGCGCCCGTTTCCGGGTAGAGTGGTGTCACCGTCGCCGTCGGCGTAAGAGCGCGCGTTGCATTATGGGACGTCACAGTTTCCTCGCTAAATTTAGCGAGGAAACTAAATTGGTCTTGAGGTCACGTTACGTCATTTCCGCGCTAAATTTAGAGGGGAAATGTTCGCTAAATAACGGCTAAATTTAGCGGGAGAATTTTCGCTATATTTAGATGGAAATTTAGCGAAAATTTTCTGCTAAAAGGGAGGGAAGGAGGAGAGGAGGAGTGGAGGGTATGGAGGGGGAGAAAGGGCCTACCCTCCTCTCCGCACCCTCCCCTCCTCCTCCTCAAGAGCTGCGCTCTAATTTCGCATTACAGACAACTGTAAACGTCTCATTTCTTTTATTGCAAGCAAGGTTGTAAGTTGATAGCAAGTTAATTAATATATCGTGGCCTAGGAGGGTTTTGACGTCATCACGCGGATGAGAGCTGTCCCGTAATTTAGTCCTCGGCTGTTTTTCAGGAAAACACAACCCGTTCTGCAGTACCACTGCCTAAGACACGATAGTGTGGGAAAAGGTTCCCACATTCGACCACCTATTTTGTGGTCGCCAATGCTTGGCCGCCAATTAGAAGGACCGGAGTTCGATTCCCGGTGCCGACAAAAAGATTTTGTCTTTCGACGTCTTCGTAGCAATTATTCCATTCCATAAATACTGGTCATTAATCAACATATTTGCTGAGCTCTACCTTCTATTTACATGCCACAACTCACAGAAACTTACTTCTGCTTAAAATATACCCCGTTTTAACAAAAATGTAAACGAAACCACCATACATTCGCACTTTGGAACCGTGTCTATAATTATTGTTTGGATATCAGAAAGCCGGCTCGATTTACGAAACTTCATCGCCTATTCAGGTAAATAAAAAGACACAAACTAATTTATTCGACGGCTCTGTGAATTTATAGGGAAGGAAAAAACCTTTAAATGCAGGAGAGTTTAGTTGGCATGGTTTGGTAATATCCGCAAATGAAACATAGAACGCGAGTTATTCTAAAAGGAAACAAAAAACAGCTCGTAAGGAGCAAACACCGATTAAACGAAATTGATCGCGGAGGATGAAACCTGTTAGAAGTTTATGTCACCATCATCGTCCTGCGTCGGCATTTTCTACGTTATAAGACTTATGAGTTGAAATCGCTCTCCACGACCTTTTACACGTTTCAAAGATATGATAGTCCATACAGCAGCTCATAAACTCGAATTTTCCAGGTTTAGTAAGGTCGGGTTGCCGGGTTCCAACATGTCAATTTTGGCCCGACCCCGAGCCCGACACTGCAGCTCAAAATAAATAGGCCCGAACCCGACCTAAGCACTGATAGGGCGCTCATATATTCGGCCAAGCCTTGCCGACAGTCGGGCTTGGCTTTTCGGGCTTGCTCGAGCTCGGGCATATTTGTAGTCCTACGCAGGCCACGTTCCTACGGAGCGGAGGGTGGAGTGTTAGGAAAACGCCTGACTAAACACCCCCCCCCCCCCCTTTTCCCTCCTGCACACATACTCCGCGCGGTGCAACGCCATTGGTCACGCGTTCTATGACGTCAAACCAGCAGCGGCCATCTTCAACTGGACTTGAACGCCAACACGAGCGAGCGAGATCCCTCAAGGTTCTCATATAAAGCTATTGCTTTACTCTGGCGATTACTTGAAGTTTATAGTCATACCTATCAGTGGGTGGTTGAGAAAAGCTCGTTTCATTATGAGATGCTTTATTTCACGAGTTTGGCTTTGTCTTTGATGTAAGGAGGGAGGGGGGGGGGGGGGTGTATCAAAGCAGAGGGTAGTGGGTACAATGAGCACTGTGAAGTTAGAAGGCTCGGGCACATGGCCCGTTAGCGTATTTATACCGAACTGTCAATGATGCATGCTTCTACTTCCTTCTATCTTTGCAGGGGGCAGAATAGAAACTCTAAAAATGTCGACTCCAACTCAAGTCATTAATAATTCAATTGTACGCATAGAGTGAAACTACTGTTGCGCCATAATGCTAGACAGATCAGCAAGTGATCAGGTTTAATTTATTTCTTAATATTTCTGCGTATTAGTTTTTTTTTTTTTTTTTACGTTGAACCTCCAAGCAATAGAAGTATTGGTGTGTTCAATTTTTGCCTTCTGGGCTGTAACATTTTTTATTCAGAAATGGAACTGAAAATTGTTACATTTAAATGAAAGTTTGGAATCGTCTCTTTTCTTGGAGAGCGTCACTTTTCGATATCGTTCCCACCAGCGGCGATGCACCTCCGCCACCGGTGCACTAGTTTATGCGTGCCATCGCAGAAAAATGAAGGCGGCTGTTGACGACAAGAACGGTTAGCTAGATTGGTGACCGCTTCACCGGACGCGAACCGCCTACGCTTCAGCATCTTAGGAAACAACCAGAAGCCTGATGGCGCGAGGTCCGGCCTGTAATGTGGGCGAGGCAAGATATCTTCGAACTGCGGTTCTTCCAGCGCGGCATCAGCCTCGTGAAAAGCTGCAGCCTCATTCCTCTACGACGGCAAGCAGAGACTAGTGAGCCGGTGGCAGAAGTGCATCGCCGCTGATGGGGACTTTATGAAAAAGTGATGTGCCCCTAGGGAAGGAAAGAATGCCAAACTTTCAATTGAATGTAACATTTTTGAATTTCATAATTGCATAAATAAGATAGAAACCTCAGTCCAGGAGGCAAATTAATTGCGTGTATACTGCATACCAAAGGTAGGCGGAGTATCTTTAAAGCGTAAAAGAGTGTGTAACTTATTTCAGAATTTGTTTTGCAAACTTCCACGTGTCTATTCAGCATTAAACACTTTTGTATGCGAGCGTAAAGGACGCGTCGTGCGCTTTTGTCTGACGAATTGTTCTTGGACAGATCAGATGCAGACTTATTCCCTTTATTAAATTGCTTGTATGAGCACAGAAAATACATCAGAATTGGCGATGATGATACGGTTGATAACCCCGGGCAAGCTTACCAATAACGCAAAATTAGAGGAAGTGGCTGAATGCTAGCGATCAAGACGCAGAGCCGGAACGGAGAACGGCATTGGCACTGCCCCTTTTTCCCCGTTCAAACTACCTTCGCGGCGATTCTTTTTTTTTGTGTGCAGTATCTACTTAGTACCGGTCAACTGATGTTCCAGAACACGCGCAAGCGAAAACGACCTCCAAACTGAAATTGGCCAACTACACAGAAGGATAAATGGCCTCATATTCTAAGCTCATATTTGGCGTACAACCAATCTGGCGCCTAACGTGGGGCAACATCCGCATAGAGGTGGCGAATGAGCTCAGGATTATTTTTTTATTCGTTACAACACGTAATTAGGAACTGGGCAGAGACAGTAATTCTGTACACTCTTGTTGCCTCATATTACTAAGAAGCAGGCCACTTTGATCACCTACCCTTCATATCTGTTATCAAAAGACCACGAAAACATTGCACCGTTCAGAAAGGGCTGTTTTGTTTTGCGGAACAAATTACTTGTCTTTTAAGAGACGCTTTGAAATAAAATGGTCGTAAGACCTCTCGTCTACTTCATGAAAACGATGAGTATGCGATGTAAAAAAATCACCCTCCTAACTTTATTTTTAGAGGAAAACAATTAGAAGTCCGTGGCAATATTTACTCAATAATAATCTAATTAAAAAGACTTGCCCAAGAATCCCGGACACAAAAAAAGACTTATCAAAGTACCGCTGAGTATGTATTTGTAAACTTCTTTTCATAACTATAATTCCGTTTTGTAGCCATTTTAGATGACTGCCTTGTGACCGGAGCCGTCTTAAAATCGGGGCCAGAAACAGAAGCAGCTGCTATCTTGTGCAATTTTGTCACCCAAAATGAGGACGGTGTATCGTCCTTTATCGTGAAAAGTAACAGAAATGGCTTTATTAGAGGCCAACGTTCTCAGCACAGTGAAAGTGAAAACATGTAAGCCGATGAAAAGCGCGCATAGAAACCAAACTGACCTTGAAGCGAAGGTCGCAGAATCGCCCTTCATGTGCTTCACGCAGCAAAGAGCAAAATCGATCTTTAAGGGAGAGAGGGGGGGGGGGGGGGGAGGTTAGAATATCTCTAAACCTTTAGCAAGATATGAAGGCGTATATATTACACAGGTAAACTACCGGGACACGTGCGTCCATTTGTAAAGGCGTATTCGAACATCTTAGTAGCTCTCGCACTCGGTGCGCACAGTCGTGGCTCTTTGTAAGCATTGCCGCGTGAAAGTCCAGACAAGAATGAACGCGTGAAGGAAACTGCCCCGCCATAACTCGACAACGTACGCCCACTTCAACGAGGACACACCCTAATTTAAGGTGCCGCAGACGAGCGAGCCTTTTTTGTCCTCGCAGTCGGTCAAGCGTAAACGAAAGAGTTCCGCAACGAGCGGCAGCAGCCTTCAATTTTAAAGCACAAGGTAAGAAGAAAAAAAAAACGGCAAGGGCAGCAAACTATGGTAGTAACACACACGCGCGCGCGCACACACACACACACGTACGACAAACACACACACACCAGTAACCCACATAAGCAGACACGCAAAGAAACACCTGCCACGCACACAAGCAACACGCACTCTCCAGTCATTTACAGCAAAACACAGACACACAACCACGAAAAACACACACACAGAAACTAGCTACTCACCGCAACACACACACACACACACATTCCTGTCACACAATCACCACACACAGACGGGCACACCAGTAGCCCAAATAAGCACAGACACACATAAAACCGCGTCACACACACAAGCAACACTCGCACTCTCCAGTCCCTCACAGCAAATCACAGATACACATCCCCGAACAACACACACACAGACGCCAGTCACTCACAGCAGCACACACACAGACACACACTAGCACCCACATAAGCATGACACACACAGAAACACCTCCAACACACACAAGCAAGATGCACTCTCCAGTCACTCACAGCAAAATACAGACACACAACCACAAACGACACACACACATACACTCCTCACTCACAGTAAAACAAACACACACATACGCGCACATTCCTGTCACACACATCAAAAGTCCCACAAGTACTACACACACACACACGAACACCAGTAACCCAAATAAGCACAGACACACACAAAACCACCTCACACACACAAAAACAACACTCGCACTTTCGACTCCCTCACAGCTAAACACAGTTGCACGACCCCGAACAAAACACACACACAGACGCCATTCACTCAGAGCAACAAACACACACACACACATACACCCACACAGACGCCATCAGCAGAAAACACACACACACACACATACACCCACACACCCACATACACAGACAGAGCCCAGTCACTCACTTCATCTCCCTGCGGATTCTTGGCTTTCCCGGCCGCTACCAGCTGCTCTCGGCACGAACGGAACCGAGGAAAGTTTCCGCTGCGGTTCTTGTCTCGCGGCCAACACGGGCGAAGCCAACCGCTGCCGCTGTCAGACACTTCCGACGCTCGCCTGGCAACTTCGTCGTACCTCGCGGCGTGCGTTTCGTCTGCTGTAGCCCAAGAGTGGCCCTACAATCCTCTGGAGTAGTCCCAGTGAGCACAGCACCGCTGACGTTCGACCAGCTGACGTTCGGTTCTTGCTTTTTCGGCGCGGAGGCACTGCTTGCAGGGAGACGCAAAACCAGTTTAGGATCGGCCTCGCCTCCTTCCGCTGAACTATTACTATTACTAAGACGCAAGATGGCCGCCGGCGGTCGGTGGAGCGGGTAGTTTTTTTGTTTGTTCTTCTATGCGCGCGCAATCGCGCTAGGGTGGCAGCTGTGTCGAGCGCGCCGGCTCTCCCATGCATCGCCGCGGCCGGTTTGGAGAATCACCGTCAGGGGCGCACTACTCAGCGTGTACGCCAGGCGCGCGCAGCTGGCGCAGGGATTTCCTTGCGGCAAGGCGGGTAGCTACGAGTTCACGCCCGCTTTCATCTGTTCTTCAGCGCTCGTGTGAATTTATTTCAACCGTTCCTGCATGCCCGTCCGTCAGGTGACACGTGGAGACTATGGACGTTGCCCCGTCAACCTCCGGCGTAAAGAAAAAGCAGTGAGCGAACGAAGCACTGCTTCGTTCCAGGATGCACGACAGGCTACAGGTTTGCAAAAGAAAAAAACACACGTTGTTCGCCGTCCCTGAAGGACCCAGTTCTCTTCTCTCACTGGGACCGGAATATTCCGAGGGGAGACACGCACCTTCAGGGAAACTCCGGGGTGTGCGCACTTCACTTCGCCGAGCGGTAGATCGAGCGATAGTTCTCTAAAGTATCGCTCGATCCGTTCGAGATATCGCTGTATGAGTGGTGTTTTGGGGTTCGTAGCGTCCTGCTGAGCACGTCTGCGGCCAGTGTTGGGAAGTACTTTAAGTACATTGTACTTAAAGTACTACTTAAATTAGGTTTAGGAAACTTGTACTTTACTTGAAGTACATTCTCTGAGTATGTACTTGTACTTAAAGTATTTTTTCTGCCACTTTCCGAGGAAAGTACAATTCCCGACTTCAAAGTACATTCCCCAAATTTGGTTTTGTTATATTTGTATTACGAAGTGATGCCTTGTCAACTCCGAAGAAATACTGGGAGGGATATTCTACTCTCACCAGAAACGTGAGCAGACGACGCATCGCCCCGTTTGTACTGGGAGCGGCTTTTCCGTAGTTTTTTTTTTAACTCTTGCTACTTCTCGGTCGGTCAGCGCAAGCGAGGAAGTTTAAAATACTAGGAGAGAAAAATTAATCATAATGTAGCACCTGAGTCTGTGGTGCGAAAAAATTAAATTTTCAAGCCGAAGTATAAGAGACAACAGAGGAGAACGTTGTTTTGAGACATTCTCGTTTGTCTTTTCCTTCTATTTGAAAGTTCCTTAATTTTTTTCGCACCCCAATTTCAGGTGTTACATCATGATTAATTATCACCAGCTTGCTTGCGCACTTATTTTTTATTTTATTTTTTATTAGGGAGAGGGCATTTTTCTATGAGAGGATTGCTTGCGGAAGCTACGGGGCTGGCGTCATGCTCTCTCCTAGTAGATTTAACCCCCTTGGGTGCAACAATCCAGTGCAAGGGGCGCCAAATTCAGAAGAGGGTCTTTTGAATTTGGCTCCATTCCTGAAAAAAAAAAAAAAAACTACTCTGTGGCCACTTGACTTTATCAAATATTCGCCACTGTTTTTGAGGTCATGCTCCCTTGATTACCCCTGGGCAATGCATACCAATTAAAAAAATCACTGTATAGGGGAATGAAAGGGCATCATGAAAGATTGTGTTAAAAAACTTGTACTTTACTTTGAAAGTACATTGTATTTATAGTACTTTACTTCAAGTACGTTACTCCCAGTGTACATAAGTAAATTATTAAGTACACTGGTACGTAAATGAGACGTTATAACGTCTCATTTACTTTGTACTTTACTAGAAGTACCTTTTAGAGGTACTTTACCCAACGCTGTCTGCGGCCTTATTTTCTGAAATCCGAATTTCGGTTCAGCATCCCTTTAAGCTGGTTGCATGCACGTAGCAACAGGACTTTATGAAACTGGCCTTTCGCACAGTGTTTAATGTTCCTTATACCATGGACTCTCCATAAAAATTTGCGTCGCAATGTCACAATGGTGTCCACTTTTGTTGATGGCAATTTCTATGCAACGACATGAAAATCTAGCGGAGGTGTCATCATTAGACTGTTCGGTGTGCCCCGGTATTCAAAAGGTTATATTCGGCTAGGCTAAAATATGCTTCCCCAGACCCGGGCTGTTTCTGTCCTTTGTGTTCTGTTATAACCCGTTTGAAGTTAAGTGACCGAAATGCAACGGTACCTAATGATTGTTTGCGATACTGTCATTCTTGTCCTGATAGACTCCCAAAGGAGAACGCTGACTGCAAGATATGCCTTTTCATGGTACCATGATAGGGTGTGTTCAATCTCAGAGTGCTTGTGGGTCTTGCCAATGGCTGTAAAGATCCTCGCTGTACTTCGATCCTGTGTTCCTATACCTACGTCCTGCCTAAAACAGTGTGATCCCGACAATCAAACTGCACTCATCTGGTGAGGAGGCACAATCTTTTATGATCAATCAAAAATATGTCTTCACTCATTGAAGACAAATACGATCCTACTGGCTTCTGGGTACCCTTAGGTTTGCTCTAGACGCAGCCTTGAAAACCTGTTGACGCATACAGCAGAGAATACCCAGGACAGCCTTACGATGTTCAGTAGAGTTGCGATTATAGTGAAAAGACGGTACACATGAGAAAGATATATTTGTTACCATGTGGAAGATTATATTCCATAAGCCATTTTGTATGGGGATGAGCACAAAAGTAATGTTTAATTGCTTTTTCTCGAGAACCTTTAATTGCCAAAGTTACGACAATTACATTGCCTGTTCCTGAATATTTGGTTCAGGAATGGTTCATGTAACATGTGTTACTTCGCTCTCTCTTTTAAAATCAATTTTGTATTTCATTGCTAGTTTTCCACGTTGAATAAAAATGTAAAGTGCCAAAAGTGCATTGTTTGCTTTGAGTCATCACAACCTTTCGCGTTGTTTCTCGCCAGCCATGTCTGCTCTTGAATCACAGGGGAATTGCACCAGAAGTGTCCAGTGTCCTCAGACATATTTTAATGTAAGTGCCTGCGCGGTTATGATGACATTTGACAGACGTGACACAGCGGCTTAAAACGCGAAATTTCGTCACGGCTGCTGATACCTCGGTGGACGTTTCACGTATTTCGAAAACGTAGTACACGAGAGAAAATAAAAAAAAAAAAACAATTCCTCATTTTTCCATATTACCTCGGAATCGACGCCTCCGTTACTTAACTCGCAAACGAGAACGTTGCGGTGAGAATAGAACAACTTCAAGTGCGCATTTACCTTCGTCGACGCTCCAAAATCGGGTCGACTATCGAATCCAGGTTTATCAGACTTGCATTATGCCACGCCAATTAATTCTGTAAAAGAACACAGCCGACAAGTGACCGGGAAAAGGACCGCACGCAGCGCGTTTCGGCCCCAGCGCAGCCAAAACGCCGCGGGCGGAGAGCATCAGGCCTTCCGAGGCGCCTCCTGGCGACAGATTTCCCTTTTGGTGCCGCGCGCCGGCCGCCGCTCGACACACCCAACCCTCTAGCCACCATAATCGCGCGCCCGCGATCGGAGACGGCTGACCTTGAACAAGAACTGCGAGTCGGAGACCGTGACGAACGATGCCTCATTGGGGGCATTTCACTTTCTTCAGAACCGGCCGCCCATATAGTAATATATACAAGGTAAAGAGCCCCAGCGGCCCAGATAGACGAGTGACAGTTAGCGCTCCTAGCGGGCGGCATTAAGCATAATCTAGTTCCTGTTCCGGTCAAGTTAGTTTCGGTTTCGGTTTGGGCGTTTTTGCTTCGATTCTCTGGTACCCTTTTTCCTTCCCTCTTCCTCCCTCTCTTTCCTTCTCGCGTCGCTCCTCGCTAGGCTCTCGGGTGCTCTCGGCTCCCGGAGCCGTTGTTTCTTTTCTTTTTTTTATGTTGACGCAGTGTTATTTTAATTTTTACGGCAGAATCCGTGCAAAATGTGTAAAACAAAATTTCTACTGCACAAAACAAAAAGGATATCTTCTTTTTTTTTTTTTTACTGGAAAACTTTGAAGTTACACAATCTCCACATTGATTCCTGACTGGTGGAGCATTTCGGGATCAACAAAAGTACGTGATTCGAAAACATTTTGTTGGACCACATTCGTATATACATGATTTCCTTCAGAGGCTCAGTACGTTTTATAAGAAACAGATACTAATACTAACAAAAATAAATGAATATGAAGGAGTTCGGCATATCGTACACTTCGCAATAGATTTTTAGTGAAACCAAGTTAAAAAAAGAATCTTTCCACAGAGAACTCGCTGAATGATCCATTCGCTTCCACGCCGACTCGGGTACGGGAAGTAAGTGCAGAAATAAAAAAGACATCGCTATCATTACCAGTCATAAGAGTGCAAAGCACACAGCAAAGAGTACAAATTCCCAGTTTCCGGCTAATATAAAACACACGAATTGACATAGCCTGAAACGACTGCGGGCGAGCCATTACCAAACAATGAGAACTATATTCGTAATCTGACAAGATTCAACGTCCCTAAACACTCCCCGAAATACATTTGATCAGAAAGAAAGTATGGCTTAAAAAAAACGGCTAAAAAACTATAGACAGTGGATACAAAAGTGGATATATTTTCTTTATAATATCTATAGCCTCTATGCACTATTTTCTATTGAAAGTCTGTAGAAAGTAGGTAAATACATTTGCAAAAGGGCCGTGATACACATTTGCTGGAAATAAGCAAAACAGATGTTTGGAGTGCAAGCTGCACCGCTCAATTAATAATCACTTTCTGATTTTGATTTGGCAATCACCTCCGTTAATACACTATCAACAGTTGAAGTTGTCTAGTTGCTTTACAGCAACTGAAGAGTGCAACCAAACTTTGTCCAAGTTCCGGTTAAGAAATCGAACATACCAACACAAGCGTATTCTGCAAAACATTTTTTAACAACCATTAAGGCCCGTTCACACTCTTGCGACCTCTTAAACCTTGGTCCCTTGAAACCTCTTACAATGAGAGGACACAGTGGCGCCATCTATCGGGTTGTAGTGTAAACTTGGCGGTCCGGCATATTTTATATTTCTCCCGCGCATTATCCTTTCTTTCTTGGCTCGAAAAACTTTTGTAAACATTATAAACGAGCCTTTCTTATCTGTATTACGCACATTTGACCTCGGAAATCCCGCAAAACCTTCGCTCGTGTGAAATGCAGTTCCAGGGTCACCGCATAGATGGCGCCAGAATGCCAGTGTGTTCCCTCGTCCTAAGAAATTTTAAGAAGTTTTAACAGACCTCGTCTCTCTCGGTCGTACTCGGTCGCAAGAGTGTGAACGGGCCTTTAGTGGCACTCTGAGCAAAGCTGAAACTACCCAGAACTGAAAGTGTCCGATACCAGACAGTACAAAATCCTCGAACATGCGCCACAATCTCTATTTCGACATTACGGCAAGAAAGCGATTTTCTAGTTGCTAAATGATATTAAAGGCAGCCTGGGATGGCATACAAGATTTCCGAAGAGTTTTCCACGCACGTGGTATATTTGAACACAAGAAAGTACTAGTGATGCCTGCTCAAGCCGTCAGACTCTTCCCTCAGCAGCTGAGAACAGCCACAGCTGTGGGTTGTCAGTTCAAGGAAATGCTTGATGAAATAACCCCCAACGTAATAAGTGGACGAGTCGTCAAATATGTTAGGCCTGATGTCTGATGGCAGCTCAGAAATATCCTCTAGTGGCGGGAAGTTATCAATTGGAAGACATTCCACGTTGTCTGCAATTGAACTTTCATGGTGCAAAAGTATTGGCAACTCCTTGAAAAGATCAGTTTTGTCATCCTCTACGTTTTCATTGTTCGACAGTTTGAACAGTTTCTTTATCCCTATGTGTTTTAGTCCTAAGGTGAACTGATACACCTTTGGGTTTGTATTGCAGCCCAGCATTTGTCAAATAGCTCCAAAAATGCTCTCAAGTGGGTCTTGCTGCAGGCGTTGTGTAAGTAAGAACTTAAAGTCATGGCTGTTTGAAAGCTCTTTTCAGAGCATAAGGACACTCTTTATAGTAACTTGACATCCTATGATGGTTTGTGGCTGCCTCCGACTTTGGAACTTCCATGCTGAAATTCATCCGAGTTGCAGGTGCAGGAAATCGAGTGCTTCAGATTCTCCTTTCAGAATGGCATGACGGAACTTCTGCCCTGTCTTCTTTAATTGTGAGCTATTTAGAGAGTCTGTCCATCCTATCGCAGAAATAGGCTGTAGCCATGGCTGCCTCAACAAGCTCCTTGGCATAAACAATTGATAGGATTGGAAGACAGACCGAGGCACTCATTACCTTCGCAGCACGCTTTACTTTTATGTTACTGAAAGGGTTTTGAAAAATATGTCAGTAAGTTCCGGACCAATCGAAACCTCATCTCATGGGTAGATCGATAAAGTTTAACAATATGATACGAACTGAATGACCTGATTTCCAAGCAAAATTTGTGTGCTTGGAGATTGTTCCTGGTTGTTTTGATGAGTGCAGAACATCAAAGATAAAATAAACATATTCGTTGTCAACTTCAGAAACTTGCTTACCCACAGACACACCCAAGTTCCTTGGCCAAGCTTACGTTTGAAGCCCCCTGATCACAGACCAAAGCCTTTACTGTGAAGCCAGTCTTAAGCTCTTGCAATGAGAGAAATGAGGAGACTGCGGATACAGAAAACGGGTGTTGAAGTGTGCACAACAGTGTATGCAAGGGTCTGAACCCACATCCTGGAAATTCCAGAGAGCACAACACAAGGCGCTATCTGCAACACCGTTCAACACCGTCATCCGGAAATCCATGGCAATGTCGTTCGAAGAGATTGTCTTTTCAAAGAAATCTCATCGAAAATCAAGGTGCACACACGATTGCAGCCCGACAGCCCGACGGAAGACAACAGTGCGAGAAGCTCAGCCGCTCGGCTCCACAAACTCACGCCGAGCATGCGAGCACGGGGGCAGTCATGCGTCCTTTCGCTGAACTATTACTAAGCCGCAAGATGGCCGCCGGCGGTCGGTGGAGCGGCTAGTTTTTGTTTGTTCTTTTATGCGCGTGCAATCGCGCGCCCGCGATCGGAGTCTGCTGACCTTGAACAAGAACTGCGAGTCGGAGACCGCGACGAACGATGCCTCATTGGGGGCATTTCACTTTCTTCAGAACCGGCCGCCAAACCAACTTTCTTTTTTTTTTTTTTGTGTGTGTGTGTGTGTGTGTTTGGTTGCGATATTTTTGATAGGTTGTTTACATCTCGCCAGGTCAAGCTGTTCGCTTTTTGAACTCGTATTGAGTGTTACTGTCTGTGAGTCACGTGCGACGAATGAGCTCAGCTCTGGACAACAGCTTTCTTTTAGCAGGTTTGTTCACACTGAGATTGACTGGCAGGATAGTGTCGCAAGAGCGTGGTTTGATCCTTCCTTATGAAGCCAGGGGACGATTTATGAGTCAATCTTGGGAAGAGGTGGCCGGGGAGCGGGGGGAGGGGGGGGGGGGGGGGGGGGGTTCGAGGCCTGCAGACAGGTGACGTTACGGACTGATGTGGCGTGTCTCGAGCGAAACGTTCCGAGATATTTTTTGTTAACCTAATATTTGCCATATGGCCAAACATTAAATATATTTTTTTCCTATAAGAGGCTGGCGTGTGCCGTTTTCTCCATAAAAAAAGTTGACCTTGTGGGGCTCGGGGGGGGGGGGGGGGGGGGGGGGGGTGCGATCGCCCATTTATTACGCCTATATGTGAAGCTCGAGTTTGGTTTCGACTTCGCAGTTGCGACATCGTTCACCGCAGCTTCCACCTCGCATTTTTGTTTTGCAAGACAAACGAAGTCTAAACTGCGAAATCGCAAGGAAAATCACATAATGGGAATCGGGCTTGGCAGGTGAACACATTATGCGAACTGGTCCGCTTATAATGCGCGACGCCACTTCGTCGCAGATGTTGGTACTGCCTATATTAACTGACCTCTACTTCTCAAGTACAGAGCCGGGAACCAGTACTTTAACCCGATGTCTGACTAGTATGAATGTATATATAATCATTCTAATTAACCGGCCTCCATGGCTTCATACAAAACCGCGAAGGCGGCTTCATTTGTGACAAAAGCTGCTGCTTATCAAATCAGGAAGGACGAAAGAGCCCCGATAATAGGCCTAAATCTCATTATCTCCGCCACATGAGCCCTTTGCCTTTGTGCGCATGTCATTTGAGCCTACTAACAAGCAAAATCTTACTTAAAATCAACCATCATACGCTAGAAAGAGTCGCGCAATGCTGACATTAGACGATGTTGTAGACACTAGGCGATACGATAGGGTCAGGCTCATGACATTTTAACCGCTAGGCAGGGTAACACATTGTTGACATTCGACGATGTTGTTGACACTAGGCGATGCGACAAGGGTCAGGCTCATGACATTTTTAACCGCTAGTCAGGGTAGCACATTGTTGACATTAGACGATGTTGTGAGTATTAGGCGATGCCATGGGATCAAGTGCATGACGTTCTAGTCACTAGGCGGGGTAGCATATTGTTGTGTTTAGGCAATCAGATAAGGCCAAGTGCATGACGTTCTAAACCTTAGGCAGGGGGCGCATTACTCACATTAGACGATGTTGTTGAAATGGGCAATGCGACAGGGTCAACCGCATCACGTTATGACGTACTAAACGCTAGGGACCGTAGTGCATTGTTCACATTAGAAAACGTTGTTGAGATTAGGTGATGTGATAGGGTCAGCGCATGCCGTTCTCGACGCTCAAGAACATCGTTGGCCTTATAGAGTATTGTTTATATTACGCAATGAGATAGAGTCAGTCGATTAACGATCTAAACTCTAGTAAGCGTAGCGCATTGTTGACATTAGGCAATGGTTTTTCTCAAGCATATGATTTTCTAAACGCTATGCAGGGAATCGCATTGTAGTAGTTAGGCGGTGTTGTTGACATTATATATGCAGTGCGACAGGGTCAATCGCATGATCTTCTAAACGAGGCACGGTAGCACATTGTTGATGTGAGACGACGTCGTTTGCGCTTCTCAATGCGATGGGGTTAAGCGGATGAGGCTTTAAAAGCTAGGCACGGTATTGTTGATATGAGACGATGCTGTTGGCATGAGGCAAAGTAGAGAAAGCCATGCGCGTGATGTCCTGAGCGCGTGGGGCATTGATAAAGTAGTCGCCGTCCAAAAGGTGCGACGCAGTCACATCTCTATCCAAGGACAGAAAGGAGAGACGATGTTTACTTTCGTTCATCCCACGGTTGAAATATTCGCGCGGGTGGGCGAGTGTACACTTTGTCTCTGGGACAAAGGAAGTTCTCGAGAAGGAATAAAGATGTCGAGAAGAAGTATGCCTCTACATTTGCCGTGCGAAGACCTTCCTCAATCCGCGACAAGGATTGAGGAACCGATAGGAGTCAGTGTCTGCGAGGATCACAACCCGTAAGCTGACGTGGGAAGGATGGTGTGTCAGATTAGAGGAAGATTATCATTTTCCGCAATTGTCGTCCCCGGTCGGCGCTACTGAGAATTTGTGCTGAATAATCTAAATAAAAAAAGGATAATTGTAATCGAAAAATAAAGTTTTCAGAGCGCGAAAATTGTTTTTATAGAATCCCCCACACCCCTACCGGATTCTTCATGCAGTTCCCAGCTAAATTTAGCTGCAAAATGATTAAGCAAGAAGCTCGTCTTTACTCCGCGAAACGTCTGTTCAATGTCTTCTAAAGGAATTTAAACGATCGCTCCTAAAATCTTGCATTTTGTGCGTTAAAGAACATTGAAGATAAAGTGTCGGCGCTAATGTTTCGCTTGTATATTATAATTTGCTTGTCTGTTATACTTTTAAACACAAGTGCCCCGACGACGGAGGAAATACGCTCGCGAGTCACGGGAATTTAACATGAAAAATGCGAATGTCCATCATCTTGTTTTAGTGGAATTGAAAAATAACAGACGTAAATAAGAATAGTATTGTATATCTTGTTTGGGATACGAAATGAATTAACTAGATCGATTTCTTAGAATTATTGCACATTTATTCAGATAAACAAATTAAACTGATTAAACACGCCACCGTAACGGAGAAAAACTTTTTTTTTAATTTGAGAACTGGGGTTTAAGATCCCCATAGGAAAAATAAATATTTTATACATTATTTGTTCAAAACGCACATCATTACTTACGTTAATTATATGAGACCTATTTAAGTTCTTATATGATCTCATATGTTCTTTCATATAACACATTATATATATATATATATATATATATATATATATATATATATATATATATATATATATATATATATATATATATATATATATATGTATATATAATTAAGGACATAGTGAATGTTTTCAATATATACATATTGTCCCCCGCTCACAGCTCGAAGATGAGGTCGTCATTCCAAGCGCGGCACGTATTTATCACATCCGCAGGTACAGCATGTCCAGGGGGCAAGCACAAGCGCCACGCCATCACAAAAATGCTTGCGCTGTAGAAACCAAGCTTGGATTTATCACCCCCATCAGTTTGCACGCACGTGGTATTTTGAAAGTTTTCCTGCAATCCCTTTGCACTTCGGAAGAGCTGATAATACAGATAAAGAAAACAAAATCCTACAAAGCGTTATTACTGAAAAAAAAAAAAAAAAAGAACACACGAAGAAGCTGTTATAGAAAGCAGTACAACAACATGCAGTTGCCAATGTACGAGGTGTTTGTTTTTAATTCGAAATAATAAAAAAAGAAGTTGGCGGATATTAGACCGCGAGATAACAGTAACGATAAGTTGGACGATGAACCAAAATACGTGAATTAACCTTTTTTTTTTTTAATTGTTCGCTGCAAAACTGCAATTGCAGCACCACCCATGAAGGGCAGTGTTGTTATTTCTGAAGACAAGTATTACGAGACGCTAGACAAATGTAAACAGTTAGTGAAATGCAAACGGTCTACGAGATATCCACCTGCCACTTTTAGTGTCTCCTTTCGCGTGATTAAGAAACTGAACGCTCAAAGCGCGCCGGGAACTTTTGTTCTCGATAAATAATTATGGACGAAAGGGATACTCTGCTCCGCAAGCGGAGCCTTGCGAGCAGCTGCGAGCAGCTGATAAGGATCACGTGGCCGCAGAAAAGTCGCGCCCTACTCCGCTGCTTCGTCGGGAGCTCAACATTCGGCGCTCGTTTTCAGTTAGTTTCGGTATGGCGGACGAGGGACAACCTAACTTCGCCGGAAAAGAGCGTGGAGCAGAATTCGGTTGTTCGAGATCTAACGACTGCTAGGGCATATTTGGTGGACGGTCAACGCGTCCCTAATTGTAATATAAAAACTAAAACGTTCATTTAATGAGTTAGCTAGTGCATTTTCGGTAATTTGTTTGGTAATTGTAACTTTAGGATCGTAACCCGACGTCCGCCGCGATTCATAACATTATCTGGAAGGAATCATTTCTTTATTTGGAATGTTCTTTTTCTTTATAAATTTTTTCGTCTTAAAAATAAAATAAAAAATTAATAAATAACAAACTATTCATATTGATCTGAGATATACAGTGCTAGTCACATAAGGCGCCCCGAATTGCTATATAGTTGACCTTAATTAGGTACTTTATTTGTGTAGAAACCGCATATAATGCAAGTGACTGCAACGCTACGTTCTACGTACATCTGTAGACTTTGCTGGGCCTCACTGAGCACTAAGATTTATGCATCCTTTAGAAGATACACCATAACAAAAATAAAAAGGTACCCTTTTTAGAAAACAATGTTACGACTTGGCCGTAGATCTTTCGGTGTTTATTGTTAAGGAATTTTGACAGTTATATTTCGGTATTTACTATTTTGTAGATACAGATGTATTTCATTGATCTGATTCGAACAGACGCTAAAAACGGGAATTATCGGTAAAAATATCTAATCAAAGACGAAGAGTTGAAGTCCAAGCCTGGAGGGGGAGTGTCTCCACGAAAACAGTGCTTAAACTCTTGGCGACTCCAGCGAAATCGACGGCACCTAGTGGCTAGAACAGAAAGTTGTAGCGGCACGTTCGCTCGGCAGCCTTAACGAGCGAATAAAATATTCACAGCCCCTGGCGGTTAAAACACGAAGCCGCAACCTATTTTCGCTCAGCAGCGCGGATAGCAACCGATAAGGACGCCAAAAAACTAATCACGATGCCAGAAGTCTGAAGAGTGGATATGGGGAGCGCGTTGTATTCAATACACAAAGAAGAAATGAAAGCTAAAGGGGAACAAACACAAGCATGTTCGTCCTCCTTAAATGTGTTCTTTATTTCTTAGCGTAAGTCTGAACAACGCTGCGTGTTTCTTAAACTGTCAGTGAAGCCACAGTAAAAAATCTCGATCGTTACACTTTTCCGCATATCAATTGGGAGAATAAATCGCTGCAGTTTACGGAGGAATCTCGGCTCATAAGCGTGGTAAACAAATTTACGAATGTGGTAAACGTAAATATGTTCAAGCATAAAAAAGAAGAAGAAAACAGTTCGCGCTTTAGCATTGAACTCAACGTTTCAAGATGCCACGCGCTGATCTCTATACGGAGGACAATTCCGTCTGCTTCTTGCATAGGGGTTGCGGTGATTTCAGAAAGCCGAGCTCTTATTGGCAGATTGAAACAAATAGGGGGCAGACCTCAGGGCATCTAGCATTGAGGTCTACCCACTATCCTTTCACTTGTAGCCAATCAGATCTTGGCGTCATTTTGACGTCACCGCAACTCTTGCACAAGAAGCAGACGACTTGCTCTCCGCATTGAATAGGCGGGACCGCGGATCGAGGCTCGTCTTGCTGGGGTCGAGCGGCACCATGCACCGGCAGCCATCGCTTGACACCAGATAATGCACGGGATTTTATCGGAGAAAGAGGAAACTGCAATGTCTTACCTTGGTAGGTTGTTCTCGACGACGAAACTTTTATCGTGTTTTACCGGAACGACAGTTATGGGCGCAAATATTAAAAGCGTTAGAGTACCAATTCTTTTTAAATAAATGTCTCGTGCTTGATGAACGACGGTTACGAATTAGTTGTTGTCGTCACTCGATTCAGCACTATGGTGAATCGAGTGACGACGACGACGACTGGAGTACGCCCGGTCCAGACAATGGTGACCCCGAGCTACCAGCATCCAACGAGGCGACGCCGCGACGACGTGATGACGACAGCCGCAGTACATCGGGTCTAGACATTGGTGGCACCAAGCTAGCAGTCCAGACAGGGTCGACCCGAGCAACGAGACGACGTCGCAGCACTCAATGACGTCAAATGTCCAGAAAACTTCAAATGGCGGCGCGGCACCTGCGGGCAACAGCAGCCATTGGCCCCTGTTCCCACGACGCAGCCCTTAGCACCGTCACGCCAACAGCAACCTTCAGGCGGTGGTGTGTCATTGTCACAAGCCAGAAAGTCTACTCGCACGGTGAAGCCTCCGGAGCGTCTTCATTATGACTTTGACTTCAATCAAATGGCATGAACTTGTACTTTGTCTTTTGTTACCCGTGAAGAGATGTATCGGGCTCGCAAAGCAATGCACTAGTCATGCGCAGTGCGCTCGGCGCTATCTTATAAAATACCACCTACGTTCATTAAACTATCGTCTTGTTGCTTTGCACACCATGCTGCCTACTACATTTTTATCATCCTGAGAAAGACATAGACTGTGATGCCGTTCATTGGGATAAAGGTTGCCGCGAGTCAATGTGGAGCCGCTCGTGATGTTGAAGTCACCAGAGCTTAGCTTACGATAAGTTAGAATGCATTTACCTGGGATATTCGCATCGTTTCAAGCGCTTTTACAAAGTACTTCTGGTGCAAGCTTTTGTTTTGAACTGCAGTGATGGCTTCTGCGATGAACTAGAACCCGGAGCGTGTCGTTCATTTGTTGAAGGTGTACCATTTATCTAGCAACTGAAGCAAACGATGCCGGCACAGTCGGTGGTGTTCCGGCACATTTGACTTCCTTTTTTTTTTAAATCGACGTTCGAACTCTTGACAGACACCGATTCGATCATCAAACACCCGATAAAATGACCGCAGCACATCATCCAAATACTCGTCTTCGAGCACCGCGTACAAGCTTCAATATTCCTACTTTTGTGTGTTTCTCCCCTAGACTCGCGGGTATTGCCTGGTGTCAAGCAATGGCCACCGCGAATGGTGCCATCGACGGGCTTCCCCCATCCGCGATCCAGCCTACTGCAATAGAGATCAGTGATGTCACAGCGGTGTTCCCTGCCTAGATTACAACGATTTGGTATCCCGAGTTGTTTGCGGGAGCCTACAGACTCTCCATATGTATGTATAGTGAATGTTACTGTGGTGTCAACATAGTGACGTTCATTATAGACGCTCTTGCACTCACTTCTCTCTTCGTGCTTCGTTCCTCGGAGCCCTTATTAACTAATGCTGTAATCTCGGTGGCGGAGTATAGGCTGTCCCAAGTCACCAGGCTCGATCTAAAATGCACCGTAAAAATCGACACCAGCGCGTAGCCATCTAGACGTTTCGTCAAATGTGTATTTTATAGGTCGGTTTTTCTTGTAAAATTAGAATGCTTAGCTCCCATTTTGTACAACAAATAGGGCCAAGAAACTTGCCAGGGTCAACGGTGTGCGGCGACGCAGACGACAAAGTCGAGTTGCGGGGCGCGTTTGGCGCGCGTATTGATAGACGGCGTCGCTAGCAGCGTCGGAAGATTCGGAAGGTGCAACCGAGCAGCGAAAGAAAGCATACGACACGCAGACGAAATCCGTTGTCAGCAAAAGGGCCGTGGTTAAACAGACGCGTTTTTCCCCCTTTATGTTTTGCTTTTATTGTTCGCATTTATTTTTTAACCAAGGGTTCATTACAAAAATATTGTGTTAATTTTAATAAAGCACGGTGGTCGCGAGTCGTCTCGATAATGAGGTAGCGTCATCTATAAATACGCGCGCTAAACGCGCCCCGCAACTCGACTGGGTCGTCTGCGTCGCCGCCCGCCGTTAACCCTGGCAAGTTTCTCGGCCATATTTTTTACAGAATGAGAGCTAAGCTTTCTAATTTTAAAACAAAAAACCCACCTGTGAAATACAGCTTTGACGAAAAGTTTAGATTGCTACGTGCAGGCGTCGATTTTTATGGTCCATTTTAGATAGAGCCTGGCGACTTGGGACACCCTATATATATATATGGCGCTCGAGACCAGCAGCGCTCTTCGTTTCTTTGGCTTTCAGTATATTACACCTAGCCAATGACAGCTTAAAGAACCTTACGCTTAGTAACATTGCGGAATGTTACTTCAGTGTAAATATATAAGATGTAGCCGCCTAAGCAGGAAGAAAGAGTGAAAAAAAAAAAGGTGCGTTGTACACGAGCTTACGAGCAGTGGCAGCAGCAATCAGAAGCAGCAACTCTGGCGATCCGCGTACTAGGCCCCAAGTGTCAGCGACGCGACGGCTGACAAAACACAGCTGCCAATTCGAACTCGCTGCCCTCACACAGATGGAACCGCCTCCTCGTACACTGTTTCGTGCGCGCCACGCGCGCAGCTTTCGCAGACAACGGTTTATCAAGATCTGGAGCCCGAGTGAAAGCTGTAAAATATAAGCGCCATCGAAAAGACGACTCAAAAATAAGTAAAGAGAGGAGAATACCTCGTTTGTACGTCCCAGCTGATACCGAAAGTCGGTCGAAAAAGAAACAAACAAGAAGAAAAACAAAACATTTGGATGGGAATAGTATCGGCGATAAACGGTTTCTGTTCCCTTCATGGCGCGGAAGCCAGCCCATGGCCACCAGTCGTGATGAACGTTATAAAGAGCTCTCTCTATAAGAGGGAACAGAAAACAACACGAACTATATTCGTACTCAAACCGAGATCCATAGTAAAATGAAGAAGATCCGGCTCCTCGCGGATCATCACTAATTTCCCCTTTTTTGAGGAGAATTAAGATATCCGGAGCGCAAGTTCGTCTGCTTCTTTCACAGGGGTTGCGATGTCAGAGCGCCGAGCTCTTATTGGCTGATTAAAAGAAATAGTGGGTAGACCTCAAGGCATCTAGCATTGAGGTCTACCCACTATCCTTTCAATCAAAGTCCATCAGAGCTCGGACATTGTTCTGACGTCATCGCAACTCTTGCGCAAGAAGCAGACCACTTGCTCTCTGCATACAGGGTGTCTAAATTGAATTCGGACCAATTTACTTTCAAAAAGAGCCGGGACATGTAGATTAATGCGGTCTTTGCAGGTACGTTATACTGCCAGGGGCACTTAATGCAGGAGGGTAATTCTCAAGATAAGTAGAATAATTTACAAAAATGTGTTAATTCGCTTTTTAATTAGTGAAAATAAACATAATTCCAGCTAGAAACTTCGTCGTCGGAGAACCCGGTATCAATCAATTCTAGAAAGATTTGAAGCACGTGGCAGGTGGTGCGCTGAAGTTTCACTCCTGCTACGGGCGGTTCGCAAACGAAGATGACGATTATCATTCAGAGGAAAGCGCCTCAGAAAAACGGGGACAAGGAAGACAAGGCGGAGCAGAGCTCTGTGCTGTGCTGTATGCTGTGCTGTCGTATCTTCCTTGTGCCCGTTTTTCTTATGCGCTTTCATCTGAATGAACATGAGCTAACTAGCAGCCATTTTGGTGCAGATTATCATCTGCGTTTTCGGACCCCTAGTGTTGCGCCAGTTGCACGAACGGAATCGTTAGCGCAACTTGGCGCTCACCACGTGCTTCAAGTAGTGATGCAAAGCTATCGAAAAATTGACTATCGCAGTGGTTGTCTTTTCCCAAAACGATCGATAGTGTCCACGACTCTCAAAAGTACTGTTGATAGTTGACTATCGATAGTACTAGCGATAGTGCAATCGATAGTGCTATCGATAGTTTGATTTTAGTCGACTAATGATGCAGTCAAAAGTCAGTTTTCAGAAAACTCTCTATTGTTATGAAAATTGAAGCACTACCCGAGAGGGAATGACGACGGATATGTACGGGCAGAGAACGCGTGGTTTCCAAAGAAAAAAAAACAAAACAAAAAAAAGCTCATGAATTGAAAGGAAACAGTACACAGAGTTGCATTTTCGTACAACTAATTTAGAAGTAAAACAGAAATTGCAGATTGCTTGTTTTCATGAGCACATATTTTGTATATTCATGGAATTCGTATGCCAGGCTTTAAACTTTAGTATGCCCGCATTTGTAAAACAATTCAGTATATTCACTATTTGTTTTGTTTGCCTTGGAGCCAGGCAAAGCACTCGCTGAGATCATTTAGCAGCAGGGTTTTCACAATTTTGTTTCACGATTGTGTTTCCTTTATTATTCAATTGACACATATTTCATTTCATAGTCATTGGCCATGGACAGGTAAAAATAAGCACTCTGCTGGGGATCATAATTTGTTTTCCTGATGACTATTTATAGCGAATTTCCGAAAATCGGACATTTGCTGTTGACGAAAGAACTTAGGCTTGTAAGCCATGATATGTTGCCACTTTTTTCGTCGGTTGTATTTTGGCAGAGTTTAATAATGGTGACTGAGAAAATATTTACCTGTTGGTATAATATACAACTTCAAAACACAGAAGCTGTCACATAATCTATATATAATAATTTTTGAATCAATATTGTAAGAGGGATTATGTCGTGAAGACTTCAGATTGAATATTATCAGATAAAAAGCTTATACCAAAAAAACAGTTACTGATGTTTTTATTTTTTCGAATCTTCAAAAACAATAAATTTGGAAACAACATTAACTGGATAGAAAACAAAAATTAAAAACGGAAATTTTTTGTGATCCAAATAACGATACTGTTGGCTATGAGGTATTAGTTAAGTCAGAAAAGCTTGTTAATAAAAAGGGCCTTATTGTTTAGTTTCTTGCTCGCCCCTTTTCTTTCGAAAAAAAAAAAAAAAGCCACAGTTATCTTTTCGTTCGGGCAAAGCCATGTCCTTATACTTGCGTATTCGATCACTATCGCTAGCATTGTATATTCAAGCAGGGTTCCGGATTTAGGCAAAGCATATATGGTTTAGTTTCCGGGGGCGACAGGGATATCCATTTCTCTGATAGAGCTCATAAAAAGCAAAGGGCACACGCCGGAAAGCAATCAAAAACTGCAAAAATACTTCGACAAGCTATTTAGTTAATATCTTTTATTTGTAGTTTTTCAATAGTATACAGTATTTATTTTTATGGTTTATTGTCAATAGTTTTAAGAATGATTTCTACCGTTTTGTGATTGTGTTCCAATAGTTTTTAGATTGTTCGTCGATAAATATGCGGAAGTCCCTATTTGCAGTTGCGTTTTTCTCCGAGCTACACGACCTTTCCTGGACGTACTTCGTCCCTCACCTAATAAAACCTCATCGATAGCATTACGATAGTTAGATATTGATAGTTTCTTGATCTTCGACTATAAACAATTTTACGATAGTCGATAGACCCTTGATAGTATGGTGTCAAGTTTCACGATAGTCGATTTCGATAGTTTTACCATAGTCGACAATTGATAGTATTCTATCGATGGTAGTATCGATAGTTTTATGATAGTGGACTGTCGATAGCACCATAGGTGCCGACTACGGGGGTCCGGCGTACCAAGGGAACAAGACCAGCAACCCATTGCCGGGCCCATCCCTCGCGCGCCTTTGACTGCGTCAACGTCTTTTTTCTTCCACATGCTCAAACGCCTCACAACTCGTCATGGCTATTGAATTTCATGGTTGGTCCACATTCGCGCATGCCAATGACGTGGCCCATACCACACCCTAACATGGTGAAAATGTTACGCAGCACCAGCATCGCTCAAAATGGAAGCGCACGGAATCCTTTCTTGCAAACGTGTAAATAAGATATACACAAGACTCAACGGCGGCGAAGATGCATCGAACTACCCTTTGTTTTCTATTCAATTTAGGAATTTGGGTAAAACAATTCTTCGCGCCTTCTACCTTCCTTTAACTAGTGTCCACATCTCCAGTTGGTTGGGCTGAGGAAATAAGAGCAACGCTAAATTTAAACTTATAAGTTTCTTGAGAAGGATGAGGAGCGGCGCACCCTTGTGCCATTTTACTTGCTTTGGTATTTTGTATACACAGTGGAGACGTAGAGGAGTACACCAGTATGAAGGGCAAGCTTTAGCTGAAATTTGAATTTAATGTCAGCAGCAGGGGCGAAGTTTGCAAACCATTACAAGACGAGAAGATTTAATCTGATCCGGTCATTTCAACACCAAGAGAGTCCCTGTTTATCGCAGCAGTGTATATTGTGGACAAGCAAAAGAGCTCGTTCCTGCCGGACGATGCCAACGAACTTCTATGCGTCCACAAGCTCACGTAGTATGAGAAACCAGCGAAGGCAAGAAGTGTAATTTTGCCCTCTTTAATATGACAGGCCCATAATTCAAGGCAACCAATTAATCTGTTAATTAATCTATTAAAGGGTGCCGCATAATTGGGATACTATTTTTTAATCGACGCCCAGCCTTGGCGATAACCTACACAGCTCTCACTGTAACAGTTGCCCAAGTGTTTAAATTTTCTTCCTTGAAAAATATATACCAAACGAAAACAGGTTAGAAGGCGTCTAAAAGGGAGAGTGAATACACGAAATTTTAAAACTATGCTCACGCCACCACACAAGACCTTGACCGGAGGTCCGTTGGTTTCGGCGGGCTCGAGCGGCCATTGCGGTGAAGACACTTGGGGTACTCAGTTCTTTTGTGCGGTCCCCCTCCATAGTGTGCGTTCCTAAGGGTCTCCATGGCGGCTCTAAACGAACAAGGACGTCTTGAGAATGTTAATGCATGGGATACCTCGGGGAAGCTGCTTGCTGGAAAACTTGTTTCCACTGCTGAAATGTGGTCATCGTCGACACGGTCTACCAGCGCTGTCAAATTTGGGCACCTCCGGTGAGTGGGGGATGCATCTCCTCTTGAGAGGCGATTAGCGAAAGTTACTTTCTAAGCTTCTCGTCTGCGAATTCCAGTCTGCGGGAACATAATGGTAAGATCACGTCTTCAGCTTGATGTTTGTGTCTCGGGCGAAGACCACTTTACACTTATTCGTTTGCCTGCGTTTCAGTTGCGTGCGGCGTTTTCTGTTCCTACGTGGACGCATATGTTATTTGGACTCCTGCAGGTTAACTGTGCTGCGTACATTTCCGTAGAGCTACGACCGCAGCTGAAGAAACGTCCACGGGCTCCTGCAGCATTACGATGTCGGATGCGCAGGACGCGAAGGCCCGTAACTCGGAGTCCGGTAGAGGCAAATCTGAAGTCCCCAGCGCCGCCATCTCCGAGGCGTATATGCGCAATTGAGTGCGATTGTTTTTAACGCTTCGCCGAGTCACCAGAGGGAGAGTCGCGTGAACTGCCCGTGCTGCAGAGCACGCGAGCGCGGCCGTTCGAACGCTGTCTAGAGCGATGAGAGAAGATTTGTAGAATCACGGATGCGTTTATCGCCGTTTAGAGCACGCTCGTGCGCACGCAGTTCTCGGCAGCAATGGGCGCCGACGGCGCGCGGCGCGCATGTCAGGGAGCGCGGTTAGCGCGGCGGCGATAGTTTCGATCGGCGCTTCAGTGTTATCATTGTGACGTGAGATCCGTGACCAAGTTTTCGTAACATTGATCTCCCAACTTTGCACCCGCTTCCAAGCACGGAGAAAGACGTAGTTCTACGTCAAAAAAGAAAGAGAGCTTATTGTATTTCTCGAGACGTTCGAAGTAATCCGCCGCCGTTATTGATCGCAGTTTTTTAATAGTGTCTGCTCAGCAGTTTTCGGAGAGTGCCCGGCGATTTTCTTTGAGGTAAGGGACGGCGTTTGGTATGGGCCGACGAAAGGCCACGCCGGGACCTGCGGTTGCCGACGGCTCACCCCACTGAAGATGTCGACGCGTCGTTCTCCTGCTTTGTGTACTTGTTATTTTGACGGGAGCCTCAGTCGGCGGAATGTCCGAATTCCGAAATCGGCCCAGTAAATATCCAGTCAATTTCCCGGATAAGCCGGTCAGGCTTTTCTGACTGATCATCGCCACTGTAGCGACGCGACGTGCGGCTCGCCCGTCAGCTTTGGGAAGAACGAGAACGTTGCCGGTGACCAACTTGGTGGCTTTGGATGCATAACATCTATAACCAAAATTGGTTCAGTCTTTCAGGACTTAAATAAATATATGGTCGATTTTTTTTCTGCAATCCAAGTTTGTTAAACGAAGAAAACGTTTAATGTTTTTCCTGACCTGTTTTGGCTTTTTTTCGACAAAACTCAACCGATTAACCGGTGGGAGATGATGGGAGATGATGGCTGGCATATCGTTAATATAAAAAAGTAAATGTCTTGAACCTAAAACTGAACCCTGTGGAAAACCGCAGTTCACGGGGGTTAATGAGGAAGTAGAGACATTGACAGTTACGAATTGTGAGCGATGAGGCAAGAAACATTCAATCCAGTTCGGCACATTTGGGTGGATTTTAGGTGTACTCAGTTTGAACAGCAATAATTTATGACTGACTTTATCAAACGCTTTCGAAAAATCGAGGAATACACAGTCCGCCTGAGACCCATGGTCAAGAATGGTATGTAGTGTGAAAGACAAGAGTTGTGTTTCGCAGGAAAACGTTTTTTGAAAGCCATGGTGACATGAATAAAAAAATTCGTTTGAGTGAAGGAAGTAGGCAAGGTGAGAGTGAATACAGTGTTCTAAAATTTTGTATGATAGCTTTGTTAAGTTAATTAGACGGAAGTTGTTAGGTCAATTCTTAATTTTTTTTTTGTGCAGAGCCACCTTCCCATTGCTATAGTCATCAGGAACATATTATTTATCTAAAGATTGCTGAAACTTCTTAGCCGAGATTATAGATGAGTACAATTGAGCGTTTTTCTGGAATTTATATTTAATTTCGTCGATACCGGCGACCGAGGACAGTTGAACAGAATCAATTAGTTTGATTATGCCAACAAGATCAATTAGTACTGGAAAGATTGCAAGAAAGCTTGGCGCTTTGAAGTATGAATTTGGATGGTTTGCTACACTAGAATAAGCCTATGAAAATATGCTGGTCAACACGCTCGGACAAGTATCGATATGATCATATGAACCCCTTTGCAGTCCTCGTCCGTTAGTCACACAGCATTACTTTTTTCCTAGTTCCAGTACTCCAAGACTGCATGGGGTTTTTCAACAATAATTACGGTAATGTTTGAGTAAAAACTAAATACGTTTTGTTTCAGGGAACAGTCGTTTCCTTTTATACGCTAGTATTTCTGTGTCACGTTATACCAGGGTGAATGCACATAGGATTCAAAGATGCGACGAGAAAATTAAGTATCGACAAGCCTAGTAACGGCATAGTATTTAACAAGTTCCAGCTGGATTGCACAGTGTGTTCACCAAAAGGTGTGAAAATATGTATCCTTGAAACTGCAAACTTTTTATTTATATTAAAAAAAAAAAAAACTGGCATTACCTTAATCTCTTATAATTTTCACATGTATTTATGGGTTTGGATGTTCTAATATTGAAATATAAATGCAAAACTGAATGGTTGCTAAGACGGATAAATGGAAAATTAGCGATTTTTTATTTATCCGTTTGCTAAAACAGGACAACTACCCTAATGACATTGATATATACAATTTTACTCTTCACAAGAAAAGTTATAGCTAGTGCGCGAAAATAAAAGTCCACCGTCGCGAAATTATCACTTTTTCAAGCGAGTGAATCCCGCACAAATCTCGCCTCCTTGTATGCACGCAACTGCTAGAATTCATTTTATGGAATCATAAAACATGAAACGTTTACCAACCAATGCAAAGTGACGAGCCAACACATTAGAGGCACAAGCAATACTGGATGCGCACTTTTGCGAATGAAGTCGATTACACGTTCCTAGTTTCGAGCGCGAGAAGTCGATCTTACCTCTGCTGAAAACTTATTGAATGTACAGCAACATTGGGCCGTAAAACCTAATTAGAATAAAACTTTAATGCACCGATTCGAATAACGTTTTTTGACAACGGTGTCTTTAAGTGGAACATTTATCAAGCGAAACTTTCAGAAGAGTACAATTTTGTACAACATAAAAATTAAAGCAAAGAAAGAAAGAAAGAGAGAAAGAAAAAAGAAAGAAAGAAAGCGCTGTCATTCCTATGTACAGGGAGGAACACGGTAACAAAACCGCCTTGTTGACGCAGCACAACATAGACCAAACATTTGAAAGCTTCTTTGAGATGAGCACCCGAAAGTGCATCCAGCAGATCCAAACCTGTGTGGTACAATCTGAGAGTAGCCGCGACAACCAAACAGCTCGCTTCCCATTTACTCCTTGTGCATACAAATAATAGTATTTGTTTTACTTGCATTTTTGTATAGAAAACTCAGCCTCCAAAGACGTCCTTGTAAACAGTTTAATTGCATTTCGCTCATTGGCTTATTTATATAAAAAAGAAATATAGTCTCAATAGCGCTGGTGTGCAACCCTGCAGAATGGACGAGATGTCCATTGTACAGGGTTGCACGTGACTTAAATAAAAATAAATGTTACACCACATTTGTATCAACCTTAACCCAAAGGTTGATATACGGTCTTCAATTTCTGTGAGAATTTACAGGCCGCACACAAGACCCGAACCATTGGTTGCGCGTAGTTGACCTCGGCTCGTGAAACGGCAGAAACACACGCGCATGTCTGAATAGCCGGAGAATCCTAGCCGTGTGATTCCATCCCGTCGCTTCTGTGAAACGGGAGTTTGTACGTCAAGCGCTCGGCCGGACACAGAAAACACGCGGACGGCACGTGCGCGCGCTGTAACGTGACCTTGACTTCTAAATAACAGCAGGGAATGCCCATTTATTTCCTTTTTATCTACGAGAAATATCTGGGTTTTGTTTCTTGATAAACAGAACTTTTCATTCCGGATAGCATTCCAGCCCAGTGAACTTCAATAAGAGTTGCAGCGAGCGACGCAAAGAGGAAGCGTTCCAGGCTGTCTTACGGGACAAAACTGACTAAATCTTGCATGTATTTTGCTTTACCATAAGTCAGAGGGCAGAGAATTTTACGAGCCAATGGTGCCAATCACAAAGCGCTAAGAGTGCAACGTCATGGCATTCGTCATCTTGTTGTGCGTCGGCTATAAATGTCTGAACCGATGCACCTTTAACATGTACTACGTTCCTCTTGGCACGTCTTCTAGCTTTTGACTGCATTTGGATGTTGAAACCAAGCATAATGAGCAGGGCTCAGTAAGCGTAGACGTGGTCAGCTTGGGTAAACTATGCCCACTCTTGCTTCGCTGCCGGATGACCAAGTCCAAGCTGATAGGGTATACAAAAATGAGAGATGGGCGTGTTTTGTACATGAGACTTCAAACAATATGCGCCATAAAACAAGGGCAAAAAGAAAGTGGCGCAACACAAAGCGCTCATTGCAACTAGATGTTTATTGAAAAAAAAAAAGAAGCGAAAAAAGCAAGACTATTTTTACATGGTAATAAAAACCCGAGACTCAGGAACACAGAAGGGGTCGAATACAACACAACCCTTCTGTGTTCCTGAGTCTCGGATATTTATGACCATGACTCACCACCAGCTCGCTTGCTTTTTAAGTGTTGTTTCTGCTATTTATACACCCTATCAGTAGAACCCTGCATATCCGCGGATCACCCGCGGATCATCCGCGGATATCCGTAGTCAACAGGAGGATGAGGATAAAAATGAATCAGATTTGGCGGATTGCGGATCGGATGCGGACAGGGGCCATGGATGCGGATCGGATGCGGATATCCGCGGGTCCGGATATACAATATTGTTGAGTCGGGCCATAAACGTATGCGACAGTAGAGTATAGAGTGAAAATGTGGGTGATACGGAAACTTGCGCCAGCACGAGTTCCCGTGCCTCACTCTTGTAGCGCAGTTCGAGCATACCATCCCAGCATCAAATGCGTCAGCGGAAAGAGACTTCTCATTGGCGGGTCTTAATTTAAGAGAGACGAACCAGTCTGAATCCACCCATGCTGACGATACTGTTTCTTCTAGACAGCAACCTCGACAAGTGAAACTTTGCATATGTGTTTGCTTTTTTTTTATTGTCTCGACCGTTGGCAAGTTTTTTCCAAGTATGTGGTTCCAAGCATGCAGTTGAGGGTTCCTGTTTAAAGCTGAAACCGATATGAGGTGTTGAAATCTTTGAATATGGCGATATGTTTCCTGTGGTTACTCGCGCTTTACCACGTGTATACGAGTACTTTGCCGCGGTGAGTAACCGACTTTCCTCTCTCAAGTTTTATTGTTTAGCCTAAATAAAATGACGCAATGTTCTCTGTTAATTTTATATTTTTAAAATATGCGCCTGCTTGAAATAGATTTTAAAAGCAAAAAGCAAAAAGAATTAAAATGTCTTTTCAAATTTTGAGCACATCTTCTGAACAAAGTGTCACGGACTTCCAAGACGATCTCATAAGGGCGATTGTATTCCCAAGCGATGCGAAGTGTCTCTAGAAGGATTATAGTTGATAATATAAATATGATAAAAGAGAATAGTATAAAATGACTTCTACCGTTTTCTGATATGAAACGTTATTTTACAAAAGTAAACAGACGGCTTAAAAAAAACAAAAAAAAACAGACGTTTTTTTTTAATTAAAAAATATTTATGTTTAATATAATGATTTAAAATGAATGCGCGGATTGCGGGTTGAACTCAGCTCCGAATTTTGCGGATTCGGTTTGGATGCGCACAAAAAGTCTGCGGATGCGGATCGGATGCGAATGATCAAACAGTTATCCTCGCAAAATCAAATTACTCGCGTAAAATTTCGAATTCCTTATCGGATAAGTGAACTGACGGTAAAGTTAGACATTTGCTGTCTTCCCGCAACCTAATGTTGTATGATTCACATCCTTCTCGCGGAAGTTAGCTTCTTGACATAAATTTCTACGCGAGCCATCTAATAAGGTGTATAAAAACGTCTAGTTGAATTTAAAAAAAAAATAAGCATTCAGTTGAAATGAGCATTTCGTGTTGTGTCCCTCTCTTGTTGTCCTTGTTTTACGGCGCACATTGTTTAATAATAAAGTTCTGCTACCACACGCAAGGCATAGTCAGCTGCACTATGCAAGGCTGCGACTACCAAGGGCGACGATATTTTGTCCAGAGCGAGAAGGCAGTGCTGCCCCAGAGAACTGCTTAGGTCAGGAGCCGCCTATTGTATAGCTTCCCATCGCTTATAAGTTATCACACGGAATAAAAGTGCTGAGTCACTGAGCTGTAGGCGCAGTGCGCGGCGTCTATTGCTTCGCAGAAGAAAGCAAACGCGCACGCTGAAAACGCGTCACACAGAGCAGTAGACGATGGCAGAACGCAGAAGGGGATAATTGGAATGGTTTTTCATTTTCTACTTTTACTAGGAACAAAGAGGGTGTATACATCTGCAGAACTGTACCTAGAATACGTTATTGTCACACATTTCTTAGTTTTAGCGGTTTCGAAATGGGAGTTGACATCGCGATGCTTAGATAGTCAAACTGGCCAAATCCGATACTTGGAGTTCAACTATATCCCACTGGTTTCAGGGTTCGGGACAAAAAGGTCCCGGACACAATGGTCCTGGTCAAAATGGCCCCGAGCAATGATTGTCTCGATTAAAACGGCCCCGGCCAGAACGACCTCAAGTGCAAATGCCCACAAAATGGATTCCAGGTAAATGTTCAGGCATAGGTTTGCTTGCTCTTCGGAAGTAATTCAATGCAAATTCAACATAAGGAAAGTAAACTGTTTTACATGAATGCATTAGTTAGAAAACGCTGACCATATTAAAGTTTCTATGTTCAAATTAAAACGCACTGCTTGCGAATAGCTGCGCCACGGTGAAGAAAAGTCTACAATAAAATTAATATAAAAGTACCTTTATGAAATAATGTATTTCAATACCTGACAAATTCAGGGCGAGAAAAAAAGTTGTTTCGTAACACAAGATAGCAAATGTTTAGTATGTGCACGCTGATATCTTTGATACGTCATGTACATGGGTTTTCTGGCACCTTAACTACTCTAATTCGAAATCACAATGAAATACTTTCGCAAGACGTGACAATTGTTATTACACCCATATACTACGCTTCACTAAAGTCACAGGTGCAGCCGACGACACGAGCTGATAGGCCCAATCAAACAGGACTGAAAACAAAACAAACGCATGTTGTACATCAACCTTCTTTGACTATGTTATAACCAGCTGGTCTAATCAAGCGCAGAAAGTGCGTCTCGACCTTGCGCTTTTAGTCTACGCCTATGTATTTGAATCTTCCAGGCTCCTGGTTTGTACAGTGCTCTGACTTAGGCAAATAGGAGGCCTATAGTCTAATGAGCGATTACTATATATTTAATGAACTTTTTGACTCATTCAGTTGTTTTCTAAGACATAGAACGAAAAGCTTGAGTACACTAAAATATACGTTACACCTTTGTTGAATGAAGCTTGAGAGTATCAGTTAACTATAACTATCAGAGAGCACCCGAAGTGTCAAAAATTACTTGGAACCATTTTGACCGCGACTATTTCGCCACAAATCACTTAGCCCTACCTATACACCCGATTATAGATATGGTTCCATCACTTGAGCTCGTATTCCATATGAGCACATTTACGAGCCTTGAGCTCTCACAAACACCTTCAGTTGAATGTGCTGCATAAAGCTGATCTTATACACTTTCATGGAGGATGAGGCCCTTTCGTGTAATTGTGTTAGGCATTATTTTATCCGTAATTTGTTTAGGCTCTTTAAGAAAGATTATGAGGGCATAGCTCGCAAACAGCAGTGAGGCATATTGACCTAATTGAAAACAAAAAAAACAATGCCTCATTTTACTCAGAATGGCGACATCGCGTTATCTGCTTTCGCCGGGTTTGTTTTTCTATATTTTTCGAACGCTCGCCAGCTTTTTATTCCGACGAACCCAACTTCCATTGCGAAATCAACCCGACAAGCGAAGAAGTTTGGCATCCACAGTTTCGTGTCGACACCAGACGGAAGTCGTGACGTCACATGGAGAATGACGTCTCAGTTACAGAAGGTCCTCTCCTCGAGAATGATAACATCAAAAATATAAATACAACACTACCGGGGGAATTAAGAAAGAGAGAGAGAGAGAGAGAGACTACATCGGCCCGGACAGACGGGTAATACCGGCGGAACAAACGCAGTAGAGTTCACAATTTTACGCGTCATGGGGCATTCCAATACAGCATTGTACACGTTTTCGAGAAGAAAAATCAGCTATTAATTGTTATTACAAGTACTGATGTTCAAAAAGTTTTCGTTCATATTTTGTTAACACTACTCGACATCAAACGAAATCGGACAACGCTTCTAAAATTTACCGTTTCTTTTCCCATTGCTTTCCAAAACCCAATAATGATGGGAGCCGTGTTTCGTGCACAGGACTAAAAGAAATAGCTTTACAATTGTTAGAATTATTTGTGGAGTCAGGTGCATCTGTTAAACTAAGATGATTTAAAATATATTATTTAAAAGCTTGATCTCACCGGCGCTCCTTCTGTGACAATATTTTCACTCGGGAGCGAATGGATTTCTTTAATTAGTTCTTCCACCCGCTACCTTATGTTGACTTTCGTATTTCTTGACATCAATTGCCTGATATTCAGGAAATCGAAAACTAGAAAACATAAACTAGACACAACTCCAACTGGCTCTAAGACGCGACGGAGCAACATATTCACTAATTCTGTGATCCATTTCCAAGGTAAGCTTCCTCTAAGAAAATACACTTGAGTCAGACAGGAATTAGGCATTATTTTTGGTGGATCTAAAAAGTACTGATTCCTTTTACAATAGGAAAATTCAAAATTTCCTTTCATCTCTGACTGCTCATGTAGATTCCATTCTTCGATAGTCGGTTGGTGTTGGCATCGTGGTATCTGTTTGGGGAGGGAAAATATTTTGAAAAGCCTAGCTCATTTCTTGTTCAGAAACCCAGAATTACGTGCATGAATTCACTAATAGGCCCCAATTTGCGCTTTGTTTATGACATGAAGGTCACAATAAAAATATATAAAAAAACTTAATTTGTCTTTTGTAAAAAAAAAAAAATTGTGTTTTGTTTTATGCTGTTTGGTTTGGTTTCCCTAGATACTTCCGACTACCCAAACGTCCAAATATGCTCCTTCTTATTATTATCTTTCCTGGTGACACCTCTGCGGGCGAATGATGCACACGTGCTCAGTCAGAAACTTGGCCGTACGTGGCCGAGTCTCAAGCCCACCGCGGAAAAACAACAACACAATACACGGCTTCCATTGACGTTACATCAGCCACCACCGCTCCGGACGATGCTCCGGTGCCCGTACCATCTGCAGCATACAATTGGCACCATCGAATTCATTCTTCTCGGCAAGTCTTGCCGAGAAGAAGAAAGTCGGTGATGGCAAAATGTATGCTGCAGAATGTACGGGCACAGAAACGGTACGGAGTAAAGGCGGTTGGTATGGTGCCATATGCCTCACGTGCAAGGCATATACGCGTGGGAAAAAATAATTTTAGTAATTCAATTTCTTTAAGAAGTTTTCATATTACAACGAAGTTGTAATATTACAAAGACGTTGTCATATTACATTATTAGGTAATCATGCGACTGCAGGATGACTAGAAATATTCAATTAGAAGCAATTTTACTACATGCACTGTATACCATATACAACTGATAAGTCGTCCTGGATCATACCAGTTGTGCACTGGATGGATGTGTAGACGCGCACTTGCGGGAACGTCAAAGGCTGGTTCATACTTTTGCGTATATTAAATATTGATTCAAAATAGATATTAATATGTATAGACGTATATTATGTATAAATCAAATCGCGTTATTCGTTGAAATAATATACCTCTTTCTATATTTGTCGATGTGAAATGAGTAATAATATTACATAGGTAGTTGTGAAACATAATTTTTTTTGTTGACGTAAAATAACCTAATTATTATTATTTGATATCACTATATCACAACTAGTCTTATTATTACAATAAAATCTTACGATGTTATTTTTATAGAACCGAAAAGGCGCAGCCTCAAGCCCACTAGAAGCTGTGCGAAGAGCTTGGAAAAGGTCCCAACGGAGTTTTCAATAACAGGAATCTCGAAGTCTAAACTCTTATAATAATAAAAAAACTGAAATGGTTAACCAGGCCCGTGTAAGGTATAAACAGCCATAAAATGTTTCTAATCGGAATGACATCGTGTTTCTTTTTTTTTTTAAATCAAATAGTATGCAAGGACGACTTTCTCCATAATTTCACCTTTTTTAGCTATTGCAAAGTGGAATCGGCTGTCAGAGGTGAAAGTATGCCGTTCAAATGAAGATTTATCCTTCTAAACTCTGTGACCTCAACGACGTAATGCACTCGAGCAAGACTGGAATTTACGAAAGCGTGACACCAGACAAATAACTAAGTAACAGCTGTCTATCGACAGGCCGTCGCCTATTTTATATTCACAAAGCATTTACTTCTATTGACGTTTCGGATTCACTCCCCTTAGGTACTTTTGATACTTTACTTTTAAGACCACTCGGCATACCTTAGCTTTCCACACACTGCACTTTCGTTCGCCCGCTGACCCGTCGACGCAGTGAGAAAAACGACCTGCTATTTTCAACACGACCCTAGAAACACAACAAAAGCGCGTTGTACTTGGACGTAACCTTGAAAGAGTTCGTCGTCGCCGCTTTGGCCGTCCCGCGCCAAATAACAAAGAGCGCGGGAAACTATGCACGATGTACGCACTCGTACAGCGAGGCGACTTGATGGCGGCTTGGGGGCGTCATCGCCTCACGCTCAAGGATTCACGCTACTCTCCGTTCTCCCGCTAAGCTGACAGTGAGGTGGAAACTGCGGGCTCTTGGACCAGTCACACGCCTATCTTCTGCCACGTGATGGGGCTCACCGCCCTTTCCCAGGCGCGGAGAGCGGGGTTCAGATGATGAAAGGCAAGCGGTTGATTTGTCCGGTAAGCGCGTAGCTCCCTCCGTACGCTGTCAGCTTAGGGGTCAACGGAGTACGCCTGACCTCTCGGAATGTCGGGCGCGCTCTCTCGACGTACATACATCGCACCTCGAGTATACGTTCAGGGTCGTGCACTGGCGTCCAACTTTCTCCTTGGGACGAGTTTTTTTGTCTGTTTGTTTAAAGGGTCGTAGTACAGCGTGGTATCTAGAATTTACCAACAACAACGCCATTGTCCCTGTGTCAACAACCTAACTTGGACCGTTATGGTCTTTGTCGATTAGAGTTGGAGTCGTTATGACGATTGGTTTTGCGCTGTTGGAGCGCCCAGTCCCACGAGAGCGGGGAACATTTGTTTTGACGGCGACAGCCGTTCTCGGAGACGTTTCGCAGATGATCCCGTGGTGTGTCTCGTGTAGGTTGTGGCTGGGAAATTTCTCTGCTAAATTTAAAGGAGAAACGTCACGCCGTCAGATGACGTAACGTAGCACTGTGACCCCGAGTAGTGACCCCGAGTTGACGCCATGACGTGACATCGTGGTTTCACAGCACGTGGTGCCAAGACATTTGTAACACTAGGACGTCACATGACGTCACGTTTAAGGCCGGTTCTCACATGCAGCGAAGCGCTGATGTAGCGCTGCTCACGTGTCGTCAGCTACGTATCCGTCTGCCGTGAGCAACAGTTTTGACGGTACGATACAAAGCTGGTGAACGCTCCCGTCAGCACGCGCTTAGCGCGAGGTCAGCGCTATGCTTGTAGCGCTCCGCTGCATGTGCGAACAGGCCTATTAGCGGCGAGATGTTTCGGTGGCGCCGTTGTCTGGTTACCTTTCGTGACGTCATTACCTTGTGAACAACAAGTTCAGTGGTGTTTGTAATCAGCAGGTGGAAGCCTGAAATCATAGCGCTCTGAAAGCAACTCTGCCAACACCGTCAAAATTGAAGTTCTTACATTCCTCTTATTTCCGTCGATGAGACATCCTTTGCTGACGTCATAGTCAGCATTCGGCCAATTGTGGTGGGCCGACCATAGCGGCGCTTTCGATCGCTCACGTCGCCAATAGTGCGCAGCGTGGTTGAGTGAAGAATGTCTTCTGCAGTGTGTTCAACGCCTCGGCTGTCCCCGTAGATCATGTTTGGACACAATAATGTCCGATCCTCATTTGAACAACAATGAGAGACGACTGACATCGACAACACTCACACACGTGTAGCAGGCACACAGGGCAACTTGCGGTCTCTCGGTGCTCCGGGAGCAAGCACGAGTGATAGCAAGTCTGCCAAGGGTACCTTCTCGTACTTGCTGCACGTGTTTGAGGCTTGTTGGTGTTGGTTGTTCTTATTCGCCACTCTTGTGGAACTGGGCCCTTTTTTAACTGAGAATTTATTTTATCTCCCGACCGCTAATGCTTCTTTGTGTAAGAAAATTTACACCGAGGAATTTTCTATCAACTTTGTGTACAGGGTTATAGACGCGAACCTTGGGAGAGTTTTAGCAGGGTGTATAATCGTGAAACGATCCTGGATTTCGGAAGCTCGAGCTGCCGTTTCGAATCGTGCATGCTGTCCCGCGAGGCTGGAGCGACCTTCGGCTTTAGCAAAGGATCTGCTAAAACACTTCATTATGAAGTTTTATTAGAAAGTTTTTGCGCTCCCATAATAATGCCAGATAACTATACAATGCATGCGCACAACTGTCGGCGGTGTAACGGGTATATTTATCCCTATGGCTAATGCAATCTACTAAAACTCGTTATTATTGAGGGGTTTAAGCAGATCGTGTCTTCGGAAAACGACGATAAGCAGTTTCAGCAGATTGCTTCGATAACTCAGATAACGCTTCGCGATAACGATACGACATATGCACAAAGCGCTGACGGCGCATCGGGTATCGTTGTCGGAGTTATCGAGACGATCTACCAAAACTTCCTTTTGGTATAAGCAGCTCGTGCTACTCTTTCGAAAATGCATTGAACTGCGTTCTACGAACTCTATCGGGCCCGCGAAAACGATTTTCTAGAACTATTTGTTACTCTTGTTTCAAACAGTTAATCGTTGCTACATCCTGTCCATCACCATATCAAACTTGGCGCCGTTGATAGCATCAAAGGCAGTGCACTCGTTCAATAAGGCCATAGCAGCCGGTTATTAACGTTTTCTGCGCAAGTTTCCAGATAACTCATGACATTCAACTATGCCTCCCTTGCGTTTAAGAGGGGGTGGGGTAAAAAGTTTTTGTTTTGTTTGTTAGCTTTCTTCTGCCTCACCCAGTACATTTTTTTTGCGTAAAACAAGGAAAAACCTCGCAATTCAAGCCTCAGTTGTATAGACTGCCCTTTGCCCCGAAGAATGAGTCTTCCTCGTCTTTATTAGCGGGAGGCCAGGATAGACCATTGTTCTCCGGGCTCTTCAAGGAACGGCATTGCCATCCACTATCTTAGTTTTACTACTACCCAGGAGACCAACCGATTCCGATGTATCGCTATGGAACCCTCGGTGCACCTCTTCGCTATTTCTGACCTCGCCGCGAGGAACTCCGGTTGTGCTCGTAAAAGGAAAGAGACGCGCCTTCCCACTCGGTTTGCGAGAAGGAGAGAGCGGCTCCTCCTAAATACAACAAAGACTACTTCACTTGGTCCATGGCGCGGACTCGAGTAACTGCCTAGAGCCGAAGTCCACTGCTCATGCATCACACAAAGCACACAGTGGTCGCTGCAGACACGATGACACAATGTGCTGACACGCCTCAAAAACGTACGGAGCTTATGTGCTTTATACATACGTGTGCTTCGAACATATCTCTGAAGACAGTTTTTAACGACGAATGGGACTGCGCCGTCATAAAAAAAAAAAAGAAAAAAAAAAGAATACACCCAAGACATTGTTCGAGGACTGTCTTTTTTATGATGAATTATCAGTTTGACCGCGGCTTTAGTGATGACGCACAAACACGATGGCGAATGGGACTGAAAAAAAAAAAAATAGCCCGGCGTGAGCATTCCGTCAAATGCAAAAATGCGACAACCCTTGATTTTTTTTTTTAAGAACCAGCACTTGCTATTGAAATTCATCGGACATATTTACCTCCCAAATGTACCTCGTAAAGAGTGACCTCACGTCACATGACTGTGTGGTGTCACTTGTTACTGTGGCGTCATACGACACATAAATTGATGTCACCTGACACCATGACGAGTTTGCCGGAAAAAGCAGCTGGGAAGTTGATGTTGCGTGACTTGGCGTCATCGGATGTCGGGTCCCGTGACTGCTTTACGTGACCTCGTGTCACGTGATGTCTATTTCTTGGCTACATTTAGCGAAAAAATGTTCGTCGCGTTATGTCATGTTATTACGTGTCACCCCGATTTGAAACTGTCGTTGTCGTTACGTCACACCATGACGACGTCACATTACATTGTGACGTCATACGTTGAGATCAACACGGGCAAGAAAGACCGCGGATTGTTTCGTCTGAACCGCATTAGAATTGAAGGGATTAAAATTAATGCTTGAAATAAAACCGACGGGAGGTGGAAAAATACAACATGAAAGAAAACAAAAACAGGATATATATTGAAATCTACATCGGCCACCTTCATCGTGTTCAGCCAAACTCGCGCTTTCCCATAAAGACTTCTGAACGTGCAAATGCTCAAGACGAATATGCGGGCATGAAGCAATAGGTACAAAAGGCTTTTCGAACGTGCTGTGCGTAATGAGTTGTACACCTGATAAACAAGCCTCCGAAGAAAGACTTTATTGCACAACAAGCTGAGCATCACGAATGTTGGCTTCTCAACGTAGATAGATAGGTATGTTCATACCAGGAGGCCAATTCTAACATCCCAATTGATTATTTTGTTTTATATAAGTTTGCGCCTTAGCGTGAACAGAGCTTCTTGTTACAGGGATGCGGAGAAACGCAGAACACAATAAAGGGCATGCAAGACGTGAGAGCTGGAGGTGACCAAAATAAATTTATACCTCCTTTTGCTCGTAACCTGTTTACTTATTTCACCGGAGCTCTTGTCTTAATTTCTGTTTGTAATCCCAATGTGTGCTATAATTTCTAAAATGAATTGCTAGTATCTTTAAATAAATATAATGTGTTTCCGAGTGCTATTCGGGCGTAAAAAAACCACATAGATAAACCAATGAAGTTAAGGCAATAACAGTTTTCACAAAGGTGTCTTTAAGTAGGAAATTTGTCGTAATGAAACCTCAGGGGTGTAGGTTTAAAAAAATGAATGCTAGCTTATTTTTTTTTTTGTTGCCTACGCACAGGGAGAAAAACTAAGTACCATCTCGTTGACGCCGCGACTCACAGATGACACAACAGGAAGCAAAAAGCGTAAAATTATCTTTATGATCAACACTTGAAAGCAGATTCAGCAGATCCGAGCGTGTTTATAGTACCACCTCTAGGTAGCGGTATCAACCAGACCGTTTTTAGCTTTTTCCTCCGGTGCATAAATACAAAACAAAAACTACATCATTAAAAACGTTTTTCTTTTTCCTGGAGCTCACTTTAATGAAATTTGAGTAAGAATAAGCAAAACGTAAAGACACATTAGTAGAAGAGTTTCTATGTACTCCGTTCATTGGTTTAGTTATACGACATTTGTCTTATGTCCTAATAGCGCTCTAAGTCACCCTGTGCACTCTCGGCAATAGGGGGGGAGGGGGGGGGGGAGGGTGTAGTAATTACGCCCCCTGTCTCATATATAAGTTGTAAGATACCAAAAACTACAATTCGACGTTCAGTCCACTTTCGTCGAACGAACGATACCGACTTTCACCAGCGGCTTGGTGATCGAGGGATACCACTGAATAAAATAGCTAATGTTTTCGCGTTAAAGACTGCAGAAAAACACTGCAAGGTTTTGTTGGCCCTGCTGCAGAACCTCAGTGTTCGTTTTTCATCTGTAGTCTTCGATACGTACATTAGCTATTTAGTAAGTTATATCAAATAGCTATCAAGCAGCTCGTAAAAGTTGGTATCGTCAGTTTGACGTGAGATGACTGAACGTCAAAACGTAGTTTTGGGCTGTTGTATATGGGACAAAGGGTGTAAGCACTACAGCCCCTATTTATGAGAGTGCGCAACCAAACGTTGTGGATATCGACTGTGCTTTATCTCAGAAACATTTGCAGTGAAATTGAAAGCATGGACACATTGCGCGTAGTTTTGGAAAGTGCCTCCTTCTGCTGAGCTAGGCTCACGCTCCTGCGCCATTGGCTTTACTGCAGACACTTTTTAAGAGGTGTATACATACGAGATGAACGAAGAGCACAAGTCACCGACCTCAACTACGCGGAGAATAACCAAAGGCAGGACCGCCCGTACTCGAAGTAAGGCCAGTTATAACGCCACATCATGTTGCTTCTAACGAATAAATAATGTGCTTTACACATATAACATCAGAGACAGAATGGTTTGAATATACGCGTGGGTACAAGCATGACTCGTTGCGCATCTATCCCAGCATTGAAATACCAACATGCACCGCCTAACCGAGCTGGGCGAATCGAAGTGTTCACAAGCGCCACCTGAGGCACCATGTGAAAGTCAAAATGTGCAAATTACGTTTCGTTTCACCACAAGTGAGAACGCAGTCTGAAAGCTAGCATTCATGCGAACACTGAGATACAGTTTAGACCTACAAGGGCACGATGCACTCATTGCGGCCAATCGCTTTATAAATAATGGCACAAAACAAAATTAAAGAAAAAGAATAAAGCTTTGGCGTCGCGTTTTTGGAACGGCTTGGTCGTCACCATCATCCCCGTATTGGAAGCTAGAAGTGGGTATCCCTCATATTCCAGTCCTAAACGATCAATTAGATGATCATCCAAAATTTACATCAATTAAATTTCCGACCTGCAATTGAACGCAATATATCGTGTGTGGTGGCACTTCGATACAGTGTGGTATTTCTCTTTCTTCTGAAATTAACTTCCTTGGCCGCTCGCTTGTTTCTCGATGCGCGAGCTTTCTGTGGGACGCGGCCCGGCTGCACCGGTTCTCGTGCAAAGGGAGGAGCAGTTGCCTATGCTATAGGGAGTATTCACTGGACGCCATATTTGTGGGTGCTGTTTAGCGCGCATGCTCAGACCGAGCTCACATCAATAGGCTGCTAAGACCGGAACACGTTGCAAAAGAACTGTGGAAGCTCGCCGTCAGCACGCGCTCAGCATTCGCGCACACAGCTATGGCCGCCAGCGACGGAAATAAGAGGAATGAGAGAACTTTAATTTTGACGGTGTTGGCAGTGTTCCTTTGAGAGCGCAATGATTTCAAGCTTCCATCATGCTAATAACAAACACCATCGAACTTGTTGTTTGCAAGGTAATGACGTCACAAGGGGGAACCACAGGAGGGCGCCACCAAAACATCTCGCCGCTAATAAGCTCCCATCTCTATCAAATGTGGTCAGAACAAAATGCGAAAATTGTCCCCAGTTAATGGCGAGGCACGTGCACGGCAAATAGATCCGACCCGTCGAAAAATTGAGAGTGCCGGTGCGCATTAATCGACCCTGCGTTCTCGGAGGCCAATTACATAGTCCACCGTGTTCAGATTCGTATGACGGGTAGGCCGTTTTGTCATGCGTGTGTTTGGCACTTTATAGATTTCCACAAAAAATGGGATGAGGTAATAGACGGGACTTTCAGAATTTCCAGTTTGGGGAATTGAATACCCCAAGTAAAAACAAATGAACTATTTATTTATTTATTTATTTCAATACCCTCAGGGCCCATAGGGCATTACAGAGGGGGCGGGGCATATAAGAATTCACTCAAAAGAAAATACAAACGTAAAAGGCAGTGATTAAAACACTATCAATTCGACAAAATATTAACAAAAGTGATTAGTAAGCGCTTCTTTAAATAAATCAAGTGACGGGATAGCTGCTAAAGATGCTTGAAGGTGGTTCCACTCAGAAGACGTTCTTGGTATGAAGGAGTCGTTGTATGCTGATGTCTCACAGTGAGGAATGCCGACCTTGAAACGATGATCAATGCGTGAAGAGATATATGTGGGGTTAAGGAATAACTTATCTTTTAGTGAAGCGTTGAAGTGATAAATTTTGTAGAAAAGGCATAGACGAGATATTTTTCGCCGTAAGGAAAGAAGAGGCAGGGACAATGAGGTTTTCATAGATGATACACTAGCGGTGCGATGATAGTTAGAATAGATAAAACGTACTCCACGATTTTGAACAGCTTCAACGTTAGTCACAAGCGTTGTATGCCCGGGGTCCCAGATTGACGAGGCGTACTCTAATTTTGATCGAACCAGAGTTTTGTACAGAAGCAATTTTAATAATATTGGGGCTAAAGAGAAGTTTCTTTTCAGATATCCAAGCATAGTGTTAGCGTTAGCGATAATATGATCAGTATGTAATTTCCATGAAACGTTAGAAGTAATGTGAACACCAAGATATTTGTAAGACGTCACAGATTCCAGTAGGTTGTTAGAAATTGAGTATGGTGATGGGGACGTGTTCCGACGGGAAACCCTCATGGATTTGCATATGTTAGTGTTAAGAGTCATTTTCCATAAGTTACACCATTCGGATACAGCACACAGGTCACATTGAAGTAGTGTTGCGTCAGAATCGTTAGTTATTTCACGATAAATTACAGTCGTCGGCAAATAAGCTTATTGAGGATGATACACACAGTGGTAAGTCATTTATATAAATAAGGAACAAAAGAGGTTCTAAAACGGAACCTTGTGGGACACCAGAGGTAACAGGACTAAGGGAAGAATTAGTTTCATTCGCACAAACATATTGAGATCGATTAGTTAGGAAACATTTAATTCACGACAAAACATTAGAATCAATGTTAAGTTTGCTAAGTTTAAAAAGTAAGAATTTATGAGAAACTTTGTCAAAAGCTTTGGCGAAATCAAGAAACACACAGTCAACCTGGGACCCACGGTCAAGAATGGAAAGTAGGTCATTAGTGAAAGACAAAAGCTGAGTCTCACACGAGAGAGATTTGCGAAAACCATGTTGTGAGGGCGAAAAGAAAGAATTTGAATCTAAGAAATTAACTAAATGAGAATAAATAATGTGCTCTAAAAGTTTACACAGGGTGCTGGTTAACGAAATGGGTCTGTAATTAAGAGGATTATGTTTGTTACCTGACTTGTGAAGTGGAACCACCTTTCCTTTTTTCCAATCATCCGGTAAGACACCAAGGTTGAGTGACTGCTCAAAAATTTTTGTAAGAAAAATTGACATGTAATGCTTAGTGTTCTTAAGAAATTTAGAGGTAATATTGTCAACACCACACCAGGAAGAAACTTTCAAATTATCGATCAACATTACAATCCCGTCGTAATCAAAAGCAAGCGGATCCATGGGAAAGAATGCATAATCTGGAAAAATAGGATAACCTAAACCATCATTATCAGTAAACGCCTTCACAAAGACGTCGTTCAGAATGGATGCACATTGAGCTTTCGGAATGTCAATACCCCCAACATCAGTGAGCGATACAGTCATTCCTTTAGGCCCGTTCATAACACTCCAAAATTGTTTAGGGCTATTTGCTAACATTGAAGGAAGGGTAACATTAAAAAAAGTCAGTTTTGCTTGCTTGATGGCTGCCTTATAAGCATTGACAACAGATTTATAAAGCTCCCAGCGCTCAGCGAGGCCAGACAACTTAGCAGCGCGGAAAAGGCGTTTTTTCTTATTAGCAAGGCGTTTAAGAGTTACATTAAACCAGGGGGACATGTGGTTAGATACGATATTCCTACACGGAATGAATAAATTAATTAGAAAATTTACTTTGTTTTTAAACATGTTCCAATTAGACTCAATTGTGCGTTCTGACAACGCAGGCAAAAATTCATCAAGAAAGCGAGCCAACTCATTATTTATTGCACCGAAGTTCGCTTTGCTATAATCGAGAAAGTGTTTGGTCGATTTGTTAGCAACATGCGATGAAGCTTGCAGGCTGAAATTCAAAATAGCATGGTCGCTAATGCCCGGTAAGTAAGTTATAGAAGAAACGAGATTAGGGTCAGTCGTAAGAATAAGGTCTCATTGGCCGTCGCATCAGTAATCCGAGTAGGCTCAGTTACACATTGGGAAAAAGAAAAATCAGAACAGAGACTGATAAAATCCGAGTAATCCGAAGAGCTACTAGATGCAGCGGGAAACGGTCCAGACCAGTTGATCAAGGGAAGATTAAAATCACCTAGTAAAAACATGGGTGCAAGGGGGAACCTTGAACAAATCATATTTAAAGCATCATGCAAATCCGAGCAAACATTTGCAGGAGCGTTGGGAGGACGGTAACAAACACACAACATAATATTTCTATAGGCGCACTGTAGGCGTACGCATCCCTTTGGAATGTGTCTCATTTTAGGTCCCCGCAATTTTTATTTTGACGAAGGAGTCTTGAAAACACAAAAAAATTACCCTCAGCTGTTGTAAATATTCGGTTTGTTAATCACGAATTGGGACTTTCACAGAACTCTTATGCTTACAACATAACAAGAGTAATGCCAGTGTTAAAAAATTACACACACCTTTTAAATATCAAAATTAATTTTAGCACTGAGTGCAGGGTCAGTTACAATGACTGCAACCTACCAATTTTTTTATCTTGTGGAGAGCTATCAGAGAGTTTAAGCAAAGTAGCAATATTATTTTGGTGAGTGGTAGCCAGAAAATATAAAAAATAATATACAAGGGGTGGAGTGTGACGTTGTGCCAAATATTGTGTACGTACGCATACCGCACGCGCTGTTGACGACTGGAAAAGCACTACATTTTACACTCCTGAGCGCATCGACACCTAAAGCTTGTACACATACTGCTCAGCCTGTAACGTTTGCATTTTCAGAGTACTTTATTACATTCAGGCGTGGTGTGGGCTGTGTCACAGCCTCCTATATTCTGACAAAGCCTGGCAGATCGCCACGAGAAGCGGCCACCGAAATGAAAAAGGTGGAGCGGCAGACAACGGATGAGAGGAGAGCCACGTTACTGGAGCCCCGCTGCGGTGAGACGCCGAAACGCAGCGTCTCTCCGCTGCCGCGAGACGCTGTGGCAAGGCGCGAGGATCCCAAAGTGTGTTTCGGTTCCTCGCCGCTACAGAAGCTGTGCGCTGACGTCCAGGTTCCCCGAGAAATGGCTCTTTGATGCTCTGTGCTACCAGATCCTCGCGCTCCAAATCTTCGACTGGGTACTCTATGGCTCCGTCGTCGAACTGCCATGCTTTTTGAGTATAGAGGAGGCTATGGCTGTATCTCCTGATTGCTTGCAATGGAACAAGTGGAAGCATTCTAACTCTGGGTTTCTGAATGAAAAAAAATCCACGTGCTGGCGGCTGACAATCTCTTCAGTCAAAAGCTTGCCACAAAGCACGCGCTGACTACGCGAGTGGCCACCTGTGAACGTTCTGTGTTGTTTGTGGCAAATGTGGCCAGTAGCGTAGGTTTCTCTCGAATCCGTGCTGAATCGGAGTGTAAACTATACACCAAATGAATATTGATCAACAAGCTTGTGATCACGTGAAAAGTGGTGGCACTGTGCATAGGCAGAAGACAAGCTCTGTTTCACCATAAGTGCGAGCGAATCGGAAACTACACGCGCGAGCACGCGGCCTTGAAATACTCTTTCACTGCACATACGCGTGTGCTCAGCAGGGGTATACATCGTGACGAAAATAATCCCTGGAGAAGGGGAACCAGAGGGACAAAGGACAAACACAAATCTCCAAACACAGCTAGGTGACTGGTGAGCGACCGAAAAAATCCGCCTAATCCGGGTATCGAACCCGGGACCTCTCCATTACAGGTGGAGCGCTCTACCAACTGAGCTAACCCCTCTTGTTCCCCTTCTCCAGGGATTATTTTCGTCATTCTTGTCCAACTCGCTTGCACCTTTGAATTTAATTGCATTATAAGTATACATCGTTTCGTCGAAACACGTTTCGCGTATAACGTTTCATGGACACACATTTCATTGACATATCTCATGGACATACGTTTTTTTTGAGACTAGGATGTTTCGTGGAAACTTGTTTCGTAAACATTTGCAACTGCAATGCTTCGTCGACAATGTATTATGTTTTGCTAAGGGGGTTGAATTGAATTACTGGCTTTATTTGGTTCGCTGGAAGGATACCGGAACTAAAGCCAACTTACTCAGGCGGCTCCGATAGCGCAAAAACAAATTCGCGAGCCCCAATCCTGGGCTTCCAAACACTCCATGCTACGCGAGGAAACCTCTCACCCCGCTCGGGGAAACTATCATATAATATCAGGCCCGTGCTTGCACTAGTCCTTATCGGAACCGCCAAGGCTTCGGCGAGATAGGCCCATCCGGATACCGGTGAGGGAGGCGATGAGCGGGGACAGACACTTTTACAAAACGTCGCAAGGTGTGTTGATGAAACGATCGCAGGAACCTTTTGATGAAACGAACTGTCGATGAAAAGTCGCAGTATACGAAACAATCGGTCGATGAGACGTCGTTCGATGAACAGATGGCCACCGCTCGGCAGGCCCGTACAAAGCACGGAACTCGCTCTTATAGCTTTTGCTACACTTAAATGCCCACAATTTGCCTGTGGCAGGTCGAAATATCATCAACACCATGAAGTTTGTGTAGTTTCTGTATGATTTCTAGTATATCTACCTCACCTTCTTTTTTTAAGGGAAGCTGCAGGATACAAGCGCGAGCGACTAGTCCTAGCAGTGTCTCCTGCTACACGACAGAAACGACTGTGTCATTATGGCAACCGTGGCAACCAAATCTAGGAGTAGATGGGCCGGTTATTATATGCAATCAACTCTTGACTCTTGTTCACTCGGGTTTGCTCTCACTGCTAATAATGAGATTGGTTGCCACGCGATAAATGAAACCCACGATGCACGAGCTTTCTAGTGATTCTGCGCTGTTGGTTCATTGCAGTCAACGAAACCGCGTCACAAACTCGTCACAACGTCACAAACTCGTCGTTTTTTTTAAACTTGCGGTTATAATTTATTTTGATATTTCTGTGCAGGGTCGTGCAAAGCATGGTAGAGAATAGAAATTAAAAGTGTGGTTTTAAGCAGAATTTAAATCATGATTTGAAGTGCTCCAGTTTTACTGTAACCATTTTAAATTATAATCTTCTAAAAATGGAATCCCCAAAATATATTTTTATTTATTGTTTGTTTCCCACTAAGTGTTGTTTTTGCGCATTTATATTATATTTCGTTAAAGTAATAACCAAACAAGGAAAATGTATATAAGGCTGAACACACACACACACACACACACACACACGCACGCACGCACACACACACACACACACACACACACACACACACACACACACACACACACACACACACACACACACACACACACACACACACACACACACACACACACACACACACACACACACACACACACACACACACACACACACACACACACACACACACACAGACAGACAGAGTATGCTAAGCACATCGGAAAGGAGCTCTCTTCCTAACATTCACTTCATTCGGTCAGTTCTCTGGCACCCTATGCAAGCAAAGTGAAATGCGAAGGAAGGAAACAAACGCAAGTATGCGTCCGCACAAAAGAAAACAGACCGCCATAGAGAGAGAGAGAGAAAGAATGAGGGACAGATAGATAGTCGCAGAGAGACAGACCATGTTATATATCTAAGCCAGGTCTTGCATTGGCCGGTATAATCGTTATGTCTTACATGATCTTGTTGCTTCTTTTGTGAGAAAATACCACCACCATCTTTCGAGACCATATACCCCGAAAAGTCGCCTTTGCTGAAAATATCCTTCAGGTGCGGGAACCGACCCTGGACCTCTCCAAGACTGGCAAAGCGCTTTAGAAACTAAGCTAACCAGGAGCTAGCCGTCACTACAGCAAAGGAATGTTAACCGTTTCTACCACTCTTGACCGTGACTGACACAAGGGTGATATCAGGCGTTTAATTATAAAGTATAATCACTAAACGTCTGGGGACCTGTAAAACTGGAAATCTTTTGGGCAGCGCTTTGCCTAGTGGTCTTCGAGGCGGCTATAAAACTAAATAAAGTAGCATAGTTGGGGTATAGACTACAGATGATAAATTTGTTCTGTGAAAACATAGCAAAATATGTTCGCAACAAAAACATAACAAGAAAAAAAAATCGAAAACGTTAAAGAACATTGGTGCTTTTCTTTTAATAACAAGGTGAACAATCAGCCACGCTACGAGTATTGAGGCATTTGATGATCAGAAACATAAAGAGATAATTGTTACAACTGCTCTAATTTCCGTATTTTTTTCCTCCTTGCATATAGGTGCTACTTTTTTTACATATGCAATATTTCCCCAAAGTTTAACATCTATGCCCCGTTTGCTCCTAAGTAAGAGCGCAATTAAAAATAGGAGAAAAAAAAAACGCAATCACATGCACTAAATACGCAATGTCACTGCGTATTCACTACATTTGGTTTAACCGATGGTCGCAAAAACACACACACACAAAAAAAGAACGAACTGCATGACCGTGAAATCTTGGTGGTGCTTGATTGGCTTCTTCGGCCCTCAGTCACTCAGTGTTGGCTGCGCCCTGATCTAATGTAATGTGAATTCAAGACTCAAAATTAGGGTCAAAGCAGCAAAAGGCCTTCAGCACGCTCCAGAAAAAAAAAAAAAAAAAAAAAAAAAAAAATCAGCGTGTTAACTTTTTGATTAACGCGAGATCGTTTGTCATGCAACCGAAATCTCGATCGCAGGGCGCCTTCTCAGTAGCAGGCCACCGTCAGATTCCGGGCACGTCGGACGGGAATCAAGCTCGCCAAATGGGGACCCGTAATCCAGCGCTTTGCCACAGAGCCACCGAGAATTTTGTTTTTTCATATATTATTTACGGTTAAAAGTCACTGAGACGGCTATAAAACAAAACATAGTTGTACCCTTCCGATAAGCCATAGTGTGATTGCTGTGAATAATTTATGCAATTGATAAAAACCAAACAACAACAACAAGAATTGCATTAGTAAGCCTGATGGAATTGCAACCGCTAGCATCTCTTTCACGGCGTCAATTTCCTTTCGGGCCTACCGGTGCACAGTGAAACGCGCGCAAAAGCAGCTGTGATCCACTTGCAGACTCGCGCTTGTTGTTTTTACATCTCTGACTCGCTCACTGCGAGCATTCCGGAATCTGACACCCACACATATCTGACATTTTTGTCTCTAGCGTGGCGTTCCAACGGCACATGACGACAAATGCAATCAAGCTGTTCTTGATCACGTGTCGCCATCTATATTCGATATTAGAAAACTGCAATAGACCCTTTACGAAAGTCAGTCAAGCAACTATGAGATACCGAAACCGCCGCCATTACTGCGTCGTCGTTTCGGTTCGGGAGCGAGCGATGGCAGGTGCTTGTGGCAGTACTCCCGGTACCTTTGGCTGCGGTCCTCAGGGACGAGTGACTTTGCCTTCCCCGTGGAGCACTGACCTCACTGCAGTTCCGCGTAGCTTTAACAAATGTAAGATAGAGGCGTACCGCGCCTCGACACTCGCTTCGAGCCGCAAGGGGGGCTATGTTGCGCTTTTTGGACTCCCAGGAGACTAGGGAGAGGGAAGTGACGTCAACAACGCAGCAAATGCAGATTGGATGTTGATTTTGTTTTCTTCTGTCAACATCCAATCTGCGTTTCTCTAGTCGTTGACGTCACTTCCCTCTTCCAAGTCTCCTGGGAGTCCAAAAAGCGCAACATAGCACCCCAGGTTGCCCGAAGCAAGAAGTTCATCAGCGAGGCCTACGTTGATCCGGCGTCGGTTCAAGTGTTGAGGTAAGGACTGTTCTTTCTTGTTGCCCGTTCAGACCTAAGCGTGAGCCAACCCAAAGCTACAAGCGCGCGCATCACGCCATGAACGTGTCCTTTTACGGCAGGCGGACTTGTGCCGTCTGCCGCAGCGCTCGTGCACAAGGAACCGCCAAAAGAGGCCTAAATACTCGCGCATCTTCGGCCTCTTTTGCAGGATGAAACGAAATGTAATATTTTCCCGCTCGTTGACTTCTCACAGCTTGAGATAATGTTGCGAGGCTCAGTGGCGTACGGACTAAAGAGTACCAGGCGGGGGGTGAGAGGTAAACAGAATCGCTCTTGCGTCGTGCCGGTGAACTTCGCCTCTGTACGCCATGCTTAATAGATTTTTTATTTTTTTTTTTAGCAAAGGCGCCTGTTTTGATCGTATTGCTTTCTGTGCTGGCAAGTTTCACGTAGACGGTTCGACGTGTGTGGTGCCCGCGAGCATGCACTATGTCCACTATCAGCACGAGCATGCTAGCTCAAAAGTTAGGACAAACCAGTCCCAACTTTCGGCGTAGTAGAAGCTTCCGGCATTTAGTAAACGAATAATCGCATATATGACGCGTCTTTTCTCACACATAGCACTGCTAAGATTATGCCTCTTACTTATTTAAAAAAACAATGTGGGTGAACACAGTATGTTTGTTCACTGTACAATCTATGCAGTAAACATAAGTAAACAAGAACGCAAATTTATTTCAGATCCACCACCGGAGTGCTCATCAAAGCAAGCTGCTTCAGGAGCCAGAGGAAAGCCAAAGTAGGAAACCTGGGAGTAGAAATAGTGTGGTTAGAAAAAATGTGGTTGTATAACTTAAACGATGCAGACGGAACTTTGCAATAGAAACTTGTTTCCGTTGGGCTGTTCTACTGGTTGTTTTTAAACAGCCTTCAGTCAAGACTCAGGTGTGTCTCTCTGTCCCTATTTGTTTTGTTACAAGCTCTTGAAACGACCTTAATAAAGTCAACTCTCCTATGCATCCCATGTACACGTCTGTTTTACTCTCCAGTGTTATTCTCAACAACACATCGTTCATTCATTCAATACTTTATGTTGTGGCAGACAAATATGCTGTGCGATGTATTCTATGACATGCTGTGCCTTTTGCGGTTATGATCGGATGAGTTCTATGCTCACGGACAAAGTTACGAGGTAATGTAGTCAAAGCACTTGAAGAGCAGCTCTAGCAGAACGTTGCGGGGACGTGCAAAGCAAATCGTTCTCGGAGGCCCGATACCGCCCCGGGCGCTCGCTTGAAAACATGTCTAGAAGTTGCAGCACGAGCTCCCGATACAGGCATTAAGGAGACGAAGTCTACCCCTCCGTGCTAGCAAGAGCAACCATGCAATGCCGATGTCGTGAACATAAAACAATGTTCTATCGAATTCCATGTAATGTCGTGACGTGCGAGCACTCCTTGCGTTCGTTCTTTTTTTCTGTTTTTGCGCGAGTACTTGTGCGGACGAGGTATTATTCGAAGCTACGTTCCCATACCTACTAGGAAACTTCACGCAACCTGTGATCGGACACCACAACGCAACGTTGTCAGAAATCAAATCTGAATACTGGTCAGGAGTCGCTTGCAGCTACGGGATCCATCGCACGATTACTCGTGTAGTTCAAACGCATTTCGAAACGATGTCGCGTGGACAGGGGTTATCCTCTATAGATTATTTTTATTTGTGCTAACTTTACACTCCGAAGCGGTGAACACGCGCTCGAAGCTTCGAAAAGCGTTGAGGCAGCAGCGGACAGGCCAAATGTGATCGTCGCTCACTCCGCGCGGATCTGCATGACCCGATTTCTTCGAATACTGGTGTTTTTAACGTGAAAAAAAAAAAAGACTCACCTTGCGTTGTTTTTCACCTTTTGGCCCTCTTTGGGTGCATTGAAGGACGCAGCAATGGATTGGCATGTCAAACGCTACCACTGCCGAACGCAGCGGAATGGTTCAGGTTCAACCGTGGCCCATCGATGCTTGACGACGCAGTAATGGCGGATTTTGTCAAGTTCGCGCAACCGACACTAGAGGCGCTGACTTTCGTAAAGGGTCTATTCGCCTTAACTGAATGCGAAAAGTTTGTGACTGAATAGTGCAATTTACGTGTGTTCTATTGATATGAAGTTTCTGGAAAAGGTAATATCAAAAGACGCTTTATAATTTCGTGCATAGTGATTTCTGATAGTTGACGTGATTCCGTTTTTATAGCACGGTGAAATAACACTATTTTAAGCTTCATTTTTTATTTCAAATGTGCATTTTCTGTAAAGTTCATTGTCTACTTTTTTAATTCACTATATCCAACAGACCGTTCACGTAAATTATCGTGGACATTGGGACATGATAAGTCGAGAAAAATATTGTTCAATATCAGAAACTGGGGTCGATTAGGAGTTAAAAATTGAACTATTCACCAAAAGTGAACTTACTATCGAGACATTAAAGCATAGTTAAAAAACAGTTATATAATTTATCATTAACTTTATGACTGTAGATCACATAGAAACAAAGTTATAAACCGTCAAAAAATGAAGGAAAACGGCATAGATGGTGGGTTTGCACTTTAACCAGTGAGCGACTATAAACCAAGGTTTAAAACAAAAATGAAGACAATTTAAATCAAGATTCGAAATCACGATATAAGTCATGATCCTATATTGCGCCGATTTGGCTGTAATGATTAAAGTTAAACACCTTTCTCTCAAAATGATTTTAAAAAATATTTATTTTCTACTTTACTTCACGTCACTTTATTACCTTAACGACCCCCCATCAGGGGGTATTACATAAGGGGTGGGTACACATGGATTAGTTCTTGGGTGCCATAAATATTCAGAGAGAGATATGAGTTGCCACATTGTCCATGAAGGTTGATGAGCAGGTGACGGCAGCGATGTTGTGGGAAAGGCCGTTCCAGTCTGAGGCTGCTCGGGGAACAAATGAGGAACAAAATGTGACAGTACGGGCGCGTGGGCGTGCTACTTGGAGCGGATGACCAGTGCGTTGAGAGATGCGTGCCGGCGGTATGATGTAAGGCATGGAACCAAGCGGAGAATAATAGAACTTGTGAAACAAAGAAAGGGTGGTGATGCGACGACGGGTAGAGAGGCTAGGCAAGCCTGATTCTGCTTTCAGGGAAGATATGCTGACGTTATATGAATACGAGGAATGAATGAATCTAGTAGCGCGATTTTAAACTGCTTCAAGTGCGTTTGTGAGATATACTTGGTGCGGGCTCCAGATTGCGGACGCATATTCCAGCTTTGACCTGATAAGTGATTTGTAGGCGAGTAATTTCAAATGTTGGGGGGCGTGACGGAGGTGACGTTTTAAGAATCCCGATGTTTTGTTTGCAGATGAGATAACATTAGTAACATGCGTGCACCACGATAGATCGTTGCACAGAGTGACTCCGAGGTATTTATATGACACTACGATTTCTACGGGTATGTTAGCGATAGCGTAAGGGAAGAGAAGGGGATTACGGCGGCGATGAAAGGACACGAGTTTGCATTTATCAATGTTTAGCTTCATAAGCCAATCGTCACACCATTCTTGTACGTGGTTAAGGTCATCTTGGAGAGATTGTTGGTCAGAAACCTTAGTCACAGAGCGATAGATAACACAATCGTCAGCAAACATACGGATATGACCAGACATATTGAAACACTGATAGACGTTTGCCTATCAGTGTTTTTTTTTCACGGGCATTTATTTTGTATTCGAAGAAAATATTGATCGAACACGAATGATTTATATCCGGCAGTCATTAAAACACACACCTAGTAATAAAATCACTATTTTCTATCTGAAGTGATTTAAATAATGTAAGTCTGATATAGATCAAACACATTTGATTGATTTAATTTTCCTTTTAACTATTTTTTGTTTTACTCTCAAAACGAACGACGAAGGCACTGGTGCGAACAGGGCTGGCACCAGTCTTTGTCACATTTGAGCCTTTTTTCGTCTTTATCTATTTCGCGCTATTTGATTCGTATCAATTATTAACCAACTAGCGATGATGTGATGATGATATTTATTTCGGTTCAGGAAAGCTGCTGCGCCGCAGAAAGGCAAGTCGCCCATACCGTGAAGGCAAGCGGCGCCGCGTCTGGCGACGATGAGACGCTAATGTAAAGCCTAAAACTAGCCTGAACGAGAGTCGTGATGCGACATCATCAAAGGCACGGCGTGCGCCGACGAGGTGGAGCAAACGAGGCGAACAGCCTGTCGGCTCTAAGCGTCCCAATTAACATGCAACCGAAAGCATCACCGAAGACGGATCGATCGAACTATACAGACGCGAGAGATTGCAGACTCGATCAAGACGCATCATTATAGCGCGTGACGCGTCGACTGCACACCCTGATGGTAACGAACGCGTTAGAGGTGGAGCAATTCGACGAAACAAGCTGTCGTTTCCTCCTAGACTGAGCGGATGACTACGTGTACGCCGCGGCACTAAAAGGCCACACCCAAATTAAACAATGCAGAAACACAAAAAAAGAACATATATATATATATATATATATATATATATATATATATATATCAGGATATGTGGAATTAAGATACCAAGGCTCTACGGTACGTGCTCACGGGGAAAATACAACAAGAACACGACGCACAGAAGTGCCTCCGTGCGCTTCCGCGCTTCTTTGTGTGCGTGATTTCTTTGGTTGGTGATAACTGATAAGAATGGCCCGAAGACGACGAGCGACATGGCGATGCATTTTTTGGCGCTGCCTGATTGCCTACATTGTACCGTAACGTTGGCTGCTGTGGGACTTAATGTGAAACAGAGTGTAGGGAACAGCGCTGCTGGAATGTCGGAATGAGCTATTAACGTATGCACGCTACTGCAAGACGTTTCGGAGGATGTCGTCAAGGTTCGCGCGCGCATACCACTCACGCGGAAAGATGGAACGTCCGAACGACTATAACAGGCGAACCTCAGTTGTGAAAGGACACCGTGAGGGGGACACGTGTTTCTATTCGAAGCTCGATCTGAATGTTTCCCTTCCAGGAATGTCGACGAAGCGGAACCGATGTCTGTTCTTCTTCGGAGAGTGCGTACGAACTGTCCTTGTGTTTGTGCGATGGAATGCATCTGGGAGGACATCTTTAGTACTATAAGTATACTAAAATAAACAGCGGAACAAATGGCAGTTGGAGGTTATCGAGGACTTGCCGACCGACGGTTTACGTTACCAGAAGTGTCGATGCTACCGGGAACCACGTGGCAGTGGCAAGCGCTACACGCGGACGGTCCTGCTTGAGGGAGAGTCGTCAAATGCACAAAAGCAGCCTGTTTGTGACAATGTGATCATGCGGAAGATTGCTGCCTCGCCAAAAAAGCTGATCTTTCGTAGGTGGCCGAAGTCGGTGTTTCTAGCTCTGGTCTAGTGAGTCCAGGCTCTTAAACAAAGAAAGGTAAGTGACATTCGGTCATAGTATAGTGGTTGTGTTTGTTATAGTATGGTGACATGTGCTCACGTGTAGGTGAGAAATTTAGCCAGTGCGGTACGACTACTAGCCTGGGGTATTCAACGTACGTACATCTCTCAGCACACAATCACACGCCTGTACAATGCTCATCCAGATCAAAACAGGCCGAGGTGGGAATAGACTACTTCCAAGAATCCCTGCATGCAACACGACGTGCGTTGCATTATGGGACCTCTTTGGCCATGAAGAGGAGTGGCATGGTCTCCATTTCGGCTGCCCCGTTGACGAAGTAGTGCATCTCAGAACTGTATTAGAATAAAGTCAACGCTCGTTTGAATTGCACCCATTCATCTTCGTGACAGCCCCCGTTTAAAACACGGACCGCCAGAGGCCGTAAGGACCTGCCTAGACTTAAAGTAACTGCATATGCTCGGCTTGCGTAGCAGAGTGTCGCAATAGTGCTCCCGGGGCAGCCTTGTTGGACCCAAGGTCGCACTGCGGGAAGCGACCGTCGCGGCCTCAGGAGATCTGCTGGGCCGGTTTGCTCATCTTGCGGACGCGGCCGCGGCTGCGGCCAAGAGGGATTTTTCTGTCACGTGACCAGCTCCATGGGGACAAGGAAGTACCTAGCGTCCCTGCCTAATGGCCGAGAAATCCGTATCGCTCCAAGCACAAAAGCCTAATTTCGCTCGCAGAAACTGACTGCAGGGACTTTCAACTGGAGTCCAATTGACCGCCCCTTTATACTGCAGGAGCGGCAGGTAAACGTACGGCCAGGGAGGGTAAATATGAGCCAAAATAAATAAAAAAAAACACGCAAGGTAAAAGCGGTGGCAGTATATTTATATACTGGCGCCAGCGCCGGCGGCTCGCGCTTTCTGCTGTGGTCGAGAGGTTAGAGCGCCGGTACTTTCCGTCGGGGCGTGAAAGTCCCGGGTTCAAATCGCGCCAGTAACTCTCTTTTTTTTTTTGTATTTGACTGCACTCCCACTAAGAATGTAGACAAGGCCGTATGAGCTCTATAAAATTATTGGGCGGGTAGTTCCGACTCACCAGTTCGTTGTTCATGGCCTCGGAAGAGCGCATACATGTCTCTGGCTTTCTTTACCAATTTCCGCCACGCCTCCTGCATCTGCCGTACACTCCGCGGAAAGTTGACAATATCTTCCCATGCCCGTCTCTTCGTTCGCCAGGTAACTGTGCTGCTGAATTCCTCTAGAATTTGTTGTTTCCGTTTTCCAACTGCTCTAATTAATTCCATTTGTTGATCCAAATTCATTTTAGGTGTTTGCGTTAGAGAGATGGTTTGCGATGTCGACGCCTGATTCATTTTTGAATTCGGTTGTGATCGTCTGCTATTCTAACTAAAATTCAACAAGTAATGTGTTAATATTACAAAACGATTGCCATAGCAAAATGTAAAGAGTAAAAATATACCTTTTATCACATTCCATGCAAGTAAAAGTATGATCTCTTTTATTTCAGTTTTACTACTTTCTCAGACGTTTGACTTGCTGCCTTGCCTGTAGGATTTCGCTCAATCAATGCATCCAGAGCTGCTAGTCTTTTTTTCTTTTTGCTTATTTTGTGGAAGCTTTTTTATTTAATTGTCACAACTGCAGTTTTTATTAGTACTAAATAGGCGTCTCCTGTTATTGAAAGGAGTCGTAGCAAGAGCGTTGTATATTTAAAAACATAAAATTGTAGTTGCTGGGGAAAGGATGCTTGTTTCGGCTCCGTTTGTGTGAAAGCCATACCGATGTTGTTACCTTGGTTTCCTTTTAATGAACATTATGAAACGATTGGATTAGCGCGTTAACTTGCCTCGATCTTTTTTTTTTTCTTCCCGGTGTTTCAATTGAACAGGCGGGACTAACAGTAAAAATAGTGTAAGGCGCAGTAGTGCAAGTGGATGATTCGTAAAGAAAGATCACAATTAAAAAGTGAGACAAGCGCAAAATACACACACTCAAAAAAAGTTGCTAGCGCGATTTGAACCCGCAACTTTCACGCCGCGACGCGAAGTACCGACGCTCTAACCTCTCGACCACAGCAAAAGGCGCGAGCCGCCGGCGCTGGAGGAGGTATATAAATATAGTGCCACCGCTTTTATCTCGCGTGGTTTTTTTCTTTATTTTGGCTCATATTTACCCTCCCTGGCCGTAACTTTACCTGCCGCTCCTACAGTATAAAGGGGCGGTCAATTGGGCTCCAGTTGAAAGTACCTGCAATCAGTTTCTGCGAGCGAAATTAGGCTTTTGTGCTTGAAGCGATACGGATTTCTCGGCCATTAGGCAGGGACGCTAGGTACTTCCTTGTCCCCATGGAGCTGGTCACGTGACAAAAAAATCCCTCTTGGCCGCAGCCGCGGCCGCGGCCGCAAGATGAGCAAACCGGCCCTGGAGGCGCGAATGGCGTGGCTGTGAGGCGGCGTGCTGTGGCGTGCGCAGAAGAGAAGATATAGTGCAGCGACTCACCGCGCGTACACCGTCGTCTAGTCATTTGTCTCCTGTTTCTCTCCATGCCATCGGTAGAACAGAGTAGCCGACGAAAGTGTCATCCATTTGGAAGCCGCAGCTACGCGTTGTTGTCTGGTCCGAAGTGCCCGGACGTGCCGGTCGCGTATGTCTCCGTGAGCGCCGCAGACTCGAGCAACGCGATCGTCTTCCGTGTCGTCTTCCACCCAGATTTTGGAAACACGTTTTAAAACATCGCTCGCGTTATTAAGCAACACGATTATACTGAACCAAGTGGCTACACATAATGTTCAGTGGTCAAGGAGCGTTCAAGTTCGTTCGATATTAGTGTAGGATGTATCCTTCGCAAACGCTAAGTGAGAAATATGCTCCGCCAGACACTCGGCTTCTGCAAGGTCGCTTTTGCTCATGAAGGTTGAATCCAGTTCAACGCACGTGACCGCTTCTCCGCCGACGAACGCCGACGAACATCCGCTATGTCCTATATCGGATGTTCGTCGTTTGCACACTGGTTTGCGAACTTGCCCTTAGGTGGTTATCGTTTGTTAAATTCGCAAAAATGATTACTTATTGCGATTATTCAGCTCGTCACCAGTCTCTACTTGGCGTTCCCAGCGTTTTCGAGTTCGCGAAGTCACCCGGGGGCGAGCTCGCCAACCAGTGTGCAGGCAACGAACAAGCTGGCATAGAACGAGACAAATGCACGGTCACCGTTCTTTCATTTTTAATATTTCACCATCAACCGAGTTGAGCTCTAAGAAAACATGCATACATCTTTTTGCGCAACGACGTTAGCGTGTTCAATTTTAGGTACGTAAGTTTAAAATTTGAATTTCGCTAGGCGTACAAAATGTGCTGTTCCTTACGGTCACTTCATGTAAGTCCTAGCAACGTAGACATAATCTACAGTATCATTGCGCCAAGGGCACGGTTGAAAAAAAAAAACATTTCCTCCAACGTGGCCGAGGGTTTCATCTTTGAGCCCCATCCGTTTCTATCTGGATGCGTATCGTGTAGCGTGTGGTCGAGCAACATCACTGCGCGACGCAAAAAAGCTTTGACACTAAAGTGGAGATGAAAGCATCGCGTATCAAATCATAATTAAACTTCGCTTTTCTAACGATGTTATGTAAGGTGAGCTAGACAACTATTATTCTATAAGAGCCAAACGAAAAAGACAATTCAAGAAGCGAGACTATCGAAGTAACTGACCACTCCCAAACGGCATTTGCGCTTTGAATATAAGCTTTTGCCGCTCGCGCAAGTCACGCTCTTTCGCATGAATTTGAGATAGGATAGATAAATAGATAGATAGATAATTTTATTAAGTGCCTGCCAACAGCCACGTGGCCTGGGCGGCAGTGCACTGTCCAATGAGTGAATACAGAATATAAATGCAGGGTTCTCAAGTAATAAAATCAAACAAAAATGTCATCGTCTAAAAACTAGACATTATAGGTTTGTTGCAATCGTGTCATCGGACAGATTGATCACATGTTAGGATAAAAAGTGTATCGGCAGCTGGATGACCGCCCAGAGGGCACACGGAATCTCAAGGTCATTAACAACTCTAAGCAGTCAATAGCACAATGCACAAACTGATATGAAAAGTGCATATCTCTAGCAATTCTTCTACTCTGCAGAGTTAAACGATTGAGGTCCACCAAAAGAGAGTTGTAGTCATAAAAGCGTTGGTGGCCAATATGTCTATCATATAAAATTCGTTTAAATCTACGCTGAATATTTTCAATTAAATTGCGGTGTGACATCGCAATAGAGTTCCATATAACGGACGCGAACTCAAGACGCGATCTAACAAGTGCGCATGAAACCTATTCTTTCTCATAACCGAATAGACAAAAAAACGAAGAATACGACCATTTTCACATGTTCACGCCGAATAAAGCATCCCTGCTGCAACCACCAAGCCTCTGCCAGCCGTCGGACGGCTGCGCTTCAGAACCGTAAATTGGGAGAGTTTGGCCAATGGGCGGAGCAAAGGACCACCGCCAGCGCCGCATATTCCCCCCGCGGTTAGAGCGTAAACTAAAAAAGCGACACAGCTTCGACCAATCAACAGACCGCGACTTCAAAATAATGGAAACGACATTTAAAGAGTGAAATAGACGCATTCAATCTCAGCGTCTCGGTGCCAATGGTGCCAATAGCAAATCAGCAGCAATGATCGCAACTACGCAGGTTGCTCTGGTTTGGAGCGCACGTTCGTTTCTTCTGCCGTTGAATATATGGACGTGACGAAAACCTCACGTGCGCCAAGCTTTCAGTCACCAAGAATTATATCTTTTTACTCTAGCGACGCTAAAACTGCAGAAACTACGATGTGGTGTTGCTGCGCACATCGTAACAACACCCTGTGTTTGCCGTGCAGTGTTTTCTTCGTTTATTTTTTCCGTGGCAAATGCCAACGCGTTCGGCGCGCGCGCGATTTTGCCGGAACGTTTGATGACCGTAAAGCCAAGCCGGATGCGTCTTACACAAGAAAGCAAACAAAAAAAAAAAAAAGAAAAGAAATCGCAGACGAGCGCCTGCTGGGATTCGAGGTAAATAAATACGCGGGGTTGAGTGACCCAAAATGATACTGTAGTATATGTCGATTGGCTGGAAAATTCCGCATTGACTTTACAACTCCACACATGATTGATTCAGTTTTTAACGAGCGGTTGCTGTTGAGGATGCAACTCAGGAGTCTTTTCCCCTGTCTTGACGTCAGGACGGGCGTACTGAGGCGCGGCGAATATTCACGACCGGAATCCCCCTTTGGATTCTAAAATGCATTGATTTAGTTTTTTTGTTTTTTTAGAATCGTATTTTTTTTTATAAACGGATACTTCTTGTTTAATGCATGTTTGCATTTAGTGCTTTTGAGTCGGCTGGTGGTAGCACAAACCGGTCAGTGCGTGGATTCTTGCAGTTTGCTTAATCTCGTCGACGTGCTGGGATCTGTATGCCACACACAGTACGTAGCTTAAATACTCTGCTGAAGTTACACTATCAATAAATACTTTGGGGAGGAGGTTGGCATCTTATAAACACTTTGAGAAGTTGGTATTTAGTACTGCAATGTAAATACTTTTGAGAGTACCTTATACTAACTTTGTATGTGGCTCCAAATTAGCTTCCGTTCTTTTTTTTTATGGAAAGGGGGGGTGGAGGGGGGGTTGAAAACAGTGAAAACAGTGAAAACAGACAATATGTCGGGTACAAATTGAGAAAGACCGTGCGTGCGAATAAGTATTGTTGAAAATTACGGATTTATATTCGTTTGTTTTGTAGCTCGTTTTACTGAATTTAGAAAAACAAAAGTAACATGAAGATATTGAAAGTGAGAAGTTACTGTTTTGGAGTATTTAGTGCTCTAAGAAGCTTCCGAGAGTTGAGAATTTGGTACTTTACTCAGTTTCTATTTTATCAGACACTGAATAGCGTACATTAATTTTTTTCTTTCTTTTTTTTTTTTTTGTAATTCATAAACGTTGGGCATTCGAGCACACATGACCTGTCCACCACTCGGAGGAACATATGCTAAAATATTTAGCGTATTCTGAAATTAAAGCGGTGATCACACAAATTAAATTGTGTGCGTTCGCGCAGCTCCGGCATGTGGTTTTCACGCCGCATGTCGTTTAAAAAAGTAAAAAAAAAGAAAAAGAAAAAAAAAAGAAAGCGTTTCGAGGAATCTATACGTTTTAAGACGTTCTCCGATGCTGGAGGATCGCTGCATTGTCATAATGCAACGAATGTTTTGTGATTCGCTGAAAACATTGCACAGTGGCATGTTCAATATACATCACCGAACGGATAAGTCTATTATTTATTTAATGTTCGCTTCCGTATGCGATTATAGAGATACATGCATTAAGGTAGTATTTTGCTTGATACATAAAAAGAAACAATTACAATTACATATTGCTGAGCCATAAATGTAAAATGTAATATATTCCGTTAGCAGCTTTCCCTCAAAAACGATTGAGCTATTTTTGCGCTTCAAATTATTTCCACGTAATTCGATGTAAAAAAAAAATGTATTGCGCGACTGCATTGAATTTCCTACATTGCAAATATCATGGCGGTCGTTGCAAAAAACAAAACAAAAAATACAGAAAAATATTAAAGATGACGCGCTTTATTCTATTAGTTGTAATAAATATTGAGGAAAACATAAGCGCGATGCATATAAATGAGCAGAAAAAGGAACATCAAAGCTTGCAACTGCCATGCTTTTGAGCCCAAGCCCATCTATAAAGAGTACACAAATTTTCTTGTAAAGTAAAGGATAGAGCTATTCCAATAAAAACAAGGTTGCAAAAATTAATAGGGAGTTCCTGGCGCGTGCAGTTTTATAATTACCAGTATCCCGCACGGCTTGCTTTTGTTCAATCGTTGTTTCGTTCGCCCTACTCATAATACACAAAAAGTGCAAAACGTTCGCATGGTAACAAAAACTCAAAACTGCGCTATTGCTTCGCATTTAATGACTTTTCTATTGCTCACTTCACTTCAATTTATGACACCCATATATTCTTCAGATATTTGACGGCAACTTGAACCGAAATCGGGACTTGTAGTTGAGATTATGATAATTGTGTGATAAACGGAAGTGCCAGTAAAGGGGCTACTAATTTTAAGAACCCTAAAGTAGCTGGTAACTTCCAGAATCTTAAAGGTGAGACTAACTTCCACAATGAAACAGATAAATATTTATGTGCACACATTTTGTACGCATTGACAAGAAACTTATACATAATAATAGCATTCGAGCGTTTAACACATGTAAATATAACATAAGCACATCAACATTAAATGAATTGGGATCTCAGATATTTAATACCACAACCTAAAACATTTTGTCTATAAAAACATATGGTTGTTAGTTATGCATTGAAAATGATTGCAAATTTTCAGGGGACATTTTCTGGATCTGAAATAGAAACAACGGCATCGGGAAGATTGTTCCAGAGTTTGATTCTGCGTGGCAAGAAAAGTTATTGAATGCTAATGTTGACCCAAAACTACGTTTAAAGATCTTAGAGTTAAAGTTGCGTGATTCTTGAATTAACGGCTTCATGAAGCGAGATAGATGCGCGAGTGGAGTTATTACATAATCCATGAATTAAGCATGAGAGCGAAATTGTACGCCGCGTTCGCAGGAAAGATATCGAATAGTTTTGTTTTATTAATGATATGCTGTCAAAACGTGAATATGATGAAGAAATAAAAGGGGAAGCTTGATTTTGAATAGAATCATTTTGGTTAATTAGGTATGATGCGAAGACCAGATAGTGCCATTACAAAAATATGTATGGACACTCCTAGGACGTTCTATAGAGCAACGTCCATAGGGAGAACAAAAGGCATCTATAGGCAGACCACGACTGCTGTTGCCTTCGTGAAGTCGTTCTTTGGCTGCCCTATAGAATATTGGTCAACGGACGTTCTATGGACGTCCTATGCTATAGACGATATGAGGTCATCCTATACCCTCTCTATAGTAAGACACCATATAGATTCCAAAGGGACTCTGTAGGGATTCTACACAGGGTATTTACGGTGTCTATAGGGTGCCTACAAAGAACCCATACGAGGTCTACAGGGAGTTCCCAGGGGGTCCACAGGGAAGCCATACAGGGTCTACACAGGGTCCTCATGGGGTCTGCAGAAAAGTCATACAAAGTCTAAAGGGAGTTCCTACAGGGTCCGTAGAGAAGCCACTGAGTCTGCAGGGGGTCCGCTACGGGGTCCGCACCGCGACCAACGTTACGAGAACAAGTCAGTTGGGAAACTGCCAAAGAGCTTGCTCTGAAAAAGCGGCACCGATCCGCACTCCCAAACCAAGCTAATTGCGATCGCAACGCCGCCATTTCTCCCGCAGCGGCCACTCGGAGAACTGCACGACCGCGTGTATTCGTTAGGGAGTATCGATTTTCGACAGCGTGTGACTGTTGTTTTATTTTGGCCTTAATCGGCCATTTTGGCGCCGAAACATATACGGTAGAAGGGGTTTCAGGGATGCAAACCCCCGTCTCCCAGGCGGACGCGCCGCGAATTGCCATCGAAGTTAGGACGCACCCAGGTCGGGACGCGCTACCTGAAATCACCGGTGAGACATGGCTGTATAAAAACAATATTAATTGTGCCGCAAAACCCTATAAGCTAAAAGTTTATGCCAACATCACGATTCTGTCATTTTGAACTAATCTCCAATAAAGGTTTCTACAAAAAGAACTTTTTCCCCATTTGTTTTTACGCAAAAACTGTGCTTTGTAAAAGTTAGTTTTAAGAGTGTAGGGCCCTTAGGGGTCTGCAAAGAAGCCATGCAAGGTCTATAGGGAGTACATACGGGGTCCACAGGGAAGCCTTACAGGGTCTACACAGGGTCCTTATGGGGTCTGCAGAGAAGCCATACAGAGTCCGCACGGAGTCCCTACGGGGTCCATAGAGAAAGCACTCAGTCTGCAGAGGGTATTCGCAACTTTCAGCGATGGTGGTACCGCGGTGTGAAAATCGCGCTCCCCAGCTCCTGGATGATTGGCCTCATAATAAAAGGGCTTGCCTACACTTTCCTCACGTGAAAAAATAACGTAAGGCTCTGATACTGCTCGAATATAGCAAAACTAGAATTACTTAAGCGTCGCAGACCCAGCCTAGTACCTCTGTTCTACGACGATCATCCAGATGACCGCCATTTTGATAGGCACCAGTGCTCCCCCTATGGGTCGTGAAAGTTGCGAATATCTACGGGGGCCGCAGAGACCCACATACACCTACCTCCCACTGAGAAAGTGAAGGAATTACTTCGGTACATACTGAACACTTCCATCTCCACAATGAATATACCCTGAGGTTGGACACGCCTCCAGACATCAATGTAACATATTGATGACCGGCGCTTAATTAACAACTCTTTAACTCGGACACCTCCCTACACCTAAAGAAAACATCTACCCGTCCTCACTTTAATAATCTACCAATATATAGCGCACACCATAGAGAGGCAATAGGATGTCCACAGACTCACCAGGACCATAGCATGGAAATAGAAAGGAATGAAAAACTTTGTGTTTCGCGGAGATCCCTATAGCGTTCTTGTATCCGTTCTATGGCAAACCAGCGGTCTATACATGGTCCAAGAACTGTCTACAGGAATCCATGGGATGGACAAAGGGGTAATAGAACGGCAAAAGTATGGACATGGGACGTCCACACATATTTTTGTAGGGGTGGAGGCGTATTTTAATTTCTGGCGGACAATAAGTTTCGAATGAGAGTTCGCGGAGTTAAGGGGGCGCAGATTTTAGGTTACGCTCTAAGTAATTGAGGGTACGGGAAGCTTTAGAAGTTATAGTGTTAATGTAGGAGACTTAAAAAATATCTCAGGTTAGTTCAACATCGAGATACCGATAAGCGAAAACAACGATGATGGGTTAATTGAGTGAATAAAAAAATTATGAGTTTGTACTTTTACGGAGGAAAGAAGCAAGTTCACAGTTTGCAGTGCAAATGGTCGTTTGCCATTTTTGGCACTAATGAATTACCTGGTCAATCTAGTTCTGAAGTTGTTAGTGATCGTCAAGATTGATTACCTTTTTATATATTACACAATCATTGGCAAAAATATGCACACATATTTTTATTGACTGTGGAAGATCGTTAATCTGGATTAGGAATAGAAGAGGGCAAGCACGGGGTCTTGTCAGGTAAATCTGTTTTCCTTTTGACCCTCCACCTGAGACTCAAGGAGTCCAAATAAAGATTATTAGTATTAATATTATCATTTAAGGCACACCGGAGGTTACGTCAGTAAGATAAGAATTAAAGTCACCCGTTGCTATGAAGTGCTGTCTTAGAGGGAGGGCGTTTCGGATCCCCGAAAATGTTAAGTCTTCAACGCGAAGCGGGGCAAGTTCGGATATTAGACGGCAATGGGGCACACAGTCAAAAGTTTTGAAGAACATTGAAAATATCTGTCTCGGTGTTTAGGTCCATTCTACTATGTATGAAGTGAGTCAATTCAAGTTGTTAATTGGCGCATGACCTCCTTCTGTGTTCTGCAAAGATAACAAACATTTTACCGGATCTCAGATTCGAAAAATCGAAGGCGCTGTGAGCGCGGCCAACCAACTGATAAGGAAATATAGGTTCATCGCACGATGATGTAGGAAGGTCACTACTAAGAGAGGTATCCCGATTGGACAAATTTATGATGACGTCTGGAGATCGTTTGGGGGGACACAAAACTGATTTAGAGGTCCCTGTGGTTTTATCTCAGAAATATATGAAAGATGCCGAGAAAAAAAAAAAAAGAAACTGCGGCCCAGCTTTGTTAAGAGAAATAGCTTGATTCTTTTACTACCATGCAAAATACGAGATGCTAATCCGGCGATAAATTTAATTTGAGCCAAGAAAAAAAAAAAAAAGTCCCCGTGAAATACATGGCTTCGTCTCACAATAGATACTTGTGTGTTGATCTCAATCAAATATCTTGTATTCTAGGTCATGCTTCTCTTTTTTGTCCTCGTATACACTAGCGTGTGCACCGGAATAGTCATACGTAGTATAACAATAACTAACATTGTCTTGATTTTCTTCGAACCATGTATTTAACTATCTGTATTTATTCCAAGGCACATTGCATCCCTTAAATTGCATTTTCAGACTTTTTTTTATACGTATTGCGATACACTTTTATAAATGTATTTGAGCATTAGTATTTTAGCTGCCTTTGCCACGTAGCCCAGCATTTATATATTCAAATACCTTTGAGAACATTTCCTCCCAACCCTAGCTATTAGTGTGTCTGTTTGTGGTAGTTCGTGTTCGTGCCTCCAACCCCAATTGGAGGTATGACCAAATGAAGTATAGTCAATTGATTATGCGATTAAGATTCTAGACGTAAATATCTCCTAAACTGGCGTTTATAAACACCACTTACGTTATATATGATATTAGGATGAAGAGGGAAACGATGGAAATATTTGGAATTTCTAGATTTTGCAAACTTTCTCATCCACACCAAGTAGCAACGTCGCCCAAAACTCTGTCAGGCTAACTTCCCGCTGTCTTAATATCTGACTTTCAATTTGACTTTGGACTCGGAACTTTATTCCCGTGAGAGTCTATTGGTTCAAAAAAAATGTAAAGCGCAGCCGCACTATGCAGTTTTCAAAGGTACTATAGATTCCAGAACCTTCTGGCTAGAGTCACTGAGTAGGTTCACAGAGCTTTCAATGACACTTCGTCTTCCTATCCGCAGACATATTCAGTACATACGTTTGAAGTCGCTTTGAGTTTCTATAGGTCACATTTCAAATCAACAAAGTTCACCGCGAAAAAAACAAAAAAAAAAAACAAAGGACGCGCCAGGAGTTTTATTGTTCTCGAAATACCGAGCACGAGCCGAAGGCGTTACACTCAAGCAGACTTCCTGCTACTTTGAACCATGAAGTGCTATTACGAAATGTCTATTTTTTTTTTCTTAGGGCAGCTATTTGGTAATGTGATCATAAAGATTTCGAGTATCAACTCCACGTATGGGCAAATATGAATGCTGAGTCGCCAAACAGCCCCTCCCCCCCTTCCCCCCACTTAGCGACAATCAAAATTGGCCGTTTAGGAATTCGTCTTAACGAGCGATGGAAATAATATCAATTCCTCTACCTTGAACCATGAAAGAGAGCGGTGTGGGCAGAGCATAATTCTCCTTCTTTCCCCCGAGAATGGAATCGCAACCTCGAAGTACGAAGAAAAAAAATAAATAAATAAACGCGCAAGTATGCACACACATACAAAAAAAAGCGCGTTTTCCAGATATTACGACTCTCCCGACCGACCAGTCATCGCAGCCGAAGCCATTACCGAGTAGCAGCAGCTCGTAACACGATCTCCGAGTCGCGGAAACGCATCACACTTAGAAAGCCTTCGCCTGTCACGCGTTCGGGACGTTCCAGGGGCGCGGCTGTCCAACGATCTTGCTTTCTCTTTATGACGTTGTTGTTATCGCCGCTTCCACGCATACCACACGTGCCGACAACACGCGCTGACGAGTGACCGACACGCACGGATGCCTTCAAAATAAAACCCCCACCGCCGGAATTGCAGTAAACAAGGGAGGTCCGAAAATAAGCAAACAGGAAAAACCCCCTTCACAAAATGTTCCGTGATCGGGTTATCTTGGGACGCGTCCGGCGTTTTCCCCTGTTTATACTCCGATCAACCCCCAAGTTGAAAGTGTGGTGGAAGCTACGTGCTCGTTGGAGAAGTCGTACGTCTATCTTTCGTCCCGTGATCACGCGTCGGCCTCTACCCATGCGCAGCAGGGGACGAAAGTGCAACGGTTGATTGGTCCGGTGAACCCGTAGGTTCCACCACACTAACAGCTTAGGGGGTGAACGGAGTATACACTTCGTTGATTCCCTAAGGAGTGTACACTTCGTTCACCCCCAAGCTGATAGTGTGGTGGAAGCTACGGGCTCGCCCGACCATTGAACCGCCTCCTTTTCATCACCTGACCCCTCTCTCTGCTCCTAGGTATGGGCGCGAGTGTGATCACGTGGCGAAATATAGATGTACGATTAGTTTCATCGAGTACGTAGCTTACCCCGCACTGTCAGCTTAGCGGTGAACGGAGCATAACAGGAGAACGGGATTCCCCCTTTCTCTTTAAATGCCAATCCACGTGTCGGGATGTTTCGCGGTTTGCACACGGCCACCGGCGCCTGCCCGTGTTTGGGTCATCATCACGCGGAAGTCACTCAGCCGGAGATTTAGTTTTCCCGAGTTGGTGGAAACGTTTATCGAATCATCGGAAGTCGCCGTGAGCTGAAATCTCGGAAAGCGATTAATAATCATGCGCGAACGTGTGCGTGTGCGCGCGCGCTCACATGACACGTGAGATGATTCACGTGAAACTGACGGGGAGGGCCCTGACCTTGTGACCGCCGCTGCGGAAAAACATGGGCTAGCTTCCGTTCTGGCCTTTGTAAACACAAGTGGAACAGGATTTTTGCGGCAACGCCAGGTGACGACGCGTAGGAGGTCACGTGACCGTCCCCCCCTCCCCCCCCCCCCCCCCCCCGAAAAAACGGAAACAAAAAAGACCAAAAGCCTCGCTTCGAAGTCGTGCCCCTGACCTTCACGAAAAACGAAACCAAAAAACGGGGTGTCTTTCCGCGACCTGTTTCGAAAGCGCGTCCCAGCGCGACGCGTCAAGCAACCGAAATCAACCAACCAACCCCACTGTAACCTGGGGGATACAGCAGAATCACGTGACGGCGGACGTGCAGGCGCGTCACGTGGATGCAAATCTGACATGGTGTGCGCACGCGTGCGGAGATCCTTTTGGCGACACACCGCGCGACGCGAAGTTGCACGACATTTGCATCGGTTCGGCCTTCCTTCCAGCGCGCTCCGCCTGCCCTTGGTGGGCTCGCATCTGTATGCGGCCTTGCGTACAGCTCCAAGCGGAGTAACTCTCCTCAGGTGGCCACGGGGGAGAGAAAAAAAAGTGATTTAGAGAGAGGGCCAGCGAAAGAGAGAGAGAGAGAGAGGAGGCGGCGGCAGACGGGGAATACCGTTGTTGTTGTGGCAGTGTGGAAGGCCTATAAAGTCAAGCCGCTCGTGCCTCCTTCCCTATACTCCGCTCGCCGCGTGTTCGCGCTCTCTCCCGTCGTCGCCTCAAGTCGGCTTGGCTCAGAGCCGCTCTTCCACCTGCGAAGAAGTGTGTTTTTTCGCCGCAGCTGCGCACAGAAGAAAGCTCACGCGTGTGCACGAGGAGGGGGAAGAGGGAGACGACGAGGAACCGGCGGAGAGGAGGTCAGGGAGGAGTCACCGCAGTCGTAACCTCAGCCCGCGCATAAAAGCCAGAGACGCTTCCACAAGCGTACATTCTCCTCTGAGAAGTGACACGAGGCTTCTTTTACGATCTGCGAATCCGTTCAGCGACATGGAACGGCGACGTTCGCTCAAGTCCAAGGATCTCCTGATCCCGGTGTGTTACGGTTACCTGCACGCCAAGGACTGGGGACCCCCCGACGGCGTCCCGGTGATCGCCGTTCACGACTGGCTCGACAACTGTGCCTCCTTCGAGAACCTGGTGCCTCTGCTGGACCCGTCGCTCCGGGTCGTAGCCGTGGACCTCGTGGGACACGGCGCGTCGTCCAATCTACCGAGAGGATTCCAGTACAGCCACCAGCAGTTCGTCGAGGACATGGATTGCGTGTTGGACTTTCTCGGGTGGAGTTCCTGCGCCGTCGTGGCCCACGGTCTGGGAGCCACCATGGCCCTCTACTACGCTGGACTTCGACCCGACGTCTGCAAATGTGTGGTGTCTTTGAGCATTTCGGACACTGTGAACACAAACCCGGGACACATGATCCCCTCGCTGATGCAGTACATCCAGGACTCTGGCAACCTGGAGTACCACAAGGACGGAACAGAAGCGCTCGAGACCGCCGTCAGGGACCTGGTCGAAGTCACCGGAGGATCTCTGGACGAGGACTCTGCGCGAATCCTCCTCAATGCCGAAGACGAAGCTGGTCAGACTCTCGGCCTCGCCGTGCTCTGCAGGTGCCTCAGAGTGTACACCATGTCCGAGACGAGAAAGGACCAGCTCACCATCCAGAACACAATGACACTCTACCAAGGTCCTCTGCTTCTGCTGAGCGCCAAGGACTGGAGAGATCCCCAGGAGGATGATATGCTTCGGATCTGCGAAGACCTATTCAGTTCCTCCTGCGAGCCCTTCAGCAGTGTCGAAGTGGAGGGAACGCATCACGTTCACCTCAATAACCCCGGACTAATCTCTGCGCACATCAACGACTTCATCGGAAGGTTCACCGACGTGCCCGCTTGTGAAAACGCACCGGAAAGGAACTGTATCGACGCTCTTCGCTTGACCGACTTTGTCCTGTGAGACGTGTAACATTTTGCTTGTATATATTCACCCCCACGGCTGGATTACACCCTGGAGTAATTTTTTTTAATGTTTAAGTGCATGCTAATCTGCTGACCATTGTTGTCAGCCGGCCTTTGCGTGAGCTGTGTGAGCTTCCCATTTTGACAGTGTAGATAATGCATTCTACGTCTGCGTTCAGTCAGATCCTTGTAAATACATCATTTCGCGCTACATCCAATGCCAAATAAACCAAAGTCCCTGACGTAAGAAAAACAATCTATCGCACTTATTGTCTTGGGTACGTTCTTCCAGTGCTCGACGACGTAACCTCGTACAACGGAAGATCGTTAATAATCCTTATTCATCTTAACAGCAAACAATGCCGGGGAACTACCAATCAAGACTGCAACAGGTTTCGATACCCGAAGACCTCCAATCGCCTCAAACAATAAACGCTGCGTACACACACGAGCCGTCAACCTTCTGACCACAGTAGCGAAAACGCTGCATCGAATTACACGATATGCATTCGCGGTGTAGGTACCAATCCACTCTCTCTTTCTCACAGAGGACGCAGAAATGATGGCATCATGGGCGGTCTGCTGCAATCACCAACGCTCATTCTGAAGCCATTTTCTCGCAGCTCAATGTCCATCCGCTCCACTAAGGGCACAAGGGAGAGCAAACCCGCCAAGGCTTTCCCAAGTGTGTACGCACGCACCTCTGTATCATTGAGAAGGAAGCTCTCCCACAAGCCCACACATTATCCTCGCTTTCCAAATATAAATCGAAACCTTCTTTTTTTTTCCGAGAACAGATCCGGAAACCTTTAAAGAAACAAAACGACAACAAGAAAGTCGTCCTGCAAGTGGACTGCAGCGGCTTGAAGAATACGCCTTGAGCGCCGGCGACTCAGTTCCAAGATTCAATGATTTTATTATTGCTGTTTTTTTCCCTCAGAGTTATCGATATGGCAAGGCGAGTTCTCAAGTGATGGCGCTGTGCCGTCGCCTTACGCAAGAAGCGCAGAAAAGGGCGTGTGCGGGCGGCCACGCATGTGTCTCGCAAGCAAAAATCGCAAAGCGCGGCGGCTTAGCCATGGGCACCGACTACATGTCGTGCAAGCAAGTTGGATGTGTATGGGCTGAAGCAAGCGCTCCGAGAGACAGAGCTGGAGGCGGTTGATTAATTCGTTTCGTGCTGCGACTTAAGCACACAGCTTTTCATTCGGTTTATTTTTGGTCTCCCCGGAGGCGCAAGTTCTGCCCAACAGTGCGAGATCCGCCTCTAACTGCGATCGAGTGGCAACGAGCCTGTTCCAAGTGAAATGTTTTCCTTCGCAAACAACGCAAAACAAAAAGAACGAAGGTCAGAGTGCGTCTGAAAGAGGCATATAGCTATCGCCGCAAGGCGCTATGCTGCATCGCTAACGAGATAGACGGTTCATAACTGCACCTAAGGCCGCGTCAAGTAAGGATGAGACTCTGGGGTTCAAAGGAAGAAAACCTTTGTCGGAAAGTATACACCTAGCAACATAACAAACCATGCTCACTCTAATCAGGTGCTGTAGGAGTAATTCCAATGATTAGGAATGTCCAACCGGATGCGCAGAGACCATTGTAAACCCTGTATAGGTAATCAGTATGCATTCCAGGCCACGAAGAACGAGGCTCGGTAAAACTGCGATGATGCAAGAGAGCAATCGATTTTCTCACCCATTTATATGCATCCCAATAAAACAACATAAATGGCTTCTGGAAGCAACCACTGCATATGCTGGCTCGGTTCGCGCTATCTGGGCTCACGTTTCACAGCGGGAAACTCGTGCCTGGCTGGTTGTTATTCTTGCATGCTGAGTTGCAATTTGGAATCGTTGATCTCAAGCATTTTTCTCTTGTAGAAAAGTAGACAAACTTGCGGTTGTATACAACGCGGTATGCTGCTCCTATCGTAATTTGTACGAAACTTTCTCATAGAGGGATGTCGGGCTCAACTTTGGAATGTCGAGAATCGAATGTCGGGCTCAACTTTGGAATGTTTCTACAAGCCATTTACGCATTTCAATATGAAAACAAAGTTTCCGCAATGAAGAGTAGAATTATTGGTATATTTCTTCTACCGCGATGAACAGGAAAACAAACCAGTACTACTGTCCTGCTAAAAAATACGTGTTTTTTGTAACTAGTACACTGCGTTCCATTCTCACATATCCACAACTTGGGTTTGAGTGATCTTGCCAGAACCGGGCATCGTCATCCCATCAAAATTAGGCAATAAAGACTGATCCAGGAAGCAGTTGAATTCAGTGTAAATATTCAACAGGTCACTCCCTCTATTCGTAGCAATAAATACATACCAACGTCAGCATTTTACACGGACATACAACATAAAGAAAACGTGCGCAATTGAAGCTGGGCTCGTTGCTTACATATCAGAACATTTACACTGAAACGCATAAGATGATATGTGGGCCAACACTTATTTACACCTAGTATGGAGTGCTGAAGAGGACCATATGATCAGGTAAGTAAAACGTTAAGCAGCACTCCTTTGAGGCTTGAGTAACATGCCACTAACTACCGGAAACGCGACACGTCGTCATTGTGTCAAGTCGATCAACACCACCTATAATAGTCAAAGCAAGCAACCAAAGTAACATTGCGCAAACTAAGCTATTGGCCCCCGAGCCCGACACCGAGCGGCCTTCGACGCACTGACTAAACACGACTCCCTGCCGAACACCGACACAAAGCTCGTGTCCAGTCTATGCTTGCGCTCGATCTCGCTGCGGTGACATCAAAATTCTAGTGCACGTGCTTTGATTACTCTAGGTGGTGTCGACTCAATCCGTGTCACCCACCCAATGACGTAACCTTCCCCAGCCCAGGGGCCCCGTAATAGTACCGAAGGCCGTCCTCACCAAACGCGATTCTTCTTCTGAACGACTAGAATCGCGTTCAGTGGGAGGTCCCTTTACATGAGTTGGCAATTCGAGACAAGCTATTAGCGACCGCGGCGAGGATCTTGACTCGGGTCTAGGGGACGCGGTTGAGATGAACTGTGCTTTTGCAACGGTCCTTTCGGATACTTGGGGCACTGCGGCGTCGAGTTTGAGCCTTCGGCGACGACTGAAATGGCGGTGATTGTGTTCAGGCGCCTCCGCAAGCCGAGAACGATGACCGTCATGTCGAGCTCGGACTTCATGGTGTACAAGTAGAGCATGAAGGTTCCTACCGTAGCCCATTCACCCAGGATGGACACCAGCGTCCCCTCTGGGTACTGCAAACAATGATCGCACGTTGGGCGAAAGTGGACAGTGTGTAGAGATTTGAAAACATTGCTTCGACGCTAAAAGTATAAACAGCGCAACATGAAGAATAACACGGGCACGTTAAATGGTACCTCCTATAAAAAATCTGAACTAAACGGAACTCCCAATATGAGTTTAAGTGACCAAAATATGGCTGTAGTCGAAATATTACGACGGAGGGACGCGACAGTCCGCACCAAATCCGATGTCAATATTGTCATGACCGGCGTCTTAGCAGAAGTTTCCTAAGGATTGTGCACATTTTAGAATATGAATATCACAAATTCTAAGCACGCAAATTTGAGTCAGTACTGCCATACAGTGATTTTGGCTACAGCTTTCATGTCCAAATGATTTTAATGGTTACAGTGTTCGTGAATAGACTACGTGGCCGGGGTCATTTTTATTGACATTCAATATTTTGTGGCAAAGGAACAGTGGTAAAATAGTGATGGTTAACATGAATTCTCGAAGTATTCGTGTTATACAAATTAGTTTTAAAATATTATGTTTTCCCTGAATCAGGGAACATTATACGCTTAGATTAGTAAAAACAAGATTATATAAAATTGCAAAACCCTCAACAGCACGCTAATGTCCATTTCTCTGGATTTAGTTAATCCGGAATAAGTCTGAGCTCATTTCTTAATACTCTATTCTTTCCTTGCAAGTAAGCGCATTTAACTTTTTTTTTTTTAAATGCAAATTCCATCTGACTTTTACTTAACACCACAGACGTGCACCAAGATATTTTAAAATAAAGATACATACTGTTTTACTAGGTTATAAGCTCTGCACCAATAGGAATAACAGAAAAAATCGTGGTTGTGAAAACAGTTCAACATAAACAAACTTCATATACTTTCATGTTTCGCCTTACCCCTCTTCAGGTGTTTTTAAATGCTTTCATTAGGGACACTTAACAAGCAGTTACCGGTCTCAAATCATCCACACTGGCTAGTTTTTAGCAGGCTTTCGTATTTGGCGCAAACTAGTTTGTACTACACTATCAAGGTTAGCGTAGCTTCTGCCGTACTGAAGCCTCACACTGCTGCAAAACTCGTGACTTTCATTTACGTCTGTTGTAGTAGCTTTGACATCGTGTGAGCAGTGCAAAAGCTACGTTAGCATTGAAAAGTTTAGAATAAACAGTTTAACCCCAGTCTTAGCGCACAGATCTTTTGTTGGCGCCCTCTAATAGCTTATCTATGTGACATCACGACCAGAGTTTGCCTCGCCGTGACGTCACAAGCTGTGAATCCGGCTACTTATCCTCAGGTGCAAACACTAAGGTCTCGGGTGTGTGCAGAAAGTGCGGTGAAAGCTTGGAGTCATCACATTCGTAAATCAACGCTTTCAAACTTGACCATCGGAGATTACCGTTATTACTGTCAATAAAAGCTTAATTAATCACGTGAAAGTGGGCGTTTGGCCAGTCGGGGAAAGCCAACAACAGGGACGCTTTAGGTCGCGCGAAGGTCGACAATAACTGCCTCAAAGTTGTGAAACGTTTTGACGTCTGTTTTGCATTTAAGTTTTGGACATAGTAGGCTGTTTAGGTGCTTGAACAGCTTCCAATCTTAATTTGGGACTCAAGAGATATGCTGTAGAGCGAACAGGAAAGCTCTTTGATTACCTTAGAAATAGTGGAATCTAAACTAGGACGCACACCATTCGCATTGCAATAAGAACAGCTGGCGTACCTGTCTCGGATGATAGGGGTGGGGCTTCATCGACATCAAGTCCTTCGGATACTTGACTACGGCTGAAGAATATGTTGTCAAGAAATTGAAATATGCGAGTCATCATTAAAGACATCGTTCCAACTTGGACCATCTCCCGATCTTCCGTGTTAAAAGTAAATTTATGTTTGGTCAGACAGATCTGCGTACGACCTACCGAACTAATCTCTTTCATATAATTTTCAACGACAGACAAAAGTTAATTGCATAAGCAAAACTTAGATTGTAAAAGAAGTACAATAAAAGGCTACCGATTATCGGAGAGATGAGTGTTGCACACTATTTGCGGTGAGACAAAATTTACACAGGCAAGAGGTGGAGTTCTGTACGCGAGTAGTCAAAACTGAGTAGCATTAAATTCTCCCCCGTTTACCGCTTAGAAGCGTGTTAAGCAACCCCACCTAGAATGATCAAAATCCGTGCACTAGGTATCATACGTCATCACAGTAAGATCGAGCGCAAACACGGACAGGACGCGAGTGCTGCGGCATCGCTCGGCTAGGCATCGTATCGAACTAAATTGTCGAAAGATGCCTGACGTCGGGCTCGGGCCCAACTGCTGAGTTGGCGCCATTCGGGTGCGATGACTTTGCGTGAGAGTAGAGGAGGCTTTCCACGGGCTTCGATTATTCTAGGTGGTTTTAGTTAAGGTGAGTCTGCATAAGAAGAAGTAAAAGCTGGCAAAGCATTAGAACAGGCGAAACCAAGGATACTGGAGATGCAGGAGATTAGGTTCACGAGAGTGATGACAATTCGAGCGTAAGCGACCCAGACGTTGTGAAACCTCGGAACCAGAACCCAGGTGAGCACGGAGTTGCCCAGCAGGTAGCTGAACCCGGAGACGAAAAATACCGAGACACCCAGTAGGTGCGGCAACATGATGGGCTGAAGCTGAAAGGCCAAACGTGTTAGTGGTTTGGTGGAATCATTATGACATGCAAAACGATGCACGTTTAGACTAGGACTGGGCGTCGATTAAAATTTTTAACCCGATTAATCGCCACCCTTTAATCGATTAATTAATCGATTAATTGGTCTCGTTCATTTCCATGCATAATAATATTGATTAAAATAAAAATTGCATCTATATATATATTTTTTTTTCTTTCTTTGCTGAGTGTGTGTTAAACGACGCAATAATTTTAATTATGAATCAGCTTCGATGTTATGTTGAGAACAGTTAAAAAACACTCACACTTACACAATATTACTTTAGCTCCATGAGGCAAAAATGTTCGTTGATATTCTCCGAGAAGGGCGACCTCCTTTGATTGCTCACAGTACTGCTGCGCTAAACGGACAATCGCACGGCGTTGAAGTCGCTGGGACATGTGTAACCTTCTGCACATGTCTGAAGTTACAAATCTCCCCCTTACAGTTCTTCGCCTAGATTTTTCACTTCAGATAGGTGTGCTCGTCCATGTCTGCATAGGGAAAGAATTTCATTTTTATTTAATTTTGGTTCGTCAAAATTTTACCGATTAACCGGTTAAACAAATTAATCGCGATTAAAGCGTTAATCGATTAATCGGTAGGTTAATCGATCAATTGCCCAGCCCTAGTTTAGACTAAGAATTGCAACTCTAACCAGCGTCTTAATAAAAAACAATTCTCGACTTTTCAGGATCAACATGGTCCCCTGGTCACCCGCGAACCGTGACCCATGCCAAAGTGAGTGAAGCTTCGGCAATTTTGTTCCTATTAAAACTTTGGTTTTAGTTTCAATTCTTATGCCTTGGTTATGTGGGCACCCTTAATTGCAGTCAAGTGGGACTTAGGTGAGTATTAATTACGGTTAAGGGTTCCCGGGTAACAAGAGCAGTAACTGTTATCCGTGTTTAAGCGTAACTTCGGTTCAGGATGCTCGTCTGGAACCCTTAAACGCATTTAAGTCTAGCCTCAGGCGCACTTAACTGCGGTTAAATGCACCCGTTCAACTACGGGTAATGCACAAACAGTATTAACCGCAGTTTAGTATGACTTAAGTCACACTTCACTGCGGTTAAGGGTGTCTGAAGGGCCCTCTAAACCACAGTTACGCTTAACCATTGTTAACAGTTATTGCCAACTATTATCCAGTTACACTCGCCTATCCTTAAGCTCAGTTACGTCGTACCTCAGTCACACTTAAGTGCGGTTGAGTGTGGCAGTGTTAATACGGTATTTGTCAGTCTTTTCCTAACCAGGCAGATCTGACAAATAGGTATACGTTTAGGTACTCGCTTTGTATGCCTCTAAGCACGGCGTCTTTCTCGAGAGACATAGATCTCACCCATGTGCCATCCCGACGGAGATGTCCAGTGGCGTTAGTGGCAACCATGACCAGACCCAGGAACACGCCTAGACCGGCTACGAAGGTGAGGTAGTTAAACAAGCGAATGAGCGAGGCATCCTTCGTCCCTTTGGTGATGTCCTTTACGGTAATGTAGCGCAGTGAGAAGATGATCATCACTGCGAGACGAGACGCGGCGACAGTTAAGAGGAAAAAGGGAGCTCGTCTCTCTTCGTGAGTCCCCTCTCGTTGTATTGAAGGAAGACACTGATTTGGGTGTTCTGAATTATAAAACTCACAGGCAATGGCTGTTGTTATCGCCCCAAACCCGAACAATGCGCTTTGAGGAGGATCGCCACCAGAATCACTGTAAAAAAAATAAAATATAATATAAATAAAATATAAACACCAACACTCATGTAGTTTGAAATTCCGCCTTAGAATAATGTTATTTTTGAGTGACTACACGCCGAAACACAAGCTATCAAGGTAATAAAATCTTCAATACGTTAAATTCAGTACGTTTGTGATAACGTCGCACGTCCGGTACGTTAATTAGTGATATAGTGCTCACTAGGGCGGCGTACACTTAGGGACGCAAGTATCTCGACGGCCTTATTCACCTTTCCAATGCTCGTCGCTCAGGCGAAAATGTACAGATTCACTGGGCTGTGGCAACACCACCAAGAATAATCAAAGTACGCGCATAGCAAGATCAAGTGGATACACAAATTGGGCACAAGTGCATAGTGAGCGTTCGGTTGAACATCTTGTCCAGTCAGTGAGTTCGACTTGAACCCGATTGCGAAGTTGGAGTAACGCTACAGTAAGTGCAAGCTTAAAGGGAGACTGACGGGGTAGTTGTGATCGCCAAAGCTTTTATTTGTACAAGACATATGAGAGTCCAACTTTCCAGAACACAATTCGTGGCTCAAAATTCGTTTTCTTTCTGCCCGAAAAACGCCGATCGAGGATATGCCGGTTGGAGTCGCGCTCACTCTCTTCTTTGTGGTCACGTGGCGTTATCTGTGGCGAAAACACACAGCCCAAATATAATCATGGTCATGGGTCATCGGAGGAAAACACTCAAAATTAAAAAAAAATACGGTATTCATTTAGTTTTGGCTTCTAAAAAGCTGCAAGTACGCTGTTTCAGAAAAAAAAATATTAAAAAATAAAGTTGCACAGAGAACCGGAAGCACTTCGTGCATCTCTGCGTAATTCTCAACATGGCGTCGTGTCGCGGTACTGGCGGGCTGGACGGCTGAACGAAGTGAGCGATGGCGTGGGACGACGGGCGTGGGGACCTCTACTTCAGAACTGTTGTTCGTTTTATCGGCGAATCTGTCTATTCTATAGTTTCGAAAAAAGAAAAATGTTTACCAATCAAAACAACTAGGATTTACTCTGTACAACACGACACACCACCAAGCTGATTCGCATGAAGACGTCGCCGAGTCGTCACAACTTCTCCTTGCCGAAGACATCGCTTGCCTTACGAGCACGAATTGGTAAGAGCTTGAAAAATGCGAAAACTTCAAGCACGGAGGGCTTGACTTTATTCGTTTGTCGCTGGACGTGCACGTTTCTCGTCTGCTTCGTACGATAAGAAAAACGAAGAAAAAAAAAGAAAAGAAAACGCGGTCGGTTGTAGGCACGTGACTTCCGGCAACTCTCTCCTCCTCTGCATTCAAGTTTCGGGTTCGGTATAGAGCAGTTGCGTTTTAGTGCTACTTTTACTAAAAAATATACGCAACTCTGTAGAGAAATATAGATTGGGTATACTCTTCTGACATCATATTAAATCGCCTGGCAAAAAAAAAAAAAAATTTTTTTTTTTTTGGCGGGGAAGAAAAGGAAAGAAACGCAGTGTTCGACTTATTATGTTCACACTTCTTTCTTGGGGATTCGCCGTGGAACAATCACTAGATATGTCCAGGACTCAAGAGGCCTTGCGTTTCTTAAGCTGACGGGGACCACGCTGTGTGGACGTCGTGGAGGGAGAGGGGGCTGTTCACGGGCGGGCTTCGATTATTAATCGTCGGTTTGACTGTGGAAGCTTGAACCGCCAATGATGTTCAGCAGACGGGACCCACTATGCACATGCCCAGAATGGGATCGACGAGTATGGATGTGAAAGATTGCAGTACGCATGAAGGCATGGAGGTAGGAAGCTTCTGCAGGTGACTTAAAGCCACCAGAGGTGAAGCCAGAAGTGTGGAGGGACACGCCACCAGCGATGACCACAACCGCAGTACTCTTTGGTCACCCTCGGGTACCCCCTCGGGCACCCGAGGGTGACCAAAAACAGCTGCGGTTTTGGTCATCGTTGGGGGCGGGTCCCTCCACACTCCTGGCTTCACCTCCGGTGACGTCATGTCGCCTGCAAAAGCTTCCTACCTCCCGACTTTAATGCGATCGTTTGAATTGTCTCTGGAAACACTTTTGTGAATTAAAAAAAAAAATAAAAAAAAATATTTACACGGTTGTTGAAGTGAGCGTTTCTTGCTCTTACCTTATGTAAGGTAAGAAAGGTTGGACGTCCGCGTTGGAGACGGCCCAGATGTGCGAAATGGCGACGCTGCCCACCGCTGTGACGCTAGTCAAGTAGACGAGCGAGCCGACGGCCGTGAATTTCTGCGACGTCTTGTGTTTGGGCGGGTTCGTAAAGGCCGCTTCTTGAGGCTGACATGGTGTGGGACGCATTTTGAGATCTATGCAATATACATTATTCCCAAGAAAATAAACATAAACATTATGTAGGTAAAATATAAATGCAAAAAAAAAGAAAGACTTCCAACCAGATCTCAATTAGGCACCAACGTTTCAAGACCTACTCCGTTACATCTTTAAGAGTTACTATAGCCACCGTTATCTTAAAGCAGAGATCGAGCAGGCCCATGGGCGTACCAACCGAGGCGGCAAAAGGGGCGCTTGCCCCCCCCCCCCCCCCCCCCCCCCCCCCCCTGAAACAGCCACCGCTGCGCAGGGCAAACACGGGCCGGCGGCGCCCAAGGAATACCAAGGGCACCGGCCCCCGGCCCTGGGGGGGGGGGGGGGGAAGGGGGGGGGGCCTTGTTTGCCCTCTTACTCAAAAACAAGTTGGTACGCCACTGAGCAGGCCTCAAGACGTTGGCATCCTAATGATGGCAGTTTGATGTCCTTTTTTCATCATTTTCCCCTTCAACCAGTCCTATTTCTGTGAAATGTTCACGGTCAAGATAAAATCTTGTCTCTATATCTCTTCAAAACATTGACTTCAACCGTCTTCTGGTGCCGCGAATAGCGGAATCTTTCTACAGCCGGAAGCTTTGGATCGGCAAGGCTTGTCTTGCTTTCAAAGCAGAGCTTCAGCTGTCGTCCGTCAGTCACGCAACCCTTCATTACTTGACATCCGACTAGTCAAAGCTTTCCTTCGACACACACACTCTGCTATAGGGCATAGAGACCAGAGCGCTTTCCAAAGTCACACAGCAATTGTAAAAATGTCTAATGGCCTTTAAGTTCCACTACACCTAGTGCACCTTGTGCGCTTGTTTACCCGCCAAGCGCGCCCACCTGCTTTCACACCCAACACACACACACGCATACACTAAACCGGGCATCAAACAATAACAGCGCCCGCTTGCTGGCTCGTCATATCGCGTTCCCTGCGGATTATTTATGTTGCCCTTTGATCGACGTGCCCCTTCCTGCGCCCCGATGCGCTAAACGCGAATTTTGGAAGACTTGCTTGCCGCGTACAACATATTTATGCTTGTGACTCTGCGGCCAAGCCTGCTGTCTCTGCACATGCACATGTTCGTCGCTTCGAAAAGAAAGTAAAGCCGTGCCGTACCCACGAAAGGTGAAAAATGGCACCGGACACGATACTTTTTTCTGGACGTTTCTAGAAAACAGTGAACGAAGGCAGAATAGGTGGCATTCATTTGGCGCCATAATTGAGCTCGGTGTTCGCTTATCTCCCAAGAAGAATTACAATCTTGGAGGCGTCGTGGATGCTCATGGTAATATCGCGCTGAGCAGCAACGGACTCATCGTTGGTCGCCAGTGCGTACAGCAGACGCATCAGAAGATGCATAGATAAAAACGTATATACGACAATGTTCAAGCGGAATGTTTATCATTTGTATTGGGGTATTCAGCGGATGCCTATATTTCAGTTCACACCGCATACTCAGAACGAGCTCTAACTTCCGGGCTGCTAAGACCGGCAAGCTTGATGACGTGAAATGCACGTTGCAAAAGCACTATATGCAAGCTGACCGTCAGCTTCCATATACTGACCGTCGCCCCCTATTAGCGTCGTGCGCTACCAAAACTGTCGCTTCGATCAGTCACTCGCGATTGGTAAAACGCTCACTGAGAAGATTTTGGTATCATCATATCTGCTCTCATTGCCGGAAATAAGAGCAGTGTAATACCCTAGTTACACTAGCGCTCTCAACTGTCACTAAGCGAACCACTGTTGGCACCTCCCAACTGTCAATGAGCTCAACTAAGTTGTCCGGTGTTACACGCTACAGTGGCCTAACAAGCCCAGATGAGATGCGCATCACGCAGCACAGTTGAAACCGAAACGAAACAAAAATTGATGTTACAGTAGCTTTTTTAAAAGTGATGCAAATGAATTGTATCCACACTTTCCGTTCATTGTAAACGTTTAAAACAAAATACAATTAACTTCTTTTGTTTTTAGAGTTAGGAAACGATATTACGAACATTTCGCGCGAATTCAAGCAAGATATATATAACAAAAGTCTTATCGGCACCGACATCACACTGGCCGCCCTCGCCGCCGAGCTTTGGCTTACGCGACGTGCCGTGATTGTTCTAGCGTCAGCTCTAGTTTCGAATCCTACCTCTTCCGACAATATTTTCTGCTCCGATACTTTTTTGATACTTCCCCTATTCTTCCGCAATAGTAAGTGCTTCGCTGGCGCTGGCCATAGGACGACGAAGTGGCAGGGGCCGCCATCTTTCGCTCTATTGAGGCGAACCCCCATCAGTTAACTGAAGTTGGCGCCCGCCGTGCAACTCCGGCCGATTGCGATTGAGTCAACGGGCGTTGGCTTGATGACAGGAGCGCTAGTGTAACAAGGGTATTCGACTCACAATTCTGACTGTGTTCAATAAGAGAACGTGATCAATAGGCTTCCGCCGCGCGTTTCACGCACCATAGAAGTTGCCGTTCGTTACCTGTAATCCTGGTCGTGACATCAGGGATAGGAACCGTAAGAGGGCGCCACCGAAACATCTCGTTGCCGGTACTAGCGTTTCCCTGTAGACTTTTTCCACAAGGGCGCCCTTATCTTGAATTGTCGTCACTTCCAGTATGGGCGAAAACATTGTTTTGCCGTCGCCACGCCAATCAAAGACATTTAGGATAAAAGCATAACCGTCGCACATTCTGGTTTGGCCTCCCCTTTATTTGTTTTACACTGTGCAGGTCAAAACGTTTTATTCTTTTTTTCGTCGCCCATGCCGGATACGCCTATTAGGTGGCTGGGGACGAGAGTACACGAAAAAGGTCTATACACCAATACGCTGCCCTGACGTCACTTCCGCCGCGGTGGCGCTGCTATCAGCAGGGCGCATGCGCAGACGCTCCGCTTCGCGTTGGCCTATAGCCAGTATTCACTGGCGGCCATAATTGAGCACGCTGCTACAGTGAACTAGGAGAACTGGATCCCCTATATCCTGGTTCACTGTACAGCTGCTGCTGAGCACAGAATTACGATGTATTTCCTTAAAGGGCCTCTGGCACGCCAAAAAAATATTTATTTTTTCATGCTAGGCGTTAATATGGTATAGCAGGACATCACCGAAAAATTGTTTCAGTTTAGAGTTGCGCAGTTTTTTTTTTATAAAAAAATAGAAATACGAAGCCCAATTCAAAGTGCCCGCCAGTGCCCTGTGACGTAACAATGTACCGCAAGATGTCGGGGCGGTCAGAAGGGAGGCATCGCCGGAAGTCACGTGAGTTGTATCACTCCTCGTGCTTACCGCGACCACGTGTAATATTTTTTTGTTGTTATTTTCCGCACCTCCGCGAGCAATCCAAGCAGACAAGGTTTATTTCACTTCGCTTTTCATCGCCTAATGTTGCTGTAGAGGTAGAAGAAGAGGAGTCAGTAAACCTAGTAAACAAGTTCTGCTCATGTTCTAGACAAAAATGTACTTTATTCTCGACGTTTACTTGTACTTAATACACTCACAAGTTCGTATTCTCTAGACGGCAGGCATCTTCAGAATGGAGAGTATCCGATGATTCGACGACCTCGGTGTCTGAACCTTCAGCAATGCGATCGGGCGTGTCGTGTGCTAGCAATCCTAATTTCCGCGAGCGTTCTAAAAATATTTTCTTTTTTTTTTTCAAAACTCGATAGCTCGTTTTGTGCCCAGAATGGCTCTGTACCATCGGACTGATGGAATTCACTCGTACACTGGCTTGTACTCGCAACGCGTTTATCATTGACCTCCACCAGGTCGATTCACTGACTGTTCGTCCTCAACTTTTACAGCACACAAACTAACCAACGGTGCAGCGATAAAAAGCTAGTGGAACTGAAACTTCGTTTGCTGCGACCGCTCGCAAAAAAGACCAGAATAAAAACAAAATACAAAAAGTCTTAAGCACGGTCGAGGAGAGCACGAGGAGTGAAACTCACGTGACTTCCGGCGAACCCACTTTTAGTGACGTAGTTCGATGCCTCTCGACACCTTGCGGTACATTGTTACGTCACAGGGCACTGGCGGGCACTTTTAATTTTTTTTTTGGCGTGTCAGAGGCCCTTTAAAACTTCCGCCACGTTCATTACACCACCAAGATAGTAGTTCTAAAATAGAAATGAGGGCTAGTTCTATACATGTGCTGTAAGTACCGTCCTCAAATATGGCGCGTAATGAATACCACCTATAGTTTTGGAAGTAAGACTCCGTCTTCCTCAATCTCCACGCGATGACGGCTGTTCTCTGTACGCAGGTTCCGATTCAGAGGACCCTATCACACTTTATTTGGGTGATTGTTCCCCAACTGCACGACTGCCAAATGAACTACGAGCTCACTCATGGCGGACTGTGATCTTTCAACCGCGAGCCAGACGCGGGACGTGCTGCTTACCAACTGAAGGCTTCCTGTCAACATGACGACAGTCAACAGCAGGCATGAGACCGTCGCCGCCACGGGGATAGCGCTAAGGAAGTACAGCGAAGGTCACTTCAGCTTCCAGAATCTACGGCACGGCACCAGAACGTGCTTCACGCTAGAACAAGAACCAGAAAAGAGAAAAAAATAAACCCATCTAGCACGCACTTCGTGCTTTCTTCAATTTCGTCGTCTGGTCTTGTAGGTTTATTTTTCTAGCTGAGTGTTTTCATCCAACTACACTTTCTTCCCCACTTCGTTTTGGCGCCCGTAGAAAGGAGGGCTGTGTGTCGAGATTTCCACGAAGTTAGCGCGTCGCAGTAAATCGAGTCGGTCTTTTGGGAAGGGGAGAAAGTAAAAAGAGAAATACAGCTTCACCTTCGTCTGCATTCCAAAGGGTTGTTGTCGCTGCGACGACCAGGTTGTTCTTACTCGAGGAAAACGGGCTGCCGAAGCAGTTTTCGCGGTCGTTCTTGTCAGAGGTGCAAGGGCTCGACTGACTGTCCGTCTAAACTTTGAGAGGCACTACAAGTAATTAGCTGACTGAAGGTTAATTAGCAGTTTTGTTTTTTAAGTTGATGCCATAAAGTTGCTTAGGTAAGCTCGCAGAGTTAGCTTGGAGCCTCGTGATTTTGTGCAGGGCTCCTCAATAGTTGTCCGGGCTGGACCTGAAAAAAAAAAAAAAAATTCTCCTCAGATTTTTTTTTTTTTTCGCGGGCAAGAAATAAAGTGGCATAATTATAAGGTACGTTAGCTAGAATTGGATAAGCAAAATTCACATAAATGGCGCAAAGGACATAAAAGGACACACACAAAACAAAAACGGAACTCGATCCAGTCTCGTCTTCTTCAGGTTTTTGTCTGGCCTTTGAGTTATTCATGTTGAAAAGAGCGAAGTAGACGTAAACTGACAAGGCTTCCTGAGTTTCAGAGTGGTGTAGAGCTGCGATCACTGCTTTTATCTACGTTCTAAGATAGAAACACCCTGACTGCAACTCAGAACTTGTGAAACCAGTGCCCCTGCTAAATAATGCGTATGTACTTCTTCGATCCTGCAGCACCGGTGATTGTAAAACCCGTATTAGCTACGTGTGCGACGAAAATCGTCACTATGGTCGAAGTTCGCGATTGGCCAAACCATAGAGCTTCCTGAATTATGATAATGAATGCACAATCGACGGTTCACAGCGAGGCAAATCCTGCCAATCACGACGAGGCAAATCCTGTTGGTGACGTCGCGAAGGAAACCGTAAGAGGATGCCACAGGAACATCACGGCTCTAATAGTCATTGAATAAACTTAAGAAACGCAGGGAATGGCGACTCCCAAGAATCTTAATATTACTCCGACACCAATCAGGCAGCGTTGCTATGGCCGATAAGAACACCAAAGAAGGAGTCACGGAGCAAGAAGTATGAACACAATAAGCCACAGCCTGATTTTCTTACCCTGTCAGTGACTGCACCACAAGCCGCAGTATACTAATTCTCATTTTGAACGGCCACCAAAGTGGCTTATCAAAATCCACACGACCCGAACAGTAAAAACATAACTGTCCCCGCGGTCAACTATGGCAAAGAAACGAAGGCCAATGAATCGTTTGGCGGAAAATAGCGCGCGCATGCGCCGAAACACTTCTAGAGCTTTTAAATCATGTCTAACCAGGTCCATGCATCAAGTTGCGTGGCGTCGTCCGCTGTAATTTACAAGGTGAACCAATGTAAATCCTGTCCCACTTTAATCTGCGCCTGATTAACCCTGAGGTGGCTTTTGCCACCTATGCTTCAAAGCGTAGGTTTTAAAATAATTAATTTGATCGATATGTACAGACACTGATAGCCGACGAAACGCTGGGCGTGATGAGTCCCGAGCAAGATATTATTATTGTTCCGGAGCCAATGAAATTACAGCATCGGCCGATAAGAACATCGAAGCCCGAATCACGAAGCCAGAAACCAGAACATAGTAAGCTCTGCGTTTTTTAAGCGATCAGTGAGTATTTGTCAAGCACGTATGCAAGATATCGGTCAAAATTTCATCCTACAAATCTACCCACTCCCCTCCCCTCCCCCCCTCCCCTCCCTAAAAAAAAAGCCAAGCATTGATTTTTTTAGGTTAGGGTTCCTGGAGGCATTCTTGTACACATTACTAAAAATTAATCGATCACGAATACAATTAATCTTGCTTTAAATGTATTTAATTAGATTACGTGATTACTCGAAGCGAAAAGCAATTGGCTGTTATTTAAAAAGAACCCTTCCTTCTCCGATTAGTTTAAATTTTCCCAACGACATAGTTTTTCTGCTGTTTGAAAACGGTTTTTTCATACGCTGTAGGACAGAATTAGAATCACCGAACACTAAATTACTTATATTTTTTAATCCATCGATTTGGGTAAACCAGCCTCTTGTGGGAATTTTTGTTTGAGAATTCATTGGTAGGAAACTTTTACGAACAAAGGGCGCCATCCGAAAAGGGAGGCAAGAAAGTAACGTTGGCAAGCCCATTTCAGTACTTTCGAAAGTAATCAGATCACGACTGTGATTACTACTAAATCATACTAATCGAGTGATTAAATTTTTTTTTTCAGAAAAATAATTGATCTCGAGTAATTTGATTATTTGCCGTGAGTACCTTCCACGTCTGACTGGCGGTAACCTGCATAAGTTTTCAGTTTAGTCCTAACATATGCTACCACAACTACTTTCGCTGGACGCTCGTTCCAAGCTATACGGTCGTGTTTTACGCAACTAAAACTGTCACATTTATTAGACAATAGTTAAAATAACGAGGAATTAAATTTATTAATCTCCCCATGACTACGGTTTAAGTAGTTTGCCCAAGGTTGCAAGCATACGCATGTCGCTAAGGCTATCACTCTGGCACCTGCTACGGAAGCAGGTTTTATATTTACAAGTTTTAATTCGCAACTGTTGTACAAACTAAAAGGAACTCGGAATTTCAAACATTCACAAATCTCAGCTGTCCTTCCTACGCTTTCGAAATCTCCGACTGAGAAAACAACACTAGGGGTACTTGATGATATATGTTAAGGTCGCGTGACTGTTTCCTTATGATCGCGGAAGCCGCACCAAACTTACATAACCTTAATTTATAGTTTTCAGGCACGACGAAGCCTCGAAAACTTATTTATTTATTTTGAAGCCGAACTCCAGCGTGTATATTTGTTTCAGAAAGGCAGGTCTTGGAGGAATTGCACAACACTTAATGTCTTCACCTTTTCAACTTCGAACGCGAACATATGTATTGTAGCTTTTTGATTGGTGCCGGCTTTTTGTAACAAACCTGATTTTGGCATATTCTTATAAAAAATGTTCTCGATGTAGTTCTTTTAGGGTAAGAGGTTTCTGTTTGATTCGTAGTCAGATTTGACGCCTTCGCTGCTCCATTAAATACAATAGCATTACTGAGCAATAACTACGCATTACTCTTCCGCGGCTTGATATAAAACCGATAAAGCAGACGGCACGCATTTGTTATATACCTACTTTAATATTGCATACATGGAACAGACTTCAAGAAGGGACGTCGTGTGTTGGTCGCGGAAGGCCTTTGCGAGAGAAGGAGACAGTTAGATCCGAATACTGTGCGAATCGCTGTTAAATATGATATAAGGCTTCAGGAACGTTGATACCAAATATTTCTACAATTTTCACAATTCCTAAGCAGTTAAGAAAAACAAATCTTATCCGCTGTACCAGACGGTGAAAAAATGCTGTTCTCTTTCAGCCCCAATTGGCGTAGCGATTTCGGCAACGTTCTCTTTTTCGTAACATGACACAGGGAAAGCCTTGATTGAACTTTCGCGCCCTTCTTTAGTGGGAAACCAATTAAGTCGTCAGTTTTCCAGTTTTTTTTTTTATGGCCACGGTTGGCTTGGGCGAGGGCAGCAGCTAAAACTCGCGTGTCCTTGACGATAAGTAATGAGGTAATTGCGCCAGGAGTGAGTGCCGGTGATCCGCCCTCCGTTTGAAATAAAGATGAGCATAGAGAAAAGCGAAAAGCCGTGTATAGCCCAAATTAAATGGGACCTTTATCTTCCTTGTAGCGCCTGTCATTACAAAATATATAAGGTGAATTTTGATGACTCGGCCTCGAAGCGTGATTCATGCCCTGTAGGAATAAACGGCGTTGCATCAGGTACTCTACCGATATGAGGGTTTTTGCGTTTATGTTCCTCCACGGGGTGTTGGGCATATACGGACGTTATAATAGCTTTTGTTACGACCTGGGGAAATCACATTGGGGTACTTTTCGATACATCGGGAAAAAGAAGCAGCGAAGGGCACACTTCGGGGAGGCGGTCAAATGGAAACTTTTGTTTCAGAAAGGCTCTTTCGTAAGTGAGTGATTTCATGCCTCAATTCTAATGCACTAATTAAGAATGAGCTTTTAGAAAAGCTTAAAAATCGGTTTATTGCAAAGGCGCTGTAAATGCATCGCGAATATAGTTCTCCCGTGACATCATGGTGTCATTTTACGTCACGGTGTTACATGGCGTACGAGTGTCACGTAACCACGTAACGTGACAGATTATGTCACATGACGTCACTCTGTAGCGTGACGTCATAGGTTGACATGACGTCACGGTGTGACGTGACCTCATGGTGTCGCCTGACATCATGACGTCATTGAGGCTACATCCCAAGTGTGGACACGAGCGCACCAAGAACTGCTTCCCTAAATGCGGTGCGTTTAAAAGAAGAAAGAACACCGATTAGAAAGATGGAGATTGGTTAGCACTGTAGAAACTGTAGGCCGCGGAGTTCAAGCTCTAGAATGGGGCGACACGACGCTTGCTATGTAGGCAATACGCCGTGACGAATGTTTGGTTACGGCTACTTGTCCGCGAAACAAGAAACAAAATGACAAATGCCAAACTTATGTACCAAACATATCCTGTCGCCTTCTAATGTTTTAGATTTCTTTCCCACCAGGCATACGAAAGTTACCCATATCGAAGGAGTCTTCTATTGTCGATGTTCGCGACCCGGAACATACACTAGCAGGCCGTAATCTTACGATTGGCTCAGATTTCGCCATCATTCAGAAATGTATTAACATATTGTTTGTGAGAGAAGCTGCCGGGCGCATCTTTACATCAGGCTTCCGGCCTGTTCTTAACACACATCATGAACCACTGCTGTGAATCAGCAATTAGGATATCGAAAGCCACGTGTTGGCGACTCGAAGATGTCGAATTGACTTTGAAACAACCCATGTCAACAACCGTTTCGGCTTGTTCTCATTGTGTTCATAGCGCAATTTTCTCAACTCGTATCACTTGGCGAATCTCTTGCATCTAATTATCGCCTCGCAGCCAATCATATTGCTAGATCAGCCGATAAGAATGCCAAAGACCCAATCATAGAGCAAGAAGCGTAAACGCCAATGAGAGTGCGGCAGTAGCCGATAGAAGCGCCAAAGAACGAATCCAGACGCAAGCAACTTAAAAGGCCCAATCACACAGGAGTGTTTGCTTACGTTTTCTTAGGTGACGGTATAAGTCGCGGAAAACCCATATCTCGAATGTTGCGTGCAAGGCTGCTCCTTGAACTCTTTGTCAGGGTTCATGCGAAGCACGGATGTCCCGGTGACTCTGGACGTAAGCAGACGTAAGCTTCCGTTACATAACGCAACGTAAAGAAGTGGTGCTGCCTGAATTGACTTCAAACGTGAAGGCCCCTACGCACATTAAAGGCCCCTACGCACATTCGCGTTTGACAGCGTTTGAGTGCGTTTGACTGCGTTGCGTCGCGAAACGAAAGCGAGTCATCGGCACTTCTGTGCTTCATATGAAGCGTAGAATCCAAATAGAGGAATAGCTTGGCACGCGACATAAGAAGCAGGGATGTCCTGGTTTCTCGCAGCCGCAACGCAGTCAAACGCACTCAAACGCTCTCAAACGTTAATGTGCGTAGGGGCCTTAACGTTTGAGAGCGTTTGAGTGCGTTTGACTGCGTTGCCGCTGCGAGAAACCAGGACATCCCTGCTTCTTATGTCGCGTGCCACGCTATTCCTCTATTTGGATTCTACGCTTCATAGGAAGCACAGAAGTGCCGATGACTCGCTTTCCGTTTCGCGACGCAACGCAGTCAAACGCACTCAAACGCTGTAAAACGCGAATGTGCGTAGGGGCCTTGAGAGTTTTAGTAGGTCTTGTTTTCAGGTAACGCTGGGTGTAGCGCGAGCTCGGGCTGCCGGTTTGAGGCATGCTCTGAAGCGCGTATCCGTGGCGGTAGCGGGCCTTTGAGAACGATCTACAAATACTCCATAAAAAAGCCTGTTCACACATGCAGCGGAGCGCTGCAAGCATAGCGCTGACCTCACGCTGAGCGCGTGCTGACGGAAGCGTTCACCAGCTTTGTATCGCAACGTCAAAACTGTTGCTCATGTCAGACGATAAGTAGCTGACGACACGTGAGCAGCGCTACATCAACACTTCGCTGCATGTGAGAACCGGCCTTAAGAGCAAAAATTTCAGTAGACCATACGCTTGTGCTTCGCTTTGCTAGCGGGAGCTTGTGCCGTCGCCTCGACGTATGGATTGAGCACGCACCCACTGGACCCGCTTTCCTCAGCGTACGATCAACTCAAACTCTGTAATAAGTCATGCCCTGATTTTTAAAAGCTGTAAGTCACGAAGAGCAGCAATGTACCAGCGTGCGATCGTATAGTTCGTACTTTGTGAGGCACATTGAAGACCTCAGGCAAGCAGCCGTTTCTAACCGACTGCGTGACCGCGTTTCGCCTTTTCTTATAGGGTGAAGGGCCGCCCACACTAGCGAGAAAACGCGAAAACGACAGCGAGAAACCGGCACATCTGTGCTTCGTATGAAGCATGGAATCCAATTCAAGGAATCATCTTGGCACGCGATATAAGCAGCACGTATGTCCTGGTTTCTCGCAGTCGTTTTCGCGTTTTCTCGCTAGTGTGGGCGGCCCTTGACTCCGGTCAAAAGTGGAACCAAAATAAATGACTGACATCGATTTACTGAGACTAAATACGACCGCTGCCAAAATGTTACACTATTGGGAAACGTGATCCACATTAAGAGCGATATTAAAAATGTTACCACCAGCTTCTCAACGGGCATTCAGCGGGTTGGCTGTCTGTCAAGTAACTTTGTGCCCTGACGTCATCTTCTTACTCAACGAGGTTACTTGTTCGAACTGCCGCTATTCTTTCGCCGTGTTCTTCTGCTTGTTTCCAGCCACCCCACCGAACGATGTTTTACTTGCTATGGTATGTTTTAGCGGCCGTAGTTTGAAAGTGCTCCCCACCGATAGCGCATGAAGATTATTAATTTTAGTAGATCGCATTCTACGGAGAGCGAGCACAGCGGGCGCGTGCTCAATCCATGCTTCAAAGTGACGGCACGAACTCACGCTTTCAAAGGCAAGCTCTAGTTTACGGTCTACTACAGACCGTATTCTAGAGCTACGCTTTGTTAGCGGAAGCTCGTGCCGTCCCTTCGAAGCCTAGATTCAGCACGCCCCTGCTGTGCCCGCTTTCCGCATCGTCCGATCTACTAAAGGTCTGTTCACACGATGCATCTTTTAGGCGCGCAACAGTTTCGCGACACTCAAGTTTCGCGAAATGTGCTCGTTCACACGTACCGCTTCACGTGCAACAACGATGACGTTTAGACTCGCGAAAGTAGTTTCGGTGTTGACCATAATGTGGCGCTCCGAATCAGATCGCTATTTATCTGGGGACCTGCTTTGCGCATTTTATGCAGTCAATTCACTTTAATATTTTTTTCTCACATACTGAACTACTTGGAGCGATCTCGCATGTGCGCAAAGCCGATTGAGGCGGCAACCTGTACGTGCAGGACATGTGCCGGCGCCGAGCCCGTACGCAGCCAATTCATTGCCAAAGCTCCTATCAATGCACTTGGTATTGATAGAAACGCTACGTGCCCAATCTGGTTACTTCTCGGCGCCCATGTCTGCCCCGATTTTACTGTGCACTGTTTCAGAGAGCGCAAATGGTTTCACGTTCGAATGTAAACAAAGCAAACTTGGTTTCAGTTTATACCCCTGTTACACGGGCACACTTAACTGCGGTTAGGCTAAGCCACAGCTAGCGCACAATACGTGCGGGCAACATTCTGCGGCTATGCAGTCAAAGCTATGGGCGAACGTACGCTTGAGCATTTTGAGCACCCATCAAAGCAGTGCACGCACGCTCTTCACTTCTTCTGAAATAGCTGTCTGAGAGTATAGTGCGGTAACTGTGGTGCCACGTAACAGCAGTTAAAGCGTTAACCACGGTTAAGGGTGCCCGTGTAACAGGGATATTATCCAGTGGTATCGTCGCGACAACAACGCTATGAGCACTATTCTAATCTCGCCAACTCCCGCTAATTGTCTTCGTCCATCGCTGGATTGTTTTTCCGATATGCTACTCACTTTTCCTTCAGTGGTGCTTGACGTGCTTGCGGAAGCGCCGGCAGTATCCATCGTTCGTGGTTTCGGTTTTTTCGGATTTGGCTCGGCTACAACACCGGCAGTGAAGTGGTCTTCTCAGACAGCTCGCTCCCCCCTCAAAGGCCACGTGAGAGCGTTTCTGAGCGGCCATTGGCGGCGCCCTCAGAGTGATTGACAGGACTCGGCAAAGTTTCAGCAAAAGCTCGCTCCAAAAGCGAGGTGTGCGCGCAACTTTTTTTAGATGCGCGCGTCCTTTTCGGACTCGTTCAGACGGCGCAACCATTTCGCGAAACTACATTTCGCGACACTAGATGCGCGAGAAAAATGCATCGTGTGAACAAGCCTTAAAACTCTCTACTGACTCCCTGCTCGCTGAAGCGCGTAGTTGTGCCTAAAGTGGAATCCAGTGGCAGCCTTATACCCCATCCACACTGCCAGCAGAAAGGTACCATATGTCTCTTTGCAATTGGCAAATCAGTTCGCGGACGATCGCGAACTGATTCGCCGCCATTCGTAAACCTCAGCTAAAGGTACCTTTATGATCGTGTGTGGAGCTAGTAAATGAGCTGCGCTTAGAGTATCAGCACTCTGTTCCCCGGCATTGTCATGGGCGCCGACATTTTGGTTCGTATGGAGAGCAGACGCAACTGCCAATCGTCATGATTCAAAAGTGCGACTTCCTCAGCGTTATATTCGGTGTTAGGAATGTCATGTAATATTGCTTCGCTCTGTCGCCAATTGTTAAAACATTTGCGGAGGACAGAAAAACGTTTCCTGTGATTTCAGATAAAGCTTCAGGTTACTGGCAGCCATGATTTTAAGACACATTATGGGAAGTGTCGTCACTCTGAAGCGTAGCCTATTTATTGGCGCTAATCGTGTGAAAGGGGTACGCGTTTAGTCCGTTCCTGTTCAGAGCGAGCTTACGATTAGCTTCCACAACGCTTATGCAACGTGCATTGCATGCCACCAAGACTGTTGCTCTTCTCAGAAGGCAAGTGGGGCTCGTTCTGAGCCTGCGCTGATCCTGCGTTCATCGTCGTGTACTCGATTTTCGGCCGTCAACTTCATGCATGTGCATTAATATTTGCTACAGATGTTTTATATCTGCGAAGAAAATGATTAAAATAGCCATAACATCTTACCTGACTGATCGCAACTGCTCTTGCAACTAGGACAGTCGTATGTTTTTTGGTACCGCGATACGAACTTTGCGTCATACGATGGCCAGGCAGCTGATCAAAAGAGTTGCCGTCATGCTCGAGCCGATAGTTTCGGTTTCCCCGTAGATCACCGAAACACAACTTTCTGATAATTTATCCACAGAACTAGACAAGGCATCGGAAACATGTCCATCCCGTAATTCAGGCACGGTTCGTTCATTACAAACAGTCGAAATCCTAAATTCGAGAAAATGTTCCTGAGTTAGCCTCTAAAGGAAGGTTGACCCCTCCCTCTCTAAACACTCAACGTTTAATTTCAATGTCTTTTGTTCTGGCCTTTCTAGAACGTCAGTTCTATCACTATTTTTAAGACACTGGAAAGTCACGAAAGGAGGGCTCATCACTGAAAATACCTTAATTCTTACTGAATGTTTTTTAGACCCCCATAAAATATTGAGTAGAAAACAACGCACGACAACTCCCGGGAATAAAAGCGCCTTGTGTTTTCGCTAATCAGTTTTCTGTCTCTGTTCTTGGAGCTTTTAGTACGCATTGCACCAACTAGCGCAGCGCGCCATTTTGTTGATAAATGAAACGTGAATGAAAGTTTTGTTCCTTCTTCGACCTTCGTGGCACTTTCCACTTAGCCCATGCAACTTACCACAGCACACTTGAATTCATAGAGACACGTCCAAGCAATAATCTATGTTACTGCGATTTGATCTACCTTACTGCGATTTGTCGCGAACTGCTTATCCACCTACCGTTACTGACAGATTAAGAAACGGAGGGCGCGGTAAGTCCCAAGCATCGTACATTATCGCTTCTCAGTCAATGAGGTTGCAGCACCAAACTATGCGGAGCGCAAGTTCGTCAGCTTCTTGCACAGGGGTTGCGGTGACGTCAGAACGACGCCGGGCTCTTATTGGCTGATTGCAAACAAAAATAGAGGGTAGACCTCAAGGCATCTAGCATTGAGTTTTACACACTATCCTTTCAATAGAAGTCAATGAGAGCTTCGCGTCGTCCTGACGTCACCGCCACTCCTGCGCAAAAAGCAGATGAACTTGCGCTCAGCATATGAACGACAAAATATTAAAAACAAGTCTTGAACATAATAATGAACGCCCCGCGTTTCTTAGACTGTCGGTTACTGAAGTGAGGAGGACTACACTCTAAGAAATTCCTGCGCGTCTACTTACCCGCAAAACACTCAACGAGCCAATCTCTACGAAATCAGCTCAGCGAATGATGAGGTGGAACATCCGTTTAGACCTAAAAATAAAGTCTGCGCTGTGGCATTACGCAATGCAAAGCGTCATGCTTGCATTGCGTAATGCCACAGCGCAGACTTCATTTTGAGGTCTAAACAGATGTTCCGCCTCATCCCTCGCTCAGCTGATTTCGTAGGATCGAGAGATTGAATTTTCGAGTGTTTTGCGGTTAAGTAGACGCGCAGGTCCTTTCTTAAGGCGTACACTCCGTTTCACACAAGTCCGTCCGCAGTCGACGCCATACCATCCGATGGAACCAATCAAGCCGCTGCAAAAGTGCCCCGTCACGGCGCTCGTACGCCTTTATGCGTCTGCTATCAGCGGCTGAATCAATCACGCACAGTGCACGCGTCGTAATTTTTAGCTTTGAAGCAGGACATGCTTTCTAACGCTACCCCCCCCCCCCCCCCCCCCTTCCAAACATTTTGTACATCCGTCCGTCCGTCCGTGCATTTTCCGCTGCATTTAGCGCAGAAAGTGGCGTCAACTGACGTCACCCGACGTCACGTGACCTATAAACCTTAGGAAAATTGACGGCAGGTGACCTCTTACGCCAACTAAGTTTTCCCACTAAATTTAGCGGGAAAGTTCCCGCCTTCTGGACCAGAACATCAATTCAGTTTTCTCGCTAGATATACGGGAACTTGTCGTCACGCGACCTATACAGCAATTCAGTTATCCGCTAAATGTAGCTGGAAGATTCACGTCTCGTGACCTAGATACTTATACAGTTTCCCCCTCTAAATTTAGCGGGAAAATATACGCCACGTGCCACACCTATTCCCTCGCAAATTCCATATAATGCATTCCCTGCATCATTGAACTTTGAAGGTAGAGGTCGTTGCGAGTTTTTGTTTACTACGCACGACTTGTTTAGCAGGGGATGGACAGTGCACAAATACAGAGAGCACCATGACGATGCACTTTTTGCATTGGTTGACTTGCTTCATCGGTGCAAAGTCTCGACTGTGGTGGGGACTTAGTGTGAAAGGAAGTATACATGGCCGCATATTGTATAAAAAAAGACTGAAAAAAAAGAGAGATTCAGTTTATTGAGCCAAAGAAGCTACAACAATGCGTGAGCCGTGTGTAAAGAGCGGCGGAAGCAGACGGGCAAAATGTGTCTGGTCAGCAGAACGTGTTCGGATTAATAAATCCAGTCAGTGGACACGTTGCGAAGGTTCCATATGAAGGATGCGGCACCTCGGTCAGGCTTTGGAATGAGCTACGACGTGAACTGAGATAAACATGCTTCCTGTTCTTTTTCAAAATTTTTAGTACCGTTGCGTAACCCCCGGTGGCATGACAAACCAGAAGATCGGCGTTTGCGATCAAGCAAACCCGACTCCAAGTGCATCAGCAGCCTATCCAATGTACGTCCCTTCTTGTAGGGCAGCGTCTCCTTGAGTTCCGGCGACGATCCTCCTCCTTCTCCAATATATACACGGCGTGGAAAACTACCATCGGAAGCAACCGCGACATCTCGCTCGGGGCGTGAGCTTAATTTCAATTTATGGCAGTGGTCGGGCGTGCCCTTCTGTCACCGCTACGATTTGAAAGGAATGAAGTCAAGGCCTTCTATAGCTACTGACGGCTTAAAAAACGGGCGGCGTTTCCTATAATGACCACGCTTGTTGCGTTGATTCTTTCTACGTTACTTTTGTCATACTGATACAGCAATTTTATTGACCGCGAGGAGATCTCAGTACTTACCACGCACTGCGTTTCTTCAGCTATGAGCATAGAGATAATAATGATCTAGAGGGAAAGGTCCAATGCACATGGGACACTTGGGAAAGACGGGGCATAAACGCCAACATCGCTGGTCCCAGTTGGCGGCCCCGATGGGCCCATATTACTGGCGACGCCTTAATGTGAACAAAGAAATGGCAAATCATCACCTGTAAATTATGTCTTTATTTAGCGTTTTCCGCAGAAATACGGCGGAATCGGACATTGTATAAAACTAAGGGGGGATCGGTGGCCGGGAGGGCTAGCGCCCACCAGCTCGGAGCACGTGGAGCGAAAGCTCGCGCTGCAGAACCCAGGGATCCTGGGTTCAATTCCCGCCCCTGCCCGTTTCGATCTGGATGAGCATCGTACCGGCGTGCGGTCGTGTATCACTACTGCGTGGTGCACGTTAAAGACCCCAGGCTAGCGGTTGTATACTGCACTGGCTAAATTTCTCATCTACAGCTGGGAGACTCGTCGCCCGTTGAGGCAGACCAAGTTCTAGGCTGTATAAACATACACACAACCCAATTTTTTATAAAACTAAATGAAGTTGACAAGCGCTCGAGCAACATCAACCTGACGCGGCAAACCGAAAACGTCTAACATTTCGTCTACTTTCTTTCTTGTCTCTTCTGCCGCTCTTGTCCCTCTTTCTCTCGGGTCTGGCAATGTCAGCGCACAGGATTTGCCGCGTTCTGCTCCCCTCTTTACCCCGGTAACTATGGGTAATAAAGTTGTAGTGCCGAGGTTAAGACGTCACCCAAAGAAGGCCAACGCGTGGCAGAGATTGGACTCGAGTGCTGCATCAGCGTCCGGTCAGGACCCGTGTTATCGCTGATAGTGACACGATATCCGGCCGAAAGGTGGCACAGTACTCGTGTGAAAACTCAGCCTTTCGTTGAAAAATCGGCGCAACGGCTTTATTAGGGAGTTTTCGTAGATCGTTTTTGCCTTCCCGCAACGCCCTCCGCAACCCGCTACGATACCCGGAGCTCTACAATCAAGGCTATCGGCGCGCTGGCGCAGTAGCGACTTCTTCGTTGCGGAGGGCTTAGCGGAGGGGGAAACCCGGCCTACGAAAACTTCCTATTACCTATGGTCGCTGACAGCTCGCGAAGCGCAATAAAGGTGTGGTGTGTTGCGAGAATGTTATGTTTGATCCGCTGCCAATAAGAATACAGCAATCGGCGCTAAAAACGCAAAAAAAAAAAGAAAATAATAAACGACGCAAAGAGCGTGAGCTATTAAGCCACTCCCCACGTTTCTTAAAGGGGCGGTGCAACAATGTTCAGTTAGAATGTTTTTCACTCTACACAAGCTTACTGGCACTATTGGGACCCAAGTATACTCGGAAGCAGCACCAATTTACCGAGAACCCTCTTTGTGTCGGTGCAAAGTCAGGAATTAAAGCTATCGTTTTCTTTCAATCTCTCTGCAAAATTTGAGGTCGTTGTTTGGACGTTGCTGTTAAAAAAAGAAAGAAAAGTGTTTGAGTATGTTTATACAGAACGAAGTTAGTCTGCCTCAACTGGCGACTTGTCTCTCACCTGCTGATGAGCAATTTAGCCAGTGCGGTACAATCGCTAACCTGGGGTCATTAACGTGCACCACGCGGTGGTGATACACGACCGCACGCCGGTACGATGCTCACCCATATCAAAACGGGCAGGGGTGTGGATTGAACCCAGGATCCCTGGGTTCTGCAGCGCGAGCTTTCGCTCCGTGGGCTCCGAGTTGCTGTGCGCTAACCCAACCGGCTACCGATTCCTTTTTTCACAATTGTTTATTTACAGTTTGAAAGCAAGACAGGTGAATGAACGCAAATGAGGTATGTACACATGCTCAGATGGCAAAATATCTACCAACATCCAGTACACCCCGGAAAGACATGCCGGTAACAATTCATTACCAATCTAGATTGCTCAAAGTTTCGAAAAAAAGTACATTGACCAATGCACAGTGCAGCGATGGAATGAATATACAATGTTAAAGTGCGGAGCGTGCGAATGCTACAGATAGTCTTCCCGAAGCATAAAAATTAAATGCAACCTTGCGACCCTTGACCAGGGCGTCTCTTAGCTCTTTTTCTAATGGCACCGATTGTTAAGCGGCAATAGTCCAGTCCAATTTGTTCGTAAAATCAAGCCATGCAGGTTTAGCATTCAATGTGCACTGGGTCAGTCTCTCGTTGATCGCCATAGTGCATGTAAATCTAAAACAATGATCTCTGCTAAATCAGCTAGTGTCCTTTCATATAATCGTATGAATTTCAGAGTGCACCAGCTGATATGTAAGTCCAGTTTCAAGAAATACTGTACACCCGCCGGCGATATGATGGTGAACGCCGGACCGTCGACCGGTGCGTGCTATCAGCGCTATGACGCGGCTGCCGTGGCGGCTCGCTTTCTTATCTCCGGCTTCCTTGACATTAGGCGCTTGGATTGAGCGCTGTTCTCAGCTCTGCTGCTACTCCCCGCAGAAAGCGTGGAAGTGGGTTTCGATTTCGGCATCACTTTTTGTGGGGGCCTTGTCCACATCATTGCCGGCGAATGATTTGCAGATTACACGCGAACTAGAGCGGACGTTGTTCGGCATAGCTTATCGGTGACTCAACCGCTTTTTTCATTCATGAGCGAACGCAAATAACTGTTCTTTTTAAGAAACGGAAAGTATAAGTTACTTTTATATTTGTGCCGCAGCCTTCCGGTTTAGCACATATGCCAACAAAAGAAAATATACTAAATCACATTGTCTACCGATAGCGTCTGAAAGGCTCCTTCCGCAATCCTCGCACTTTCCGCGGGGAGTAGCAGCAGAGGTGAGAACAGCGCTCGATCCAAGCGCTTAATCTCGGCGAAGCGCGCGATAAGAAAGCGAGCCGCCACGGCAGCCGCGTCACGGCGCTGATAGCACAGACCGGTCGAAGGTCCGCCGTTCACCTTCATATCGCCGGCGGGTGTTCCTCTGCCCAAACTATTTATGCGTTTAAGCAGAAAATAAAAATACACGTCTGGTATTCTCTTCTCCGCCGCACAAATCACATTTCAGCGACCACAGTACAAAAAAGCCTTCGGTCTGTTACGAAACTTTGACAGGGAGTACGTCTGTGTGGAATCTAAAAAAGAAGTCTTTTGATGAAGTTGCAATGGATAACCCTTTTAGACGATGGAATACGTTGTTGTCAGGTGTACGGTTTGTTGGAGATTTTTAGAGCAGAGGAGGAATTAGTGCTGATATTGTAGCCCAATGCAACTGCCTCATGTTTTCTTGAAGCAGTAAGTCCCACGCAAATAGGCCTTGGAGCAGACGTATTGACTGAGCCACCTCTTTATAAAAAGTTGTCGCAATAAGACTGTAGAAGCAGCTGCTGTTACTTGCCATGACAGAAGTTGCGACAAACCAAGGTGATGAAAAACATAACATATGAAGGGGTCCGGTTGATCCTGAAAAAAATCTGAAACGTTAAATAGTTCGCTTTAAGCCAACATTGATTAGACTGATTCCTTCTTTTGGAAGGCTCGGATAAAGATTTAGCCTTCTCATTTTCTCCATCGATGACTGACATATAAAGACAGCCCAGGTATGATAAACGTCTTCCGCAGTGCTCGCTGAAAAGGGCCTCACTTGTGCAAGATAGAGGATGCCAGGATAGAATATGGCGTTGCTGAGGTAGCTTCGGGTAAAAAAAGAAATGTGCCGGGACTTCCATGTAAATGGTTTTGCTCCTTGGGCTCCAATCCTCTTATTCCACAAGGAAGGTGCACATTAATGAAAGTCTAGACTAGTACCTAAGTAGCTTGTCACTGTTTCTTTCCATTTGATACATGTACACTTGGAAGGTTTGATTGCCCCGTTTTCCAAGCCAAGCTCCACATGATTTTGTTTCGATTTAAAGAAGATCCGGAAATTTTTTTGTACGCGTTCACGAGTACTAAAGCAATTTTAACTTCTTTCTTTGAGGTGCATATGAAGGTCATGTCATCAGCATAGGCCAGAAATTCACCCCGTCTTCGAAGAGTTGAAAGCCAGTGATTGGTGTGTGAAGTACGATGCGACACAGAGGTTCTAAATATAAATAGAAGAGGCGAAAGCGGGCAGCTTTGACGTACCGATCTGCGTACAGGAATGTATGATCCTATTGACCCATTGATGGCAAGTTTCATGGTGATGTCTGCGTAAATGACTGATATTCATTCTTTCGTGCAGCTTCCTAGTTTGCAGTGTCTTATAACCGAAAATATGAAATTTCTGTGAACCTTATTGAATGCCTTGCTTAAATCTAACTGTAGAACCTCATAAATTTGTGCACCCTTCTTCTGCGGTTTCGCATAATTTGCGCGTGCTATGAAGCTTATGTGGTATGAAGCGACCTTTGAAGCCGTAGCTCTGGTGGGTTCGAATGATGTGAAGCAGACCCAGCCCCAGGTGACGAGAAAGTTTTCTTGTTAGAATTATATAGTACGTGCTGAGTAGGCTAATAAGACTAAAGTTGAACATTTCCGACACTTCCTCATGAGTAGCTTTTTTGGTACTAGGACAACGTGACTTTCTCGCGTTGATGCCGGCAGCGAATTTGGATTTTTTATATCTTCGTATACGCCCACAAGTTAGGTTCCAAGGAGGTCTGCAAATGTTTTATAAAACTCAGCACCAATACCCTCAGGACCTGGGCCCTTATTAGTAGGAAGCTCTTTTATTACTCGCTGGATCTCTCTTGACGGAACTAGAGCGTTGAATATTTATTTCACCTCTTCCGGAATCTTTAGGAGTAAAGCGACCACTTCATTCGGAACAGAGCACAACCTTTCCGTATTTGCGAAAATATATTTATAATAGCTTTCAGAAGCTGCCGTTATATCTGTTTGGGTGGAGGTTATTGAATTATTATAACGTATGGCGGTGACGGCGTTTCGATTGTATCGGAGTCTTTCAAACGTATAAAATATTTTAGACGGCTGTTCATGTTCCAGCGTTAACTCTCGACTTCGAATGAGTGCTCCCCAATGCCGTTGTTCAAGAAGCTTTTTTCAGTTATTTTTTTTTTGTCCTTGATATCTTCAATAACGACGCCTTGGCGTTGTTCCTTTTCTGTTACGAGGGGCTCCATAGCTTGCACAAGAGCCACTACTTCAGATTTTGTCCTAGCACTCTCCATACAACCTCGAATGACCGCGTGTTCTTTCACATAGGATTTGAACAATTCCCACTTGCAAGCGTCCATGGGCTGACCTTTTGACATTACAGTTAATTTCTTACGAATCTGTTGAGGAAATCTTTCGTCTTCCAATATTTTAGTGTTCAGCTTCCTAGACTCCATACTTGCAGCGAATCGAAAGTGATGGAGTTGGCCTTTCAGTGAAATAGACACGAATGCATGGTACGATAAGTGAGTGGGTTGTGGAGTATAGTGAATTTTATCACCGTGGAATTCCCCTGAGATGTATATAAAATTAAGGCGTGCGTAAGCAGAACCTTGCCGGTGTGTGAATCTTGGGAAAAAAACACTTCGATTTCTGCTGTTGCATCTCTTAGGTCAAACACATTAAGAATCCTTTTCATATTCACATTGCCACCATCACTTTTCCATCGACAAGTAACGCAGTCCTTTTGGGACAGCACGCAATTAAAATAACCCGCAAAAATATTTCACTTGATGTATTTAAAAGGGAACGTAAGCTTTTGAAAACATCTAAACGATCGAAATGATTATTTGAAGCGTGTACAGAAATAATTGTATCTAATTTATCGCTAGTTAAAAAGTCTATTGTTACCGTGCGAGCATTCGTATCTAAATCACAGTATTGACGTGAGGTTTTTTTAAAGAAAAAGATAGCGGATCCTGCGCTTTGGCCTGAGGAGGGAGCGTGGTAACAATAAAATATATCCTGAAAGTAGGAAACAAGTTAAATTTCTTGCTCCCTCGTTGGAATTTTGGCTTCCTGTAGGCACACAATGTCTACTTTGTTTTTAAAGAGGAGCCATCTAAGCCATCGCTTAGTCCTTGACATATTAGGCTGTCTGCGTTAAAAGTCCCCATTGTAAAGACACCCTTCGAATTATCGTTCATGAATTATTGTAGCTCCCAGTCTCCCAGTGACGATATTTTAGTGCGAAACATAGACTGGACCCGAGCATTGCGTGAGCACTCGATTTGGACTCGTGTTAATCAATAGCTCGACAAGCATTCGGGTTGTGGCTCGTGTCCAAACGCTGCAATGACGACAAAGGCCGAACCATAACAATGTCTGGAACTCAGCGCACTTCCTGCGCTTTGCCAACCCCACTGCGTAGATATATGATAAACGTTGGCGTATATAATCGACTCCAGATCACGTGGCCGCTTGTTCTGGCAGCAAGTTGACTAGATGAACGCTGCTTGTTTGTTTTTTTTTTAACTTTTGTTCTGCGACTTCTATTGCGTGCGGTGAAAAACGAATGCCGTGTCTTATAAGTAATCAATGTCAGGAATTTGTTCTAAGGTGTTTTTGCGCAAAGTACAAAAATAGTTCACTGCCCCTTTAAGCTCTCCATTATCACAGGGTGTTTCCACATAACTTTAATCTAACGTTTGTTGTCAGATGTCAGCACGATGAAACTTACAAGCTTTTCGTGCACCATCAATTTGAGGGTATGATACAAATCATCAGAATACTCGGTTTCTGTACGCGCCAGACTACCCATAACAACACAGTGGTGAACGAAATTACGCCACGTGAAAACACCTTAGAGGGGGTGTTGGTGTAGCTATAGACACACAGAATATTAGTTAGCCTTTTTGGTTTACTCTAAATATTGCGCGCGCGTCACCGCTAAACATGGATCGCAACGTAGAACGCGGAAATGCCCTCTAAATAATTGGATATCGCGTTTTTGAATTTTGGTTTCGATTACAAGGAGCCGGGATCTCTCGATGAAGTAACAGATCAGGGCGAGTGCGAGGTATGCCGATGGTCAGGTGGGTAAATAAAAAGTGACGTGAGACATGTGCGCTTTGTGTGCTAGAATGAAAGCAGACGACAGAGTCTTTAACGCTTGCACATTTTTAAATCTTTACGTCATCGCCGCCATTGCTTCATCCCCTGGTTTCTGACGTCGTCCTGTGACCCCAGCGAATACCACCTAGAATAATAAGAGCCCATGCACTAGCATTCTGACGCGATCACAGTGATGTCGAGCGAAGACACAGGTTGGAGACAAGTGCTGCGTCATTTTTCGACTGCGCCTCGTGTCCGTTACAATTCGTCCAAACGAGGCTCGGCGTCGGGCTCAGGCCGAATTGGTGAGTTTGCGGAATACAGGAGTGACGACGTTGTACAGAGGTAGAAGTGGCTGCTGATTATCCTAGACCGGTGTTGTCCTCGCTTCCAACCGTTAAAACGAAAACCACTGAGCAGAAACAGGCGACTTGGCACTCAGAGTGACTTGGCATATTCTACGCTGCGTTTTAATGTTAGTATGCCGTAAGCATTATTGACAGTTAAAATAAAGTAATTCCGCAGCGGGCTAATTGCTCCCTGACAGCGGACACATCAGGCTTACTAGTTTCAACTGCATTAAAGGCAACATGACAATTTCGACAAAACGTTTTTTTTTATTGCTTCCAGGCGTATCTCATGTGACTTCAACTACACTTATCTCAGAAGCACCGGAGTAAAAACGACTACGACTTAAGGCCGGCAGAACCATGTGGCAATCACAAGCGCAACAATTCTAATATAACATGCAAAAAAAAAAAAAGAAACTGGACGTTTATAAGATTATCCCAGAAACAAAGCAGTAAAATTCAACCATATGGTTACCACACACTCAAGCACGCCAGGGGCTTTGAATTCATTCTTGTTGCCAGTCCAGACAATGTAACGTTTTCTTAACAAATGGAAAGATAACGTATGTGAAGAAACGTTCAACTTCGAAATCACAGATTATTATTCAAAGCCGATCCTCTGCCTTTCTTGTTAGCAATCCTCCAGTACCCAAACCTAACCTCTGCCAGCTTATCCGACGCCACGTGAGCCTGTCTCAGAATGCTTGTGCATGCAGATGAGCATTGCTCAAACAATCTACTCGTTTCCTACTTTAAATTCGTTACTCAATTTTTCACGTGATTTTGGATGGGTTCGATCGGAGGCATTCAGACCGGACGCCCCTTATCTTTTCACAGAAGACGTAGCACTCGTTGAAGATGTGCCAAACTGACTACTGCGTCATTTGCGACTAGCACCCTATTCAAATATCAACCTCCGATTTTGTTACGTACTCACTGAGCATCGACTCTGCGGTCATAAATTCCGGTCGACGTCAAAACAAAATGAACGGGAAACTTTCCGTTCACAATCGGTGCCAAAAGCTATAGACAATTCCGACCGACACAAAATCTTTGGCGTCTCCTGACGGAATCGAAAGGCTCTGGAGATGCCAAACGACGACCAACAAGTTCCACCGTGTTTATATGTGCGCTTAGCGATTGCATCGGCGGAGAAATGCTGACAGGCGTGCTTAAAAATATATAGCACCACAGGCAAGCACAAGTGGACACGGATATTTGAATATCTAAGTTGGGAGTGAGATCAGTGTACTTGTCGGCAAATTAGTTAAGCCGGTAGTCCTGCACCAGAACGGTAGGCTCGTGCAGGCAATAGTTCCGTTCCTGTTGATTGTATGTATAATCGCTGACAGAATAAGAACGACTCGGAGATCTTTCAGATGACCCGCCTCCTGCGCGAATTTTGTACCTTCGATAACGCTTCAACGTTTTGTGGGCCTCACGCGTGCGCGCGCATGCTAAAGCACGGAAGAAGGCAACGAGCACGTGCTGGAGGCCGGGCATCGGAAAGAGACGCATTGCCTTTCTGCTCCTCTCACTGACAATAGAGAATTGCAAGCATGGCGCCCGGCTGATGACCCATGCGTGCAAGCAAGTGCAGCTTGCGCGTTCAAGTAGCTTTGGCAAGCTTGCAATTGCACGGGCTTGCGCCTTGTCCGCAAGAGGAGAAACATGGCGGCGGTCAGTCGCCTTGCTTGCTATCGTGTGGAGTAAACCGCAACGACCGCTTCGGGTGCTCGCTTCAAGGTCTGGCAGGGCGCTGCCGAGTGTGCAGCGAAGCCACATGTCGGAGCAATACTCTGTCCCGTGTGTACAAGCGAAATCGCTTTCGTATTCACGTAGTATATTTAGAGACAGGAGAGCGACGAGTTTTTTACCGTTTTTCCTTCGGCGTTCGGAGCGGACCACATGTATCCCATTCACACGGGAAAGATAGCGTAGTTTCTAGCGAATGACATTTGCCCCAAACCTCATTTGTCCGCTGCCGCGAGAGAAAATCTAATGACGATACCTGGAAATTATACATTCGTTACTAACTGAGGCCGGGGGAACTCATTCGCGGTTGTTCTCGGCCTAAGTGCGTAATGTCGAAGGCAGGGACGCAGTGACGAACAGCACGTGAAATATTTATAGAAAAAAAGAGAACAGAAATTATGGTTTTTACGCGCGTTACTAAATCAATATATATTTTTTTTTTGCATTCAAAGATATTACAGTACATAATTTTATTAAAATAATCTTGTGTCTTAGATTAAACACAAAAAAGACGAAAGAGTCCTTATCTCTCTCTTGTTTCTATCAGGTTTGCATCTGATGTTTTGACTACAGTACCCTAACGACAATTTTGACGCTATCGGAGGGAGCCATTTTGCTTCAAATTCAACAATAACCTACATTGAATCCAAAACAAAGTATAGAACGATATTAAAAGTAACGATCGTCAATAACAGCTTAAGAAACACTGGACCTGGAGAACCCCCGGCATCTTATTACCACTCCGCAACCAATCAGATTACGGCACTACAAGGTGTAGGCCCATTTTCCATGGGCCTACACCTTGTGACGTTCAATGTGCGGGGTTTTCGGAGTCCCGACAAGCAGCGCGAGGTGATTCATTTTGCCCAGACTAATCACTGCGATCTGCTCCCTATGAAAGGAACTAATTCTTTTTATGGCCATGAAGTTGCAGATTTCGAAGTCCGTTTTTCTATTTCTTGGTACTTTTCTCTCGCAATGTTTTGCGCGCGTCGTGTTGGCATTTCAATATTCCGCACTTTATTTCTACGAGGTGCTTTTTCACTGTGCGACTCGGACGGTTACATCCTTGTGTACAGTTTTGTTCGGTCATGCCGAGTTCCGAGTGATACGCGTCTACGCTCCAGTTCGCCACGGCCACACGCCGGCTGGAGATTTTTTTTAGAAGCCTGATGCAGTGTGTGCCCGCGGACGGTTTTTTCTTCCTCTGCGCAGTCTTCCACTGCGTAACATACTCTTCTAGAGACGTTAGTGGTCCTGGTCGTGGGCGAAATGCTTCTGCGCCCAGGGGCTGGTTCGGCTTTTTGGGCTTCACGACCTTCGCGAAGCCTGGGTCGAACTACACAGCGCTGCGTACGATTCCACGTGGTCGCGGGGCGTGTCGTCGAGCCGGCTGGACAGCGTCTATGTCAAGCAATATCTTGCATCGCGCCTCCTCAGCTGCGATGTAGTCTATTTTCTATCACCTATAAGATCGTAGCGTCTATACTCGTCTCGCGCCTCAGTACTCTTGCCGCATGTGGAGAGCTCAGCTCAGACGTGTTCGTTGCCTGGGAGGAACATCTTTAGTCCTTGTCATTCACACGGGACATCTTTTCCTATGCGAACTTCCCCCATCTGTCCGTAGCCTTTGTCTCCCTCAATCAAGCGATAGCGTTTGATAGGGTTGAGCATCGTTATCTATTCGAGGTCCTGAGAACCTTTCACTTCTCCGAGACTTTCATTTGTTTTACTGCAGGCCCTATACAGCAGACTAACTAGCAATTTGCAATCCAACGGTTGTCTTCTTCCGTCGTTTCCAGTAAGTAGGGGAGTACGACAGGGCTGCCCTTGTCTCCCTTACTCTACGTTCTTAGCCTCGATCCACTTCCCCGAAGTCTTGCGCCCAGCTCCCGGATTTGCGGCTTCGCTGCCCGGTCAAACACAGTCGTGCTTAGCGCCTACGGAGGTGACGTCAGTTTGTTCGTCCGCAACTCTGACAGTTTTGAGACTGCTGGACAGCTGTTCTCGGAGTACTGCACTCTCTCTGAAGCGTGTTTAAACACTACCAAGAGCTAGGCTTTGGAGTTTGGAGTTTCCCCTCCCGCTCTACCTGCGGACATCCTGGTCGTGAAGGGGCTCCTAGTTCTCGGCGTGCTTTTCGATTCTCGTGGAGTGGCATCCCGAACGTTGGAGGTTGTGGCATCCGCGCTTGAAAGTCAGCTTGTTCTTGCGGGGACCTTTACGCTTTTCCTCCTCGACAGAGTTTACATACTAAGGGTTGTTGTCTGTGGGGAACTTTTCTATGTTGCTCACGTTGCACATCCCCCTCCTCGGTTCACCCGGCGCGTCACCTCATGTCTCTTCTGGTTTTCTGGAGCTGGGGCACTAAGCTAGTGTCAAGGTCGGCGCTCCGCCTTCTCACGTCACTGAGTGGCAGGGGCATGCCCTGAGTCGACATGGTGTGCCGCCTGCTCTCCCTCTGTACTGTTCTAGGAGTGTTTGATGACCCGGACTACCCATCACGGTCCCTGGCGTTTTATTTTCTAAGGTCCTCGCGCCGAGTGCTTGTTCCTCGCGCGTTGGGCAAACTTTACCCGAGCGCAAAAGCAACGCGAATTTTCTACCAGGTGGTGGTGAATTGCCATGAGGAATTAAGACTGGCGTTACCAGACCTCGAATTGTGCGAAGTGCCACCAGCTCCTGTCGTCGAGGAGCTCCGCGTGAACTGGATCCCTCTTGAGAAGAGGAATCGGACGAACGCCTTTCCATGGACATCATTGGTTTCTCGTCGCCTTCCGGACCCGTGAAAGATTTTGGGTGGCGTCGGGGCTGGGGTCTTCTTCCAACAAGACGACGACTCCGCCGCTGGGGAATAGTTCCCGACCCTACGTACCCCAGCAGTGGGCAGGCGGAGACAAACACACTTGTTTTCTCCGATTGTCCTGTCGCGCGATAGTTTTGGCACTTGGTTCACCATGGCTTCCGGGATATGGTCATCTGTAATTTTGTGTCGGGCCAAAGGAGCCTGCGCATCGGCTACGCCCTGCTCCTGTTGGCAGCTGGCCAACTGGTTCTTTGGCAGAATCGTTGTGCGGCAGTGGGTCGGCAGCGTCGATCTCTTGCAATGCGGCCCGCGCTCTCTTGACTGCGGGGCACCTGCTCCGCCACCTAGACTCCGAGCTCTTTTGATTGGGCGAGGAAGAGTTCCTCGGGCGTTGGTTTTGCCGCTACGTTCGGCTGATCGGTGGTCGCATTCACTTGTTTTTCGCGCCTCTCGCACAGGAGTCAGAGGCGCCTGGGAGAAGGATGCGCTAGTTTCCCAGCCGAACGCTACACCTGAGAGCCCTCCTTGCATGTGCTGACGAGATGTAAGGTGCGGCCATGTTTGGTTCGCTCTGTTATGTTTGTTTGTTACTCCCGCCCCTGGATCTTTGTAGCCCACATGCTTCTATTGTATAGCCGTTTCCCGGTGTGTTTTACATCTTAGAGTGTACACTGTCAATAAATTGTTCTTGATTAGTCCAATCGACTTGTGAGGTTTTGGTCATTTGTATGGTAGTATTTGTTTATGCTCGGCTAGCAGGCAGGGAAGGCAATGGGGCTACTTACCCAGAATCCAGTGACTTTACTTGAAACCACTTTTTTTTTCTCTCGAATACGGTACCCAAGTAGTTTACTATAGTCATTGGTACGTCAAGGAAGAAAACAAAAATGACGTTTTTGCGCATTTTTTGTGCACTGCACGAAGGATTTCTTACAAGGTTTGGGTGTCAAAAAAGAAGAGATGATTTTGGTCCTTCAAACGTTTACGTCACGACAAAATGACATGCAGCTAGTTTAGGACGTAGCCAAACATATATCTTAACTCAATGCAGGAAGGTAGGATATTAATAACGTTAAGAGCCATGAAAGACAATTCCATGTCTTGTGAGGGTCACGTGACCTTCGGGAGTCGGCGTAGCGACTCGCTGGAAGGGAAGTCACGTGGCACGTTTACAGCACTGGATTGGCTGGGACGACTCGTAGCGTCTGCCGCGGTCCATCGTAAGATGAAACGGAGTACACCAACGTGACCTATTATCAATAGCCTGTCTCTTCAAGCGGTATGAATAAAACTCTCAACGGGCGGTCCCACGTCCGTCAACAAAATTTCTGGTAACAAAAGATGCAACATAATTAGGCTATTTGCGAAGCACCGGAACCATCTGGTACGGCAAGATGTATCTACTATGTATACACAAATATGTGAGAAGTGTACAATACCCTCTGAGAAAATTAATATTTTCCTTTTCTATTCAACTCGACTTGTTGCGTGGCTGACTTGGAGCATATTTTTCTTCGTTCCCTTTGTGGCAAAGCGGTTCGTGTTGGCAAGCAAGCATGTAATTGAGAGACTGACGTACAAAATGAAGGGTCCGGTATCATCCTGACACGCGGATGTCTCCATCATTGCTCCCGGGTGGATTTATCCTCGAGGTTGCAGCGCCGAACGAAAACAGTCAGGCTCTACACTCCGTTCTACCATCAGATAGACGGAAGCGGAAGATAAGGGCTATCCAAGCCAATCCAATGCGGTGTGAGTGTCACGTGAGCCTTGAAAGGTGTAAGGGAGGGGGGGGGGGCAGGTGATACATTTACGGCGTTTGATTGACTGGGATGGCTCATAGCGCTCACTGCGGCTCATTGTAAGGTGAAAAGGAGTATAGGGTTGTTCAGGTGCTGACGGGTTAGCTTTGACGTTTCTTACGATACTATGGAAATAAGTTGTGTCTAGGGGAGCAAGAATGAAGTAGAAACAATTAACCTGCTTGGTTTCCGGAAAGGCAATAATCTTGTTCACAGCGTACGTTGTATCCGTGATGACTTATCTTTGGAAAAAAAAAATGCTGTAACGTATGTAAAAACAAAAAAAAACAAAAAAAACGAAACAACAGCTATTGCATAACAACAAGAAATAAACAAAATTTGCGTTCGTTTGTCTATCCCTCAACTATAAATTTAGTGTTGTTTTTTTCATGAGAATCCATAAATCTTTGTAAAGTGCACGAGCGTTACAACACTTCCGCACTCGTCTTCTATTAATTTTAAGTCATTCGTTCATGCAACTTGTCACAAACGCAACCAGGTGCCCCGAAAGCAAAAATACAAGGCCAGGGTAAATCAGGGTCACGACAGACGGAAAAAAATAAATAGAAAAAACGTACACATGATATTTCAAAGAAAAGTTTATAGCCGAATATCCGAGTTGAATGAAATGAGTGTTCGTCTGATTCTGTGTTAATCGCAAACATTAAATGCCACGGCTTTGTTTCTATTTAGTAAATAATTCGTTCGTTTTTATCCACTATATTTGTTTTACCTAATAGAGTAGCACAAGACGTATTGGAAATACAAACACAAGATCAAGTTAAATAATTTCAGGAATTTAGCCGAGTCATTGCCATGTCGCGAGTCAACCGAGAAGTCATTTTGAGGTCCGGCAGCGCGTTTGCGACGTTAAGTCAGAAAACACTTTCACCTAGATGCAACTTTGAGCTCGCAAAAATATGTCTCCAAAGGCAAAGTGGCCGCCTCTAGTAAGTTTCTGTGAAATAGAGCAATGATGGGAAGAAAAAATGCCGGTCATTTCGGTCATCGTCAGTTATTCGAAGAAACAGGAGTCGCACGTGTAGGGGGCGTATCAGTGGAAAAGCTGATGCCGCGGAAATGACATCATAAAACCGAGAACAGGAGATGATTTCGCTTTCTACGAAGGTCCGTGCAACAACATTCGATCATGTATTGTCTACCCAGAACACTTCGTATAGTTCGTACGCATTTGAAACTGCTCTCAACAATTACAAATTTAACAGTTTGAAACCGCTGAACATCTATCTGCACACAAACCTTAATTCACCTCAGATTTTTTTTTTTATTAGGAAGCGAGCACCGGAGTCTAATTAATTTCTACCACCCTATATACGCTTTGCACACGCTCCATACTGCAGTCGCCATTGCTGACCTTCTCTTGTCTTAACCAAATGCCGAGTCAGTCAAGCGGGCTTTGACGAGGACTCCACAAAGGCCAATGCTGGGGAGAAGGACATAGAAGAATCTAGAAGGACAATAACTTGCCCCGCTGTGATCACGATGAAGTGAAGTAAACGTAAGAGGAGGGAAACAAAATTGAAGGTGGGTTGTGGCGGCGCTCATGCACAGCTGCTGCGAAGCGTCTCTAAAAAAAAAAAAATGGATATTTTGATTACCGATGCCTTTTGCTAAGTTCGTGTTTAGGCCAAGGCTCTCCTAACGCGGAGAGCAAGTCGCCTGCTTCTTGTGCAGGAGTTGCGGTGACGTCAGAATGATGCGGAGCTCTGATTGGCTTTGATTGAGAGGATAAAGGGCAGACCTCAATGCTGAAGAGCTTGAGGTCTACCCACTATTCTTTCAATCAAAGCCAATCAGAGCTCGGCGTTCTGACGTCATCGCAACCCCTGTGCAAGAAGCAGACGAACTTCCGCTCCGTATACCTCATATGTAGTGCTGTCGCCTAGCTGACCCACATCAATACCTCCCAGACAACAAGGCCGCAGCAATAGATTTCTCACGTCACCTACTGTGGACCAGCGTGGGGCACACATTGCACATTAGTGCTGAGTCTGAGTTCGGCTGGGTCTTGTGTTCTCATCGCCCGATCGAATACGAGCGCCAGCCAAACAATGAAGCAACTCTCGTTTTTCAACTTGTATGACACCGGGCTGGCCCGGTGTCGTAAACAATTTGGCGCCCCGGCATTGCTACCCATAGTCACTCACAGCTTTAGAAATGTAGGATGGGGTCCACCGCGATCATGGTTCTTGATTTTAACTCATTCTTTGGTGTCCGAGGTTCCAAACCGGTTAGCTTTCTTGGGATCTGCAGGCCACCTTGAGGTACGTTTCTGACCCTTTATTCTCCCCGCCAAATTTATCGAGGAAAATGACGTCACACGACTTGATGCCACGTGACCTATACACAAATTAAGTTTCCCCACTAAATTTGGCGGAAAAATTGACTTTACGTAAAACGATGTCCCGAGACCTATACGAAAATTAAGTTTCGTTGCAACATCTAGCGGGAAAATGGGCGTCACGTGACTTCAACGAAAATTATTTGCTACGCTATATTTAGCGGGGAAATAGAAGTCACATGATGTCACGTGACCTACGCACAAATTCAGCTTTCCCGCTAGATTACGCGGGATAGAGTTGAAGTCACGCGGTCTCAAGACCAATTTAGTTTTCGCGCTATATTTGGCGGGAAAAATGACGTCACATAACTTGATATCACATAACCTACACACAAATTCAGTTTACTCTCTAAATTCAACGGGAAGATTGACACGTGACCTGCCACGGCTCCTTCAATTATGTCTGCCGCTAATCGTTCAATCATACAAAACACAGTTGGTTGTGCCCGAATGTTTTTCTTTTTTTTTTTGTGGCTGGTGTTTTAATTATGTTGTCTGCGGAAGGATTGAAGATGCACGAATCTTTTTGCGACTGTAGAAGGCGTTCCTTGGAAGTTGGTCTTTGAGAAACTCATATAGACGCTTTGCAGCAGCTGTGCATAGGCGCCGCCATACCGAACTTCAGTTTTTGTTTCCTCTTAATCCGTTCGCTTCACTTCATCATTGCCACAGCATGACAGCTTATTACCCCTTTAGGTGCTTCTGTGTCCTTCTCTCATGCATAGACGTTTGTGGAGGCTCCTCAACGCACGCTTCAGGGGCCCGGTATTTCGGTAAGACAAGAGAAGGTCGGCGATGGCGGCTTAATCTGGCGCGCGTTTAAAGCGTCTAAAGATGCAAAAGAGTAACGAATTCCGCTGGTACAACTTAAGTCGGCCGTTTATTTACACAACAAAGAGGGAACTTACGCATGCGAAGCAAATCGCTCCAGCCAAGCGATTTCGAGAGAAACTGACGCCGCCTCTAAATACATCGAAAAACCGCACATCATCATCATCATCATCATCATCATCATCACATAAGAACATCCTTCATCTCAGCGCACGTGTATACAAAGCTAAATGCACGCGGTGCCCGAAATGGCAAGGTTCGTTTTCTCGAACCTGTTTTTTGTCTCCTTGCCAGAGGGAGGACAGATAATTTCGCGGTTTCGGAGAAGTCGCGAGCGCAACTGCCAGCAACATACTCCCGTACCCACAAACATGCGTTTAGTGCACAGCTGGCTTCTCCTTTCCGCTGGCTCCCCCAAATAATAACCAGGTTGGCACGCGCATTAACTTGCCCTAGGTCCCCTCCCACGACCTCCGTTGGGTCGCCTTGTTTTTCCTCCATCAATGGACGGAGGATATTACGGTGTTGACGGGACCTCGAAGGGCAGCGCGAGGCACGGAGGCATGATGCTCGACTATATCATTGTCTTACGACGTCATTTTTGTCCGCGTGAGCGGGAAGAACCAACGTCATTGAACTGCCACATATTTTTTTTTTTGAGCCTCGTTTCCTTTGAATACTTGATATCAGGGACACATTTTGCGTAGATTGGCAATTTTCAATGTCATTCCAATAATACGAATTGTGTTCAGGACACGGTAGGTAGCATGGGCGCGAACTTAGGATCATGTTTTTCTTAACGTTTAACGCACAATAAAGTTCAAATGTTCCGTGCACGTTCAGTGCAGCCACATATGCATTGAAAACTTATTCTGCACAAATTGGATATGTTGAGCTATTTCATTAGGGTGGATGGTAAGTGTGCACATGAACACCACCTGTTTTGATAAACATAAACTCGAAGGCAATAAGAATTCTTAAAAAAATAGCCAAAAGTGTTGACATGAAAAAAGTATGGACGCTAAGATACTGAAATAAATATTTGCAAAAAAAAAAAAGACTTTGTGTATGGTACGTAGCAAAACGTTGAGCATATAATATATATTAAAAAAAAAAAAAACCTCAGCATCTAGGGAGCAGTCTTACTTGGTACGCAAGGTATACACATAAAAATATAGAAAGTAAAATCGGACGAAGTGTAACCTTATATCAATTCCTGACAGCAAAAGGAAGTTCGGGCAGTTTCCTGAGAACAAAAATCACACAAATGTGAGGTTCGTGCAGCATCTAAAAACGCTCTTGGAGCGAGATTGCCTGCTGATTCCTATGGAAGCCGGAAACAAAACCCGATTCTGCATGAAACAAAAAATCGAAACAGACCCTGAGTATTATTATTCATTGTCTAAACAAAATAAAGCCTGTCAGTTTGCTTAGGTCCCGCATAACAAAATACTACACGGCACATCGTATAATGTCAGCCTCGCGAAAGCGCACTGTTTGAACAATATTATCCTTGGCAGAACGAAACCTGTATGCTTAACATTGGCCGGCTGGCTTATATATTTTTCTTTCTCCCCGGAAAGCCTCACTGAACTTTCACCGAGCATCTACACCGAGCCCACTCTAAAAGCCGTATATATTACAAATTCAAATGATAACAAACATAAACTATGTTTGACCTCCGTCCCAACTTGACGGACCTTCGAGCAATTGTTTCCCTTGTGCGTGAGAGCTGAAGGTTTGCATATACAAAGTCAATGACAGCTCAAGAACAAGAGGGTGCGGGTTCGACCGCCACTTACGTTTCCTTTGTGCCTGCCCTCGGTATAACCTTCTTCGAGTCGCATAAACAGTAGCTACGAACACCGCGATTTACGCGACAATACCTTTAAACTCCTTTTCGTGCGACGATCACGGTAAATCGATAAATTTGTTCTCCTTCGAAGGTTTTCGGTTTATTATACTCCCGTTAAACGGGCATCTAAAAGGCCTCCAGAACCTAAACGAATCGGTGAATCAGCTCGTGACCCTGGCTGTGCGCCTTTCGGCGTCTGCTGGTTTCCTGATTCGTTAGAATAATTCGTTGTGAAGGTCCTTAGCGTGCCCGTCAAACAGACAGGTGAATTTTAACCACGCGAATTATATCGAATATTATCGTATCAATTTATTTCGCTGGTGATGCTACACAACGTACTGCGCTAAGTTCCGACAAAAACGAACGTTACAATTACAACCGCTATACTTATTTTTTGCAATTATAAGCGTACCTTAGAATTTTATTATACTTGCACGAACGAAGCGCACCGCTCCACAGCGTAGCCTAGCGCCGCAGTCGCGGGGTAGTTGACGACAGGTGTCAAGCGGACCTTTTGGATATCAAAAGGACATCCGAAGGCGAACACCCTCTAGCCACTTCCGAGAACGCCGAAATACCTATCGGCATCTTACAATACTCCGTTTCACTGAAAGGTCGACTCTCTTAAGGCTGAACTCCACGGAACGAATTATGTGACGAATAACTGGCAACCGCCGCCCGACGGCTCGCTCGCTTTGCGCGCGACGTAGCAGCCACTGTGTTGATTCCTCGCGCAGAGCAAAAGCCGCCGGGCAAAATTCGTCGGTTATTCGCAGCATATTCGTCCCATGGAGTTCAGCCTTTACCGAGTCTACGATAGGACGAAACCAATTGAACAGCGTGGACATCGTATTGTCATGGGCCCGTCGTATGTCTGCGATTGCACTCCATGGGTAAACCGATCGCGTGCAGTAAATGCCCCATAATCCTGCGTTTTTTTTTTTTTTGGCCCGCGGAAACTGAAATTCGAAATGCCCGAAGGCTACTAAATCCGCCATCACACACTGCCAAATACACTATACGAAAGATAGGCATGCAGAATCTGCACGAAACTTGTTTCTTCCTTCCATGTGGCAGTCTTGTCAGGAATTGGTAAATACAAGAAATGCCTTTAGACACGTTCGAAGCGCGTACGTATGTCTGAAAGAAGACGTTATTTAAATATTCTTGAGGCATGTCCCTGTGCAGTGCCTCCTATATAAGTTACATTACGCCTGTCAGCTTCTCTTCAAAAGGTGTCCAGGCCCGATGCTTCGCCTCACAACACGCGCGCACGGCTAGGTAGCGCCGCCTGGCGGACGTTCGTTTTTTCTATTTTTCTAGCATGGTGTATTTACATTATTATTGAAGATATATCCTATACATGTTTTTTTCAACAACATGTGGAACACTTTTCTGGATGTGACCGCCCTGATACAAACGAGTTTCGCTGAGACAAAATACTAAACTACGAAACAAGTACGCCTAGGCTGTGCTTTTGCAGCGCGAACGCGGAGAACGCTTGACCGCTTGACCGTCTGCTTCGGCGGCAGCGCGGCAGTTTGTGGCTTTGGCGTCGTGTGCGGGTGACAGGTAGAAAAATAAGAAGTAATATTCCGTTGAAAATGGCGAGCTGGTACCGAGCTCTAGACTGTCGCTGAAGGACATTTACATTTCTTGCTGTCGGTGCTGCTGGGGCGACATCATTGAACCTCCTATGGAAGACATAGTTGGCTTCACTACATGGCAGATTTGTACGCCTAGGTGGCTCCACCGCATGGCAGCCACACGTACTATTTGCCCTCTCCCTTCCGCTTGCCAGTGCTTGGAGCCGACAGGCATTGTGTAACTATATAGGAGACGCTGCCCTGTGTAGACCAACTTAAAGGGGCCCTGCAGTCATATTTAAGCGTCTACTTTTTTTTGCGATTTCCACGTCTCTTGAACTTCGGGCAAGCCAGCGGGCACGGAGAGAGTAACTAAATCTCAGTGCGTCATATTTTAACCGGACGACGCAAAAACCTCCACGGACGAGGGCGACCCGCGATACCGAAAGCGCTCAAAATGTGACGTATTTGGTCCTGGGCTTAATACTGGTCACAGTCGCTAAAAGCTTCTTTTTTGTCGAAATACAAAAATATAAGGGGCGCGAACCGTTTCATGTATGTATGAGAAACGTTTATCGGGCAAAGATACAACTGGCAGTTCAATTATTTACAAAAGTAGTTTTTGTTCACTATTTTAGATCATAAAAGAAACAAATGCAGTTCTTAAAGTACGGAAACAAGAAACGACCCGTCGACATACCCGCCACCAAGCGGTGGAAAATGCGGCGCATACTAGAAAGGAGTAGTGGGATCAGGCGCCGTAGCGGAAAGGTCCCGGGTGTACGCGGCGGCGCTGCGGTCGTATGGACAGGAGGATCCGTCCGGCTCCGAGCGTTCCGAAGGCCTTCGGCGAGAAGCTTTGTCGTGCGGTTTTGCCGTTTCGCGGTATGGCAGCGCGAAGTGGTTCCCATTCTGAACTGATCTTTACCCCGTGTTTGCTTGTTGTTTGTGGCCAATGAAGTGTCATGCCGAATTAGTGTTTAATCGCGCAGCAAATGCAATGAAAGCCGCTCTGGCTGCCCGCTGCATACAGCCTATCCAGAACATGCTTTAGTGGCGCCCCATCGCGCCGTCGACACGGAGTGCGGCAGCCGTGAGCGCTCGCGATGAGCCGGATGAGCCCACTACCCCTCCTCTAGTTCACGGCCACTCAAGCAACCAAGGACGTCATGAGGGCGGTTATTTTTGCTTGTTTTTGTAATTCTAATTTGCCTATAACTTTTAAAACAAAGCGAATTTCGAGAAAAGAAAATTTTCACTAAGTACTACGTTCAGTGCGCTCAGGTTCGGTACAAATTAAAAACCAGTAAAAACTTCCTTGCAGGGCCCATTTAACTCGCTTGCATCACGCCACTGCGGTGGCACTACTGTCGGTACTGCGCATGCGCAAACGCTTCACTCCTCCCGAATCTGCTTTCTGCGCAGGTGTAGTGCCCACCCCTGGTGTGGGCAAAGCGCGCTTGTTTGCAAACGCTGTGTTGGTGGATATAGTTATTTCATCACGTCTGAAGCGAACGAATTGCATCTTAAAGGGCATCTCCGCCGTAATTTTGATGGTCACCGATTTCTATAAAATTTTCACCATGTATTTGGATGCCCTTCCTGAGCATGTGTATAAGATATCTCGGAAAAATAATAATTTTCTTAGAAGAAAATGAATTTTGAAATTTCCATATACACACCCAAATCACTTGCTGCCGCCCTACTGGCAACACTGAGCAAGAGCGGCACACGGAGGCTGCCATGATGTCGCTGACGTTGCCGTGACGTCACATGTTGGTCAGGGTGCTTGCTTTGTAGCTTGTTGGTGCTAGCGACTGTCTGCTTTTTGCTTATGTTATCGGTTTAAACAGTAATGTAAGAGCGCGTAATGGCGACTGGAGGAAATTGATGTTGTGCCGTAGGGTGTAATAACACCACAAAAAATGCAGCAATGTGACATTTCACAGTTTTCCGACCGACCAGTCTAAACGAAAGAAGTGGGTCCTGGCAGTGCGACGTGAACGCTGGCTCCCAAGTAAAAACAGCCGAATCTGCTCCGACTACTTCTCACCGGATTGCTATGACGATAGCGAGCGACAGAGGGAATCTTTCGGGTTGGGCGGAGACGGGCACAGAAAGAAGCTACTAAAATGTGCCGTGCCTACCGTGTTCGCGCACACACAACCCGGACAACCGCCGATCGAGCGACGAGCGTTTGCAAAGAGAAGCTAGATAATAAAAGCTTAAGCCTGGTTCAGACAGTTGCGTTTAACTGCGTTTGACTGCGTTGCGGCAGCGAGAAACCAGGGCATCCCCGCTGCTTATATTGCTTGCCAAGATGATTCCTTCAATTGGATTCCACGCTTCATACGAAGCACAGATGTGCCGGTGACTCGCTTTCGGTTCTCGTCGCAACGCGGTCAAACACACTCAAACGCAAGTGTCTGAACCGGCCTTTACCATTTCGCTTCGGAGGCGGCATCTGGGTCCACATGGCGGGGAGAGCGCCTTTAGAGCGCGCGACACTAGAGCGCCGACGTTAGAGCGCGCGACACGAGGGCGCTGCGACAGTAGCGCGCTTGACATTAGAGCGCACGTCACGAGAGCGCACGACCAGTTGAGCGCGCGACACGAGAGCGCAGAACCAGTTGAGCGCGCGACAGAAGAGCGCACCCCAGTTGAGCGAACATCGCAAAATGTGTGATGTACCTGCGGCTCCACAGACAGAACAAAATTGTGCAACTCATTGGATCGGAGCATTGGGGATATTTGATTGATTAAATATACCTTTAATAAAAAATAAAAATAAAACGGGTACGACTCCTTCTAACCAATTGTTTACTGACATCGGAGAGAAAAGGCGGCAAAGGAGTGGAGTGTAGCATATAGGTACCGGGAAAGTTTGCAGTTGAGTGGAGCAGCGACTCTGATACCTTCAAAGTGCTGTGGTGCGCCTCTCGCATATATTATAATACGGTTTGGTATATTTGGTCTATTCTTGACAGGCATTTGGGCTCCGATCTATTTGGTGGCTATTTAGACGTCCCTCGCATAAGTTTATATGGTATTCTGACGTGCATGTCCGTTCAGATCAGATCTTTTCAGTCTTTTGACGGATACAGGAAAACCTCCCCTGCAAACCTGTGATATACAAAATCAAACAACTAATGAAGCTAGATCAATTTTTTTGCTCTTAGCTTTTTGTAACACTTCTTGTTTTGTCGCACGCAAAACTTTCGTTGAATCATTTCGGAATGTCACTGCTGAATTCTGCGGCATAGATCCCTGCCAATTTTACATAAAACACGCGATGCCCAAACAAGTGGTCGGTCCGGTCGGGCCACTCGCGCTGGACTGGTTGTGCGCTCTCGTGACGGGCGCTCTAAGGACACGCGAGCTAATAGGGAGTTTTCGTAGATGGTTTTCGTCGTCCCGCAACGCTCTCCGCAACCCGCTACGATACCTGGAACTCTACAGTCAAGGCCATCGGCGCGCAGGCGCAGTAGCGGCGTCTTCGTCGCGGAGGCTTAGCGAAGGGGCAAACGGAAAACTCCCTAATGTCGCTGCGCTCTCGAGTCGCGCGCGGTAACGTCGCTGCGCTCTCGAGTCGCAGCGCTCTTGAGTCGCGCGCGCTAACGTCGCCGCGCTCTCGAGTCGCGCGCTCTAACGTCGCGGCGCTCTAGTGTCGCGCGCTCTAACGTCGCGGCGCTCTACTGTCGGCGCTCTTGTGTCGTGCGCTCTAGTGTTGTACAGCCCACATGGCGGCGGATCACGAATGCAGCCGCCGCTGGTGGTTCCCTCGGAGGCGATTCCGGCGGATCGTATGTGAACGGATTATCGTCACCGTCCTCAAAATCTAGCAACATATCCTCATCGTTCCTCGATTCAGACAAGCCTGATGAGTCCATTTTTATCCGCGGCACGAACACAAAACGGTGACCTGCTGCCAGGCTGGCCAGGCTCAAACTGCACACGTGCGAGTGTTTATACCATATGTGAGTCACGTCAAAATGGCGGACCAGTCGAGTGGCAAGTTAGTTTCGGGGTCGGTTTCAGCGTATTTTAACGATTATAAATTATGTAAACAATTTTTTAATGATTTAACCGCTCGTATAGGCTAAACTTTTAGTACCCTTTCCGAAAACATGTTTCGATAAAAACGCTCAAAATGACGGCGGAGCTGCCCTTTAAAGTATTTACGAGCGGTGTGATTGCGTCTTAGTTGACAGTACTGTTCGTACGCGAAACTGGTCGAAACAAACAGCTTTCGACAATGTAGGAGGTATTCTCTCTTCGTCTCTTCTTTTTCCGTGCTTTGTTTCCTTTTTTTCTTCAAACTTTTGATCCGTTTTCTCTTATGCGAGACTTGTATGGATCGAGATTGACTTCGTCAATTTTGTTCCCCCAATCGACTCCAACTTTTTTTTTTTTTTTTACTCTATGTTGTTCGCATGAGACGCGTTGTGAATTTTATAATCAGTGCCCGGTGGCTTTTAAGTTATCGATCTTATTTTATCGCGGACTCCTGCTTGGTGGTGGCAAGTGGCTTCCTGCATTTCTTTTTTTTTTTTTTTCCAGTCTAGCAACACGACAAAGGCTGGGGACAACTGGCAAGGCTTCTCCTCGGCAACAATAGGGTGCAGTGAAGCGTACACGTTATGTATAGGGTATACGGAAGCACTATTCCCCAAAACGGCACTGACCGGAACAGAATAAGCACCGGCCTGTGTCAGTAACCCCGTGTATTTGCGATCAGATTTGTCACATCGCTCAGTAATTACCACGGTCCGATATTTCCATTCATTTCTACTCTTCTCTTATATATCTTATATCAGCTAAATAGTAATACGGTACTAATATCAACAAAATAGCCTTATGAGATTAAAGGGGCACTCAAGCAGTTTTTGAAGAAGCTACTTTTTGGTGCGATGGCGTTAAGGAAGTGTCAGTGAATGAGTACCTTCAGTTTTAGAAGGCAGAACCGCCTATTAATCACGCAGGAATAAAATACGTGTGGACTCTTTTCTGTACTTGCGAGGACCAATGAAATTATCGTATGTCTGAACATTTTGGCGGCCTTTGTAAAGTTTCGCTAAAGAAACAATTTTCAGTTCATTTAAATATGTTGTGCATGATAATTTCAAAAGACGTAAAATATTTCTAGTTTAGAATACGCGATACTGCAATTATCGTTTCACAAACAAGGAACTACGTTTTCTCCTTGCCTTCCTCCGCGGGGTGTGAATTTCCCGCTCCCCCGGGATGCGCGGAAGCGCACGTATCTGGGCGCGTTGCAGGCCGGTCGGGCCGGTCGTGTCGGTAGCGGGCCGGCCAGGCCTCGGTGGTGGTCGTCGACGTGGACGGCGTGGTGAAAGCTCATCGTTCCGCGTAAAAGGGCTATCCTTGACTGAATTTTCGTCGTGTGTCGCTATGATAACCCAGCACGTACTAAAAGAGAAGATCAAACTACTCGTGCGGCGATGTCGTGGCGGCACTCTCAAGACAGCAGAAACGCCCGTGCCATCGTGTTTGTTTACTTCGACTACAGTGGTGCTTTCTAAGCATTTGTGTCCTCGAACATCGCCCGGGTTTCTTATTTGGCGCATTTCATGCGTGTGCTCAAGTTCAAGGTATTACTGGCGCGTACCGTATAAAGGATGCGAATTTTCACGCGTTTTCATCACCGGAGAGAAGTGATTAGTGTTAGCAATCCTGAACGCTCGCAACGCCTATCTGATCACGAAATCATATTTCTACGTTGCTATATCGCTGCTAAGATTACATTGTCTTTTATAATCGTAGAAAAGGCGTGTGGCGATATTTGTACTATTGCAATGTCGTGTATTAGGGTCGTGATCGTCCAAGACGGCGTACTGCATCCTTTTATTTTCTTTTTTTCATCCACTGTACCCTGCAAGCTAATCAAGAAAAAATAATAATAAAGCTTTAGGCTATAGACAACTGTTTGTCTATATTCGGTTACGGCATTTAGTAGCAGTGCGTCCCCTTTTTAGAGGGGCCGCTGAAACAGCTGGCGGCCGCGTATAGAAGCGGTCGCCGTGCTGACAACCCGCTGCGCTTGTTGTAGTTGTTGCAGTTGTGTGTACGCGCGGCGCAGAGCGGTCGTTCCGGTCGCAACAAACGCAGTCGTAGGTACGCGCTCGTTGCACATGTCTGAATTCCAGCCTTTCCCCCGTCCTCCCGAGGCGAAAGGCAACGTGGCGACATCGTTTGACATCACGTACCAGAGGTAACGCTGCGATGTCAAACGTTGGTTCGGTTACGACTTGCCCCAACCGCAAATCGAAGAATGCCCGAAAAGGTCTGCGTTTCACCGTCCACAGAACCCGAACATGACTCCGAAGCGCTGCTATCGTCCACATTGCACGTCGAAGTGGCGTCATAGGAAATCATCCCCAGGTCGGCTGTCCGCCGAAGAATTTCAACCTCTAACGGCGTCAGGTCCTCAAGCGTACAGAACTTCGCCATGATCGAAGCTCGAATGACAAAGAGGTTCGGCTGATGCGGCTACCTCGGGATCACTGCGCGACGGAACGTCGTCCAACGCCATTGGCCCGAGATCCTTTTGATAAGCGTGCGAGGACCAATGAGAGTGGTTTCGTTTTCGGGTGTATCCGAGGTTTGGCGGCCTTCAATTACATTTTTATTAAAGAAATAATCCCCGTATGACTATATTTTTTGGTTTTTAGGGATACTTAGGTGGTCTAAATTCAGCTGTCATCATCAAAACACGAGCTCAAAAACCACTTGAGTGCCCCTTTAAGTGAGGAAAAAAGATTCCAGATAAAAGAGTGAAATCGTTTTTGTAAGTTTATGAAGCATGTCTAAACTGATCCCATACATACAAATAAAAAGTAAGACATTCATATATTTTATAACCAAAAATATACCACAGTTTTATGGGAATATTAGTAACTATACAAAAATGCTGTCGAAGAACAACTGTACTTGTGGCAACATTGTGTAGCATTTCAGAGGAGAGGAGGAGAGCCGGCCACAGCTTTAATCGTCGTTCAGTCTGGGAGAGGGCACGTCTGTCCGTATCTTTAACTACATTGCCACAGAAACTTGCTCCCGAGATTTATTTTTTTTTTTAATCGGTATTTAGTAAAGTCACGAAAAACGCAACAAATATGGAAAAGTGCCACTTACCCTTGATTACGTCAACATCGCACTGTGTCAATGACGTCGCGTAAACGCCTTGAAGGCGTCTGTTACTTATTAAACTCGAAGTATGCAGTAAACGGCATGGAAGCCAAAGTCCACGCTGCTTGCTCTACAACTATGAACTGCACACCTAAAGGACGCGCGAAAAGCAACTACACCACACAAAAAAAAAAAAAAAAACTGAGCAAAACTTGTTGCCATGGTTCCAGCGACTGGATCGAATCTATTCAAACGCCTTGTCATCATGACAACCGCGTGGTCACGGGTCAATACACATTCATTTGTTATACTTCGTTTCACGTTAGATCCGAGCACAGCCGACATTAGGAGCCAAGGGGACAATGAAGGCAGGCACAAAGTGCAGCGTCATCCCTTTCGTCCTTTTTCTTTGCGTGGTTATCCGCCGGCTCATTCAGCAAGCGCCGAGAGTGCGCTCGGACTGAGTTTAAAGTCTGTGCGAATGCATTTGTGAGTCTTTTTTGCTTTGATACCGCCCGAACTCAAAGGGAAACAGCGCATACAGTCACTGATAGCTTACAGCAACAACACCTAGGTAGTGATAAGTGCCTGCTCAATCTCCTCCATTACGTCACACCAAAGATCTGATAACGGGCAGCGCTACTGTTGATTCACTTCCTCTATCACATTTGTTATCACATTCGCGTAACCTTTTTGGCGCGGCCATTGGGCAGCGGCATCAGGACATATGCGGAGAGCAAGTTGTCTGTTTTTTGCGCGGGGGTTGCAGTGACGTCAGAACGCCGCCGAGCTCTGACTGGGTTTGATTGGAAGGATTGTGGGTAGACCTCAATGCTAGATGCCTTGAGGTCTACCCAATATTTGTTTTCAATCAGCCAGTGAGAGCCCGGTGTTCTGACATCATCGCAACCCCTGTGCAAGAAGCAGACGAACTTACGCTCCGCATAGGATTATGTTTAGTGTTGTGGGGGCGGGAGCAGTGCTAAGGCCTGACATCTAGGGGGTGTTGCGTATAGACGCACTGCAGCAGCTCTGCATGGGCGCCGCCATAACACCTTCAGCGTTTGTTTCTTCTTATTTTGATCACACCGTTCGATCACTTCCGCAACAGGGGCTCTAATCTGGACACTTGGCAAAAACGTCCACAAGAAATCCTGCGGCTATGGTTGGCCGGAGCCAAGGTCAAGCGCGGCGTTGGCCAATCATGGCTACCGGATTCCTCGCCAACATTTTCGTCACGTGTGCAGATTAGCGCTCCAGGGCAGGCTATTGATATTTTAAATTTGACCGTGTCCTTCTACGCAGCATGGGCCTTTCCGGAGTCTCGTCAAAGTCCGCTTCAGTGGCCTGGTATCTCGCTAAGGCAAGAAAAGGTCAGTAATGGCGGCCGTAATCTGGCGCGTGTGCGAAGCGTCTACGATAAACGCGGAGTATGGCCTATATATGCCCACGCTTCTTTCTTCATAATTCGTTCCTCGGCGTTCTCGTTGGTGGTTGTCGCAATCTGATTGGCTGCGGACCAATAATGAGATGCTCGGGAGTTGCCATGTCCTGCGTTTCTTAAGTGGGCAATTACTATATGGCGTGCAAGTTAGTCTGCTCCTCGTGCACCTCGTGCATGTGCCCCCCCCCCCCCCCTCCCCTCAAATCTGTCCACGCGCGTTTGTTTCCCCCCGACCTTAACCTGTGTTGGCTCGAACCTGACTGCCTCATCATCGTGTGTTATAAACGCATTGCCTACGTTGCCCTTTAATTGGCGGGCCTATATTTGCGTTCGTTCCATTGTGCTAAAGCACACACCCTAACAGAAGGCCTCCTCATGGTCTCTTCACCCTCTATGAAACGTCATCAGAGTCGGATCGCGCTAACTCGGCTATTGGCCCCGAGCCCGACCTTCGACACGTTGATTGGAGACTAGCCGCAGCCAAACACTTACACAGCACTCGTGCCCAATCTCACGCTTCAATTGATCTGACTCTCATGACGCGTGCGGAGGCCTTCTGTCTAGGCAATGTTGGCCAAAGACGCATCTTTGAACACTTTTTCGCCGTATAGTCTCCTTCCCCTCGTGCCAAAAGACGGCAGTGTCCTTTCCTCATTAACCAGGCAAGCACTGGTTTAAGTTGTGATAATCGGAACTTTTTATCAAGGTGTCGAACCGGTCATTATTTTGGTTCGGTTCGGGTTCGGGTTCAGTAGCATTGTATTTTGTTCCGGTTCGGTTCCGGTTTTGGGTAGCGCCCATAATAGAGAGTTTTAGTAGATCGTTCCGATACCTCCGATGCCGCCGATGACGATACTCCGCCACTGCCTCCCTTGTGCATGCATAGTATCGTTATCGGGGCTATCGGAGGTATCGGAACGATCTACTAAAACTCTCTAATATCACTCCGGTTACCGGTTTTAATAAGGGCGAACCGGTTCGAACCGGTTCCTAACTCGACCGTTGAATATTGACCCAGCACTTCCTGCAGTCTTTTCTGAGCACGAGATACTTGCAATAGACCCTTCCCAATACTGCTTTCTCTTCAGGCAGATATGAAAACTCTGCACAGTGACGTGCGCAAAGGACACCATTCATATGGCAAGGCTATTGCTTGTATATTTCTGTTTTTAAGTGAAGTATATATAAGCGATCGGCTTTTAATTTTTATGGTGTCCTTTGCACACGCAGCTGTGCAGTATTTCAAACTCTCCCAGAAGAGGGCGTATTTTCGGGATGGGTCTACAGACCTTTCCAAAAAAGAGCTTCTGGCTGGTGCCATCTTTAGTGTTCGGGCGGATAGCGCGTGCTTTGCTCGCTTTCCGAAGCGACAAACACGCACATGCTGGGCTGTGATTTTGTAAACAGTAAAAAGGTCTCTACCTAGATTGCTTGCCCTCCAAATGTTTTGGTTTGTTTTGTTCTGCACACACGTGTTTTTTTTTATACATGCTGCTTGTTTACGGCACCCAGTAAGATGTCACAGCTATGCCCCAAAGTGGATGACAGGGGAACGAGAGGAAACAAATGTGCCGTAAAACACAGAAACAGGGACGTCGAGTGCGCAGTTGGGGTAGTGTATCGAATCCCGTTAAGCTGTGGTCGTCTATGCATCGGCCAGACTGGCCAATGTGTCAATGACCGGGCCCGTCAACACGCACGTATAATGAAATGTGTCTACATCTTGTCAGCGCTTCGGGTTCCGGCGGAAAAACGCTGTTCTAAAAGTTTCGTGGCGATGCTTTGTCTAGTCACTTTGATTTTTACTCGCAAACAACACTTTATGCAAATTACCTGGTCCGAGGGACTCAGACCGGGTCATTTGTTCTTATCAGTCACCGAACAAAGTTCTGGTGATGCCACCACAGCGAACGACGTTTCTCGAATGCTCAGTTGAAGACGATGAAAGAGGACTTCAAACAAAAATTAGAAAATGGTTGAACAGGTGCCATGCTGGCCCTGCTAGTCTGACAAACCTACAAAAGAAATAAACAGACACATTTAGTTCTCAACCCCCCCCCCCTCCTCCTCCCCCTGGCCTCTTTCCACGGCGCGTCAAGTCGGCGAATCATCGCCGAGTAACGTTGCCTCCAACAGCCTATGTTTTTTTTGTTTTTTTTTTTAATATATGAGGTAACACTCCGAGCACGTTGAAGAAGGGATTGTTTTTCATTGAAATGGACCACAGGCGACACTACAAACTATACTACCGATGCAGCGCGGTACTTGTCCCCCCCCTCCTCCAGGGTGTCTTGGACATTTCGTAGCCAAGCGGCCAAGCGGTGCTTTGAAATCGCCGCCGCCGCCAGGGTCAATCCAAGAAACAAAGAAAAGTTGAAGTTCTCCAGACGATGATGTATTTTTTATTACATATGCAATAAAAACAAAATGTAAAAATATCTCACTGTGTGCAGGATTAGTCTCGGCAACATAAGAAAAATATACGCCCGCAGCTTTTCCCATTTCGACCAATTATCGACACAATTGGCCCTGAACCGTTTTCGTTGAACCGGTAACCGCCACATCAGATTAAGGTTTCGTTCCGGTTTGGGTTCAATATGAAGCGTTCGATTTCGGTTTCGGTATTGTTCCGGTTCGGTCAAAAATAACGGTTTTGATCCGGTTTTCGGTTCGGGTTCGGGTTCGGTTCGACACCCTGCTTTTTATGCACTCGTGTGTGTTTTTGTCCTCGGAATTGTTCCTTCGTGCCGGTCGTGAAATTGGTTCGTTCTTAAAGGTACACGCTTTGTAGTAGTGCATTAAAATATCCGTCAAACCGGTTATCCGGTTAAACCGGAGGAGAGCGATTCCGGTTTTGAAAGCCGGTTATCCGGCTATTCGGTTATTCGGTTTTATTTTATGTATCGTGATGACCAGTACATGAAACAGCATTTCGCGCCCTGTATTTATGGTAAATAAAAACTAAGCAGATAGATTATTTTTGTTGTGTTAGCATTCTTTAGGCCCCCCCCCCCGATTTCGCGGAGCTTTCCGGCCTCTTAAATTCGCAGTTACCCCGCTAAATTCAGGGGGACAATGGACCTCTTGGCGAATATGTGCTGCCACCTAGACACGCGAATCGGTTCGAGACTAGGTGACTGGAAAACAACGCGCGCCCAAGGCCTCTCTCACCCGTTCCACACCCAAAACGTCAGCTACATCCTGTTCACCCATTGAGGCGATGTGACCTAGATACGGCTCCCCCAAGCTCACCTTTGTCCCCATCGTGAGTAATCTTCCGCCCCTAGGTCGACACAACGAAACCGCTCAAAGGCGAGAAATGCAAGATGGCGGATTGTTCGGAACTAGATACTCTCGAACCCAGGCGCATGAAATACTCCGCGCATGCGCACCGCGTATTTCTACAAAGGGTCCATTGTCGCCCCATGACCTATGCACGAATTCAGTTTCCCCGCCATAATTAGTGGAAAGTTTGAACCCCCAAATTTATATATTAATTCAGATTCCCCGCCAAATTTGGTGGGAAATTTTATGTAACGTGACCTGACGTCACAGGATTTAGAAACCAATTCAGTTTCCTTGCTAAATTTAGTGGAAAAATTGGTATCACATGACTTATACACCTATTCATTTTCCCCGCTAAAATTGGCAGAAAATTTGATGTCTCGTGACCTGACGTCACGGGACCTACAAACTAAATCAGTTTCCTGGCTAAATTTAGCAAAAAAATTTACGTCCCATGATTTATACAACAATTCATTTTCCCCGCCAAATTTAGCGAGAAATCTGAATAGTCTGTAGGTCCCCCGACGTCAGGTCACGTGACAACAAGTTTCCCGTTAAATCTAGCGGGGGAACTGAATTGATATAGGTCACACGATGACGATTTTTCCGATAAATTTAGCTGGGAACCTGAATTTCTCTGAAAGCCACGTGACTTAATGTCATGAGACATCAATTTTCCCACCAAATATAGCGGGGAAACAGAATGAGTGCAAAGGTCACGGGAAGTCAATTTTTCCGCCAAATTTAGCGGGGAATCTAAATAGTATGTAGGTCTTTCGACGCCAGGTCACGTGACAACAATTTTTCCGGTAAATTTAGCGGGGAAACTAAATTTGTGCATAGGTAACGTGACGTAAATTTTTCTGCGAAATTTAGCGAGGAAGCTGAATTGAAGCATAGGACACTTGACGTAAAACTTTCCGCTAAATTTAGTGCGGATCCTGAATTCGTAGGTCCCGTGATGTCAGGTCACATACATTAAGTTTCCCGTCAAACTTAGCGGGGAAGCTTTATTTATGTTTACGCTCACGCCGTTGCGAAACCGGGGCACGGGTCACGAAGAGCTGCCACCGCTGTAAAAGATGTTCTTTTTTTTCCACCGGAGACCAAGATCAAGCTTTTGAGTACTGACATGAGAATAACCATCCTGTCCAAAATGCAACACTTATTTTCTCTTTTTAGTCCCGTTGATTTTCAAAACATGAGGACACAACAGGGAAACCCAAAAGGCGTAAAGCTAATGGGCTAAATAATTAATGACCGAACAATCTCGATTCCAATAATGAATATTGAATAATCGAATATTCAGATAATTTCAGAACCGAATAACTGAGAAGCTTATTCGGTTATTCGAATATCCGGTTATCCGGCTTTCAACTTCGAATAATTCGTTAATTCGAATAACCGGATAACCGGTTATCTTCAAAACCGGTTTCTACTGCTGGCACTACTTTGTAGTACCTTGCCTTACCTACAAACTTAATACCCAAGTCACACGGCAGCGTAAATGTACCTTTAGCTTAGGTCCCTTAGCTTAAGGTACCTGTAATAAACGACGTTCTGATTCACACGATAAATAAACGGAGCACATTGAGTTGATTTCGACTGCGTTCCTGCTAAACCGCAAGAGTAGCACGTGATAAACAATTATTCCTTAAAATCGGTTTGACGCGCAGTTTTTGATTACTGTGTGCGAAATATCACATTTAAAACCCAAATATTATTTCTGTTTCCTTTTGCTGCTCTTTATTTCATTTCTCTAAGTCTCAGGGCGCATCTAAATGAGTCTTGCTTTAAAACGTCCGCCCCGTCTGGCCACACTGGCCCTAAATCATCTGCGTTTACGAGTTTCCATTCCGAGGTCCACGACCTTTTTCTTTCCATGTTGAATTAACCTGAGACTGGGGTAGAGAAGAAACATCAAAACGTAAAAGGGACAAAGAATAGACAGGACGACGTCTCAAGAGACGTCGTCCTGTCGAATTTCTGCCCCTTCTACGTTTTGATGTTTCTTCTCTACCCCAGTCTCAGGTTAATTCAACATGGTTAATATTCACCAGCTCGCCTGCACCCTTACAATGTTTTACCTTTTTCTGTTTAGTAGCTCCATTTTCCCGCAAAGTTCTCACTGAAGTAGCTAAGTAGTGACCGGCAGAAACGAACCATGGTTCGTTTCCTTCGGGCACCATGAGACTCCGACGTACACGTCGGAGTCTCACAGTTACGCCGGTCTTGCCATCGAAAGGGATAGATGACGACGAGCTCCTGGGGCCCTATGTTGCGCTTTTTGGGCTTCCAGGGCGACCAGGGAGAGGGAAGTGACGTCAACAACGCTCTTTGGATGTTGATTGGTGGAGTCGCTGATGAAGAATTTCTGCGATGTCGTTATGGCGTCAGAAGCTGACTTTCCACGATGCGTGGTGTTGCTAAGATACGTTCATTCACACCTACGGCACCTCCTTCTCCCTAGTCGCCGTGGGAGTCCAAAAAGCGCAACATAGGGCCCCTGGATATGGATTGGTTGCTTCAACAGCAGCGGATTTATTTTAACAAAATGGAGGAGCGGATCGAAGCAATGTAAGCAGAAGCGGACACATTCGAGGAAATCGGGTTCGTAGCAGACATTGTTTTTCACGTTCTGCCGCTGCTACCTTCTAGCTGGACTATGCGTTCCTCGTCAATAGCTTATTCCATCACATTTGTGTTCACAATCATTTTATGATTTGCCACTTATACCGGGTGTTCATTTTTAATTCGAACAAATTTATTACAAAAAATCCGTAAAAGATGCACTAGTACGGTTTGTTCAAGTGAGTTATACGGCTGGGGGGACATTATGTGCGTGGCTAATCCTTGCGAGAAGTTGGCTAATTACTTAAAATTCGTTAATTAACTTCTTAATTAATGAAAATAGACATATGGTTCCAATTAGAAATTTGCTCAGCGTCGTCGAAAACCCCTAAATCAGTCATTTTCAGAAAGACTTTGAGCGCGTGAGAAGCGTAGTAGTGAACTGAAGTTACCGCTCGTGGAGCAGGTACAAAGCTAGAGGTTGCGATAAGGCGCCCGTGCGACTTTTTCGCCTCTTATGTAGCCCCAGCCTTGTACCTGCTCCACGAGTGGTAACTTTAGTGCACTACTACGCTTCTCACGCGCTCAAAGTCTTTCTGAAAATGACTGAATTAGGGGTTTTCGATGACGCTGAGCAAGTTTCTAATTGGAACCATATGTCTATTTTCATTAATTAAAAGTTAATTAACAAATTTTAATTAATTAGCCAACTTCTCGAAAGGATTAGCCACCCACATAATGTCCCCCTAGCCATATAACTCACTTGAACAAACCGTACTAGTTCATCTTTTACGGATTTTTTGTAATAAATCCGTTCGAATTAAAAATGAACACCCGGTATATATTCAGATGCTATAATCCATAAAACAAAATATATTTATATATCTGTGATTTTTATTTTGAGTTCGTGGGTCCGAAGCGACTCCCTCTAGCTGGAAGGGGAGCTTGGCGAGCTCCGTTTAATATACAGGACCTCCCTTAGCGAAAGGGACTTTTTTGCGCCGTGTGTTTACGATATCCAGTTCGCTTTACTACAGGTGCCTATACTTCGTTTCACCTTATGTGCGAGCGAAGGCAAAACTGGAAGCGCGAGCACGGAAGCTCCGTGCGTTCAGGCTTTGCTCGAGCGCGCGAGCTGGGGAGAAATGCAAAAAGCGCTGGTCTCGCGCTTCTAGCTTTGGCTTCGCTCGCAGATAAAGTGAAACGAACTATAGCTGTGACAAAGGTACCTTTACGCTGCCGTGTGAATGGGGTATCAAGGTATTTACTTGAAAGTAAATAATAAGATAATTATACCGATCGCCATTAATTTTCGCAAATGATACCTTTTGTCGTAAACTAATTCTGAATTTTTTGTGGTTGTGTGATGGTCAGTTTTTGTAGGAACAATTAGGCCCTAGTTAAAAAAAAACACCCTGTAAAATGTGCGGGAAAGATAGTGGTGTTCGGCTCTATGTTTATGCCATAGAGTCCAGGGCATAGAGTATTTTATGTTCGATGCTTACGTTTTGCAGGAAAGATTTGGCCCGCGTTTCGAGAAACAACCTCCAAACAACTCGGAATGACGGTGTATTTCGGCAACTTGTTTTGTACGACACTAAAAACGGTGATTATTGAAAAAAAAAAAAAAAACAATTGCTGAGAGAAAAAAAACAAAAAAAACATTTGATGTGTGCACATCCCTATAACGCTTTACGAGTGCCATTAGGTGACAGTGCTTGCAAACGACGGACGACGAGTCCGAATACGGTTCAAAGTCCGAGTACTCTTTATCGTAGTCACGTATACTTTGAAGATTTCTTCTCGTCTTGCTTTCTTTATTGTTTCGCAAGATTGAACTGATAACAACCACCAGTGTAGTTTCGAACAAAGCCGTCGAGGCCTGATTTGAATAGAATGAATATACTGGGACCGTTGATGGTTACCGACCGACTGACCTACCTCTTATGCCCCTTTGCTCCACGATGAGCTATTTCAGCGATACTGAGCTGGCATGATGCATGATTCTAAGTAGGATTATGCTTTTGACAAACGTTTAAAGAAAAAAAATTTCCTCACAAACAGTTCTCACATTAAGAAAAAAAAAATTAAAGATGTTTACAATTTTCTGTAACGCCGAATTAGAGCGCAGCTCTTGAGGAGGAGCAGGGGATGGTACGGAGGGGAGGGTATGCCCCTCTTTCCTCCCCGCTGCAATTAGCGGGGAAAATTTTCTGCTAAATTTAGTGGGAGAATTTTACCTTCGTGACGTCACACGTGACGTCACTAGGTTAAATTTAGCGGGATTTTTTTTCTGACAAATTTAGCGGAATTCAGCGGGTGAGGTGAGGAGAACGTTTATTTAAACCTAGGACAAACGCCAGTCCCCAAAGGGGGTGCCACACCGGTCAGACACCTCACAAAAGACAGTCCTCAGACTTAATTTCATATTTCCATATTTTCTCAGACATTTTTCGGAAACCAGCACGGTTTCCGACGCGTGCTGTCGTGCGAAACACAGCTATTTGAGTTTGTTTCAGACGTTCGTGAAAATTTACACGCCCTTACCGAAACGCACGACATTTTCATCGACTTTTCGAAGGCGCTTGACAAGATCCCATACAAGCGTCTTCTCAAATTACGGTCAATGGGAGTCGAACTGGGTGTTTTATGCTGAATAGAAGCATTCCTAACCAACAGAACGCAGTACGTCACGAGTACACTATACTTTGTTTCACCTTATGATGTACCGCAGGAAAGACTACAAGCGCGAGCTCCTTGCTCAGGGCACATCTCGTCCGCACAAGCTCTCGCGCATTAAGGGCAGCTGCAAATGCTACGAGCTCGCGCTTCTAGCCTTCGCTGCGGTACAACATAAGGTGAAACGGAGTATAGTTATTCTGTTTCTGTCGATGTTAACTCGGGTGTGCCCCAGGCAACCGTGTTGGGACCACTGTTGTTCCTTGTTTACATAAACGACCTTCCGCATTGTATAAAATCCAATATAAGATTGTAAGGCTGGTGATTGTGTGCTTTAACGAAAAATCACCGATATATCGGAGAGCGCCCTTTTACAACAAGATCTTGACAGCTTTGTGTTATGGTGCAAGGAGTGGCAGATGGAAGGTAATGTGAGGAAGACAAAGTGTATGTGATTTACAACTACACGTAATACTTTAAATTCTAGTTAGATGCTCCACAACAGTGTAATAGAGAATGTTAGTAGTTATAAATACCTTGGCGTCTCTTTAACAGCTAACCTTAACTGGGAAACCCATATAACGAGCATAGTTATGAAATCAAGCAGATCATTAGCTTACATTCAGCACCATTTGAAGTCACCTTCTCTAGAAACGAAGCTTATTGCCTTTAACTCTACTGTAAAGTCACAGCTTGAATTTCTTCGTCAGTATGGAACCCCCATCAGTCTTACTTAATAGATCTGCTTGAATCGCTACAAAACAGAGCTGCGCGTTTCATACTCCAAGACTTTAAACGTGAAAGCAGTGTCACAGCAATGAAGAATACACTTAACATCCCCTTTTGAAGTACCGAAGAGCTTGTGCGGGCCTAATAATGTTACAGAGACTGTATTATTGTTCCCCAGAATTGACAAAGCAAAAAATATTGTAAACCTGAGCATCACATATTACCGCGAACTGATAATTGTTACAAACTTTATTTATCCACGCCCCGAATGAATATATACAGGTACTCACCATTGCAACTGTCGACCGCTTTGTGGAACAAGCTGCCCGATGACATGGTTATTCTAGCAAATATAGATGATTTCAGAGATGCGCTGAAAGCGCACGACCTGTGTGCCAGTTGTTGAATTGTGTTGTATGTACGTACGTTTTCATTATTATTTTGTAACCCTTATGTAAAGCTCAGAAATGGGCGATTTACAGGTAATAAAGTGAAATGAAATGAAATATTTGAGCGTGAGCCACCGCGAAATCCGTGCCCCGAAGGGCGTGGGCAACAAGTTCAAAGAGAAACTCGGTACGCGCCACCCAAACCACGAGCACCGCGGCGACTCGCGTCCGCAGGCCGCCCCCCGCACGACTCGCGTCCGCAGGCCGCCCCCCGCACGATGCACGAGGAGCGCGACCCCGGCCCAAGGAACCGATGCGGCGTGGTCGCTCTCAAGCGCGGCGTCTACGTCCTTGGCGGCGTGAAATGATGATGTGTATCATCGTAACAAGGGCCCAAGTCCGCTCCGACACACAAAGTCGAGGAGGGAATATTGGCAATGTTAGATACGTGTGACGTCACGTGACGTCACAAGTGACGTCATATGTCACGTGCTTCCCATAATGACGTCACGTTTGACGTCACGCTGGTAATCCTCGTGAAGGTAATCCTCGTGATCCTCGTGAGGGTAACCCTCGTGACCCTCGGGAGGGCGACCCTCGTGAGGATAACCCTCGTAACCCTCACGACGGTAACCCTCGTGACGTCACACGCCTCGTCACGTGTGTTGTTATTATGGGAACTTCCCATAATGCAACGCGCGGTTATGCCGACGGCGACGCGGACGCCGATGTTGACGCCGCTAAAGCCGGAAACGGGCGCCTAAGAACTGCGCTCTAAAATGTCTAGAAATTAGTACCTATTAACTCTAACCGATTGTTGTTGTTTTGTTTGACACTGGCAGACATTGATCGGCGTGTTTGGTAAAAGCAGGAGCATCTGTGGCCTATAATCCATTTTATCTTTATTACGGCCAGAGGCCTGACGCTACGAACTGACATTGAACCAATCAAACATAATCATGAGCGCATCAGTATGGTGTTCGTCCTGTTTCTTTTATTTTAATTATGATTTAATGTTCCCTCAGGGCCCGAATGCATTACAGAGCGAAAGAGCAGAAACACAAATTTAAATAACAAAATACAATTTACAGTTTAGGCACAATCAACAAGAATATTATTATTAAGGCCAGTTCTAAAAAGTTCCGTGACCGTGATAATGGCAATTGTCCCTGGAAAGATGGTTCCAGTCCTGGGATGTACGGGGGACGGAGATGAAGGAAACGTCGTCATTGAACTCGGGACGCCGACCTTTTGCGGATGATCGAGACGAGATGAACCAAGACCAAATAAAGAAAGACCAGCAACTTTTCGGTGGAAGAACAAGGGTGGCAATGAATAGGTAGTCTGCATGCTTGTAACGCTTGCAGTGCACTGGTGGTTTGTGAGAGTTAGACGACCAGATCTGTTTTGGATGGCTTCCAATGGAAGAATAAGAGTGGCTTGTCCGGGATCCTAGACAGAAGATGCATATTCTTACTTTGAATGAATTAGGGCTTTATCTCAATAATCAGGCATTCACGTGTTCCATCATATATGTACGTGTTTTAACGTAATTGAGCCAATCATGTACGTTGAAGACCTAGTGATTTGGGCTTTAGACGCTGTTTGATTGATTCGATCAGCTCGTATCGTCGGCTGCGTTTGTACTTAAGGTGAAACAACATATAGAGTTACGAGAGCATGCAACGATGACGTAATTAGCTTATGGCATTGCTTACTCATTCATTGCCACTGGCCTAAAAAGGCTTCAGGGTAGTTCTTTGCGGATGTCGACGCTGCGTTGCCAAGTGTCTTCAATAGGACATGGAGACGAAAAATGAGTAGGACACCTGAAGTTGTGTCATCGGAAGGAAAGCAGACTTCATGCTGTTGCGTATACTTCTATAGAGACCTTTTCCATGACGTCACTATTTAGTTTGGTCCCGAAATTCCGGTCAAGGGTTGCGCTTGTAAGCGCAAGCAGGCACATTTCTCGCTGTCGCTCTTCTTCTGTGCTGTGTTTGTACAGGTCAGTGTGTAGTGCTCCTGTTCTTAAATGCGACAGAACTTCTTTGGGTTAAGCCTCACCGTTCTTGAAATTTTTAATTCGTAAAACGGAACGATTTGGTCTCTTATCCTTCTCTACTTATTATCCTATCCTTATCGCAGGAACGCACGGTCCGCGGGATGAGGAATTCACTCTGGAGCCGCAGTTTTCACAATGTCCTCGTAATTGAACTGAAGAAGAGGTATATCTGAACAAAATCGGCGACGTTCTGAGTATGACCGCTCTCGACGTGCCGAAGGATACGCTGGAGAAGGGAGAGTGACGTTTGGCGAGCGGCATATAGCCTTCATAGAAGAAAAGCAATGCTGTCGCACTTTGATGTAGTCAGCAGCGAAGCACCGCTAGAACACAATCCCTTTTTTTTGTATTGGAGTGCATGACAAAGTACCAGTAGCCTTTAAGCTTGTTTTAACGACCATGCGTTCGATTGAGAAACCAATTGTGTAGGCATACGGCTCTACAGAGTCATACTTGCACGGAATGACAGCTGAGTTTGAGGCCCAATGACGTGTCAAAGATAGAATAAATGTGAATTAAATAGGACCTGCTGGAGACAAATGATCCATTTACCAGTCGTACGCACCAGCAACTGTTTCAGATTCCTCTCATGAAACCTCAACAACAAATGCTAAGTGTGGGTGGCATTCACATGGTGTAAGCAGGAAAATGTCAGATGTTTCTGTGACGGCTTTAAACTAAATTACTAAAAATAGGGTGGTTGAAACAAATCTCCTTACGGGAACAAACTACCAGCCACGGCGGAGATCAGGAATTGCAAAATGCAAGCATTAGCTGAATAATTAACCAATATATACTAATTAACGTCTTAATTAATGCAAATAAACATAAGGTTCCAATTAGAAACTTGCTGAGTATCATCGAAAACCACTGAATCAACCAGCCGCCTCGGTGGCTTCGAGGCGAGAGCGCTGGCCTACGGATCCCCATGTGGCGGGTTCGAATCCCGGCCGAGGTGCCCGCAATCTGACGGAGGCTTATTGCGGAGGAGGCGCCGTGTAACCGAGCTTTCGGTTGCACGTCAAAAGATCCCCAGGTGGTCCAAATTAGTCCTCAGTCCTCCGCTGGGGCGTGCCAGATGCCCGTCGTTGGTTTGGCACGTAAAACCCCCAAATTTGGCACTAAACCAACCCATTTCAGAAAGACATGAGGCACGTACATCATTCTACGACGTTCCACAAAGCCGCTGAAATTGGTCCCGTTTCCAGGCTTCGGCTTCATATCAGAGCGCACCTTTGCACAATGATGCGACGAAATATGTGGACATTTAAATTGCGCGCGTGAATGAAGGCCTCCTGCTTCCCTTGTTTTCCGGACTGCTACCGCCATCTCTGAGAGGAGAGCGCAATGTCAACAATATTTCAACTGCGGAAAGCCCAAAAATCACAGATCTTAGAAACAAAATAAAAGAACAATGTAAACGAAATGTTGTATTGTGTCTCTTTTTTTTTTCGTTGTCAGTCTGACGATAAGCCAATGTTTAAAGTTAACCGCCCTTGAAAATTGCAAAGTTTAGTGTGCTAGCCTCCCCCCATCTCGCGGTTGATTGTTCACATTCGCGTTGCCTCCGTACACGGGAAGGTTTATTGAGTGTCCGTTAAGTCTACAGATGGCGCTCGTTTGCGACCTTTCAGATGGACCTATGGTGTCCGTAACACGTGAGCCATGCAGTGTGGGACCATGTGGGACAGCAGTGCCGGCCTCTGAGAGGAACAAGTGATGGCCATGCCTCCCCTTCTAGCCGATCATAACCACACAGAAGACAGCTTCTCAGTGTCGATTTTCTACGTCGGACGAAAAATCGTTTTTATCGGTGCTTATGCTGATAAAAATAAGACAGGGGCATGGGATTTCTCAACCTTCAGGCACCATGCGTCTACTCGAATAGTTGAAGAACGCCATGAAAACGACCTGGTCCCGATTAGATAAGGGAATAAAGGGTGATGTTTCGAACAAAGAAGTAGCCTCGCGGACAGTTCGATGGAGGCTGTCTTCTACCCCCTGGGTCAACAACAGTGTTGGCAACCCCCGGTCTGCCTTTCGTATTCCGAGGCTCTCCACTGAAATGAAATCCTGACAACCTCCCTGAAAAGAGCATGCAAAGGAACTCAAAATAAGGACTCGAAAGCAGGTACAGTTGACGAAACAGATATATTACACGCATGACAAAAGCAAAGGACCCAACACCGTCATCACATCTACAGGAAAACTGAGTTAGTTCCCAGAAGTAGCTTAAAACTGCAGCTTCCTGTCGATATCTTGAAGGTGCTTCGCGATATACTTGTTCATGAGGACCATCCGTTTCCTAGGCGACACATCGAAGGGTGCTTGCCGATGTACATATCGAAGGCATCTGAAAATGAAAATATGAAAATTATTCATATGCACTGCTCTCAAGTCAAACCTGTTTTTATTGAACTCGGAAAAACCCGTCTACCAGTTCTATCTAGCAATTAATTCTATATAAAATTTTTATGAATTTCACAACGAACAAAAACCGCGCCACTTTTAGAAACGTTTACACTCAAAGGAGCGTCTGTACGTCATGAGGGACGCTCCATCCGGCTATTCAGAGGCCGCTTCTTCGCTTTTCAAGGTCTCACCCTCTCCCTACGTAAAATAGATTTTTTTTCTTCCGGGCGGTTAAAGCGGTTGCCCCCCCCCCCCCCCCCCCCCCCCCCCCAAAAAAAAAAAAAAAAAATCCAGCCTTCTTTGCAAGCTGGCTTTCCCCCAACGAGTTGCTTGCATTGAGTGGAAAGCCAGCTTCCAGAGCAGTTCGGTCTATCGGGAGACGCTCCAATTTTCGTTCAATGTAACCAAATTTTTCACTATGCATTTTTATTGCAGCTACTAGTTTGTTCAGAAATAGTTCGAAACAAGGGATAGTTCAAATTAACCGGGTTCAATATATTCGGGTTTCGCTGTAGCCCCAGAAAAAACGCATCACAATCGCATGTTAATTTGTTGTAATATTGTACTTATTAAGGTGCGACTGAGAACAATTAGCAAGGATCTTAATGGTTCATCAAACAAAAAGTAACACCATCTTCCCGAGGGGAACCATGGGGTGATGCGGAGCATCGTGTAGGTTCCGAGGAAAGAGTCAGTTGCGTGCTGACGTCGAGAGATGGCGCCACCGACTGCCCTAGCGTTACCCCCTACGCGAGCCTTCGTCGCGGCTCGCGGCAGAGAAAGTTGGAACGCTCGCCGCTCGCCGTTTATTTTATTTTTTTCACACTTGAAGGAGAGGAGACAAGAGGAGGAGAGTTGCGCGTGCGCGCGCGGTGTGAGGAGAAGCCAACGCACGCGCAGTGCACGCAGCTGGTAGAGAGAGAGAGCGGAGAGAGTAACGCGCAGCTGTTGGAGAGAGGGAAGGAGGAGAGTTGCGCGTGCGTAGTTCGAGTGCCGACTACATCGCGAACGCGGGACATAGACCCGAGCAAGAGATGCTCCGCATCTAAAATAGGTCAGCCAAAATATTCGCCACCTTAAATCTGACCACCTTCTAAATGAAAACTTTGTTTCGAAATCGGCACAGCTAGCCTGCTCTGGGCTGCACTACGTTCACCCTAAACTGAGTGCCTTTCGCCGAACCAATCAAAGTCCTGTCTCTAATTGCTTGACTTCACTCACTGCACGTGAGTCTGCAGGGGGTGAGGGGGTTGATCATGTGGTTTAAAATTGACAGTTGGCTGGACAAACGAGCATGCAGCTTCTACGGCCCAGTCAGCGTAGAGGTGAATGGAGTAATGGCGACTTGTGAAATCAACGGCACCTCATGGCTAGGACACAAAACTGTAAGTGTGGGTACACAAAACTGTCGGGGTGGGTTCGTTCGACAGTTTACATGAGCTAAGCAAATATTCTCAGCATCTGGCGGTCTAAACGAAGAGCCGTGAAAGTAGGTTCGAAAACGCCTCATGGAAATTGCCAATAACTGTGGCCCACCTCCAGGTTGACCACATATTATGGTGACAGAGCTGATATATCCCAAAATTTAAAGAACCATTAGTCCTTACTGAATATAATAAATCACGGCACGTAAGTTTAGACATATGCCTATCGAGCACGTAGCCAGGATTTTGGTTTGGGGGGGGGGGGGGGGGGGAGGCGCCCATGACAAAATGCTGTATGAGGGGGAGGGGGAGAGGAGGCCTCAGCAAAATGGAAAATTTCGGGGGGGGGGGGGTGGGCCTCATGGGCCCCCCTCTCTCTGGCTACGTGCCTGATGCCTCTTAATGCTTAAATCTATCACTTCAATGTTTGCTCGGCTTATTAGGAATTTTATTTCGAAATTGCCGTTTAACCTGCATCATGCCAATGTATGTGAATTTGGCACTTTTATTTACTTTCCCAGGAGTCCCCTGGCTCTTTTTTTACATTATTGAATACCTACAGACACTAAATTTTTTTTGTTGTTGTGCGCAAAAAACCAACAGCGGATATAAATGATGATCGCCTCTCCCGCTTGTTTTATTAGATCTTCCTCAAATTAACAAAAGGGCTCTATAATACCCTTCGGAATAGATGGGAGAACAAGATCTGTCATGACATCCGTAAAGTTTAAACATGATTCGGGCAGACAGGAGAACACTGCCGCATGGTTGGAGCATTGCTCACAGAAAGACGCAGTGATGTGATTGCTGCGCCAATTGCGCCAAACTGCGCCACAGGGCTAGCCCTGCTACATCCTTCTACATTTTGCCAAAACATGGGTAATCTGCGCCAAGCCTGCGCCAAAAAATCAATTTCGGTAACCTTTGAAAACAGAAACTAAACTGAGTATCGCAATTGAGCATACGTGTGTTATGAGGCGCAAGCGGCCGCCCGACACAAAGTACCCGGCATCAAGTGTCCGTCCGGTCTTGCATGGTTTTCCCGCCGTCTCGCGTTTTGCGCTCACGTCGTCTCCTCTCGTGTCGCGTTTTTTTTATATTTTCAACAATAAACGCGGGTATGGGCGGACGCTCCGAAGCTATACTTGGTTTCAGATTAGGTCCGAGCGTGGCCGTTCTTGTGAGCTGAAGGTCCAATCAAACAGCGCAAAAAGCGCAACGTCATGGCGTTCTTCGCTCTTGATAGGACGAGCCGGCGGAGGAGCACGCACAGAAAGACGGCAAACACCGCTGGTCCTATCAACTGCGGAGAGCACGCCATGACGGTGCGACTTTTTCGCCATTAGATTGGACCTTCGGCTCATAACGTCGGCCACGCTCGGACCTAAGGTGAAACAAAGTATAGCGTTCCGGGTACCAGCCATGCCGTCATGCTGTGAAACGAAACCACGTTTTTGCGCGGCGGGAGTTTTTTTGTGAGAGTAAGCACTTGCTCCTGAAAGCAACGGCCGTGGGAAAGTTATATTTGGTCATGATGAAAAACAGCGCGAAACACAAGGACACAGTGCAGAGAAACACATACAGGTCAAGGCGCTGTTACCAACTAACTTTCCATTCTTGTAAGCTAAATTTGGTCCCTGCCTTCCAGTCACCATGGTCGCGCGACGCCGGGTGTTGCCGCCCCCACCTCGCTGCAGATATCGCGCTTTCTAAAATGAAACTAAGCACCGCCCCATGTTCATCAGCATTCCTGTTCTTCTTTAAATTATACGTTACTGCGAAAATCCCTGTCACTCAAAGACTGCGGTGTCGAAGTATTGATTACCTATACTCGGTGACAAGCCAAGAACAAAGTGGAAGCTCCTCCCCCTCTTTCCACTTTAGTAGAGCGAACGCTGGAGAGGATGCAACCTCCTTTCCACCATTCCATCCAGTGAAGTGGAAAGGGGTGTGAGGAGCTTCCACTTCGTTCTTGACCTCTTACCGGCTATAGGTTCCTCTCGGTCGGCTTTCTTTCTAGAGGGACCCGGTACGTGAGAAATCTTCCGCGAAAGAAAGTTGGTAAAGAGAAGTGAGCGAAAGCAAAGAAAACAATATCTGCACGCTGAACCTGCACAGCGCGCTTGTTTGTCTCGAGTTCAGTTGTTGCACAAAGCGCTCCAAGAACTTTTTGATCCTGGCTCGCGATGTCTTGCATCCATCCGCTCAGGTTCATTTTTGTTTGTGAGTGTTTAGCTTCTACCTTGTTTACCGGCCTGACAAGCACGCGCCGCTGGACTGTTTTTTGACTTATGCTCGACAGTTACATTTTGCATGCAATTTTGGGAATTGGTTGGCGACGGAGCGGAGTGGCATGGTTTTGGTTTCGATCGAACAGCCGTTGTCTCCACTCGCGCGACGAAGCACGCGCAACTGCAAGCCTGCCGAAGTTGCCCTCACGTGCATGCGAACATGATTGCACGACAGAAGCACGAGCCGGGACGCTTGTAATTCATTGTTTTACGTTTGCTTACTTTTGACAAAAATCTAGCACGTCGGGACCCAGTAAATCTTTGGCAAACAGTTTTTCGAATTGCTCGGCAATGCCTACAGCACTGTACACTTGCGGGATGTCTCAGCAGTAAAAACACAAGCAGCACGTTCCGTCACAACGCGTCACATCAGAACACAGCACAACACAGTGTGCTCTTTGTTTGTGCAACACTTAAAACGATTTTTTTTCCTTAAAATATTTGCTTTAAAAGCCACTTTTGCTGCTCCGAAACACTGTCTTGGCTGCTCCAAAAGCAACTTTTGCTGCTCCAAAACACTGTTTTGGTTGCTCCTAGGGCAACCTTTGCTGCTCCAAAACACTGTTCTGGCTGCTCCGTAAGGGGCTCCAAAATGGTTTAGGCTAATCACATCACTGAAGACGGGAAAGAATTGCTTTATGGAGCCTCTCACAGTACTTGGGAGCTGAGCTTGCCGTGAATTAAGCATTAAGAAAGTGAGAAATCATAAGTGTCAACAGTGACAAGTTATTTTACGCTCCTGCAATGAAGGGCCCAGAAGAAGGAAGATTTAAACCTTATTTGATGTCTAAGTCGAAGCCCATTTGCCCTTGTGCTAACATAACGAAGGAAGCCTCAAACGCGGCTTGGTGTGGGCGATGGGTTGCAGTCTGAAGATTTGTTCTCAACCAGTGGAAGTGTTCTCTATTACAAGGCATAAAACGTTAGTTTACCATGCTTCTTTGAGAACTGCTGCTTCTTGACATCAGGTACTTTCTCGGCCGGTAGGAGCTGAAACGGCACGTGTGGCGCTATCAGCGCCGCCTGGCACATTGCTTCGTAAAAACTGGCACCAACTGACGCAGTGATAAATCTCCTCGTGTGCTCGTGCCAGAGTGCGCTTCCGGCTGTATGGTAGCGAGACGGCGGGTGCGGTATTGAGTGCGAAGGTGACAACCCTTAGCGAAAAGTCGTTCGAAATCAGTATACTGAATGTATACTAATAGTGAACTTGAGTGTGTACTGAAATCGTACTAGTTTCACACTTTTATGAAACAAAATAGTATACTTTTAGTACAGCACAAGTGCATATGTAGTATACCATAAGTGCACCTCGAGTGTACATCTAGCATAATATAAGTGTAAATTTAGTACACTACATGTATGCTTTTTGTGCACTAAATGTACACTACTAGTACATATATTCGGGGTGTCCCAGATAATTTGCACCAAACTTTAAAAAGAAACCGGGGCGTTCTGCTGGGGTGAAACCAACTGTACGCTGTTAGCAAGTCTCTTGAGAAAGTGCACGCATTTTTTTAGTGCGCCTAGTTATTTAATTAAGACTAACAAGCTAACTTTTGAAATCTTCGTTTAAAAGCCAAGGTGTGCATTGGAGAGTTGTAGAGCGCATTAAGAAACACCCCATTAAACTATTTTCAACAAGGTGCACTTTGCATGCTCCTTTTTCTGTGCGTTCTTTGAAGGCCGGAAAAAAGCACGAAAGCGTATTATGTTGCAAACCCTTTAATTGGGTGTTTCTCAATGCGCCCTGCAACTTTACAATTGACATCTTGGCCCTCAAACGAATATTTGAAAGGTTAGCTGATTAATCTTAGTTATTTAGATAACCAGGCGCATTAAAAAAATCTGTGCACTTTTGCAAGACGCTTGCTAATGACAGTTGATTTCGCTCCTGCAGAACGCTCCGGTGTTTTTTTTTTAAGTTTGGTTTAAGTTATCTGGGACGCCGTGTATTTCGGGCGTTCTGCATGGAAAGAACGGTCTAAAAATGGCCAGAAAAATCGGCGCCTGCATTTAAAAAGCTGACTTTTCAAAGGTGTTTCTTTGAACGGCTTTCCAACTTGTGAAATTTCATGACACATAGCTCCATTCTCGTGAAATGTTAAGAAACACCGTTGACAACACTTAATTGATGATAATGCAGAGGTGCCATTATCGGGAGATGCACTCTTAAAAATGAGTCAGAAAATTTCCGAGGAATGTCTTGGCAGCTCTATTTCCAAACATTTCTCGTCAAAATAACGTACAATCATGTTATGAAATTATGTGGGAAAAGTTGTAAAAAAAAAAGAAAAAGAGGCACCGCGTTTTTGAGTTCCGAGTACAGACGTGAAAATGACAATTGAATCATTTTCAAATCTTCCCTCGTGAAAATAATGTACTGCCGCTTTCCAACATTGACTAGGAGAGTTGTCATTTTGATTTGCGGCTATGTACGTGAAAATTACGAGGAAATCTTTGGCAGCTCTATTTCCAAACATTCCTCATAAAAATGACGTACCAGCGTCTTCTGAAACTGTGTGAGAAAAGCCATAAAGAAAAGATCCATTGCATTTTTCAACTGAAAGTATGTATGTGTAGCATACAAACATTATGATCAGTGTTCTTCACATAATTGATAAGACAGAAATTGAAATCCTACCTATCACTTTATTCAAGTTTTCGAGCCTGCCTCACTGTACACTCACTCTCCTTTGTGATGATGGTGTGCCATTACATCCTGCGTAAAAAGAGAAGAGAAAATTACCCTATGCCACCCTATGATATAACACCACATAACTCGCTCAAAGGACCACTATGTCAGGAAGGCAAGATAGTAACCACTTAATCCTGACAGAAGGGTGAGAAAATCGGACAATAGCATTTTTGAAAGCCTGATATGTCAGATATTGGTGGTGTGCCTTTTTTGCATGCCCAGGGCTCTGCTGCAGGTAATAGTGTACATTGCAGGGCACAACATTTATTACCTAAAACCCTAGGCACCATAAAGAAAATGTGTGACAAACAATAGCCTTTTCCAGATTCAAGGTTGCAGCTGCTACGTTTTAAACACATATGGATTAATGAAGGCCACAACGAAAACATTCGAGAATGGCCATTTTAGGGGCTGTACTAATATTAACATTTTATTTTAGAAGTTTAATATATTACGGTATTCTATATTGGTTTCAAGATTAATTGTACTACTGTAAACTACTAAAGTTTTACGAAGGCTTAGTTTTTGCGAGTTCATTGAAATTGCTTAAAATTGGTCCTGCAAAAAAGTAACCCCATGGATACGAATGCATTGAACATTACTCCTGATTTTGAAATTTTGTACCTGCAAAGTATTCCCAACACTAGCACTTCATAAAATGTATGAAATATTGAGCTCGCGAAAATAAAGTCGTTTAAGCCATTCAAACCTATCAAAGCGCTCGCAAAGTCACCATTGCGATGGATTTGCTTTGTTCAGTGCGCTTCTCCGCATGTGCCAGTGCGCTGCAGAGATTAGTTCTGGATGAAATCCCAAGAATAAGACATTTGAACGTGGGACATATGCACTTTTTGATAAAATAGAATCTCAAAATTTTCACATCGAATGGTTTCCCAGGAGACTTCTCGGGTCCGCATGCACTGTTACTTCGCAACAAGCAGGCTCTCTTGGGATGACAAGAAAAAACCCAGCGCCTGAACGTTGTTCGAACCAGCACTCGGGAGAATCGGAAAGCCTGTCAAGCACTCGCTATCAGGGCAGGCCGCTTACTTCCGGTGGCTTCATACCTGTCTGCTCGATGCACAATTCAGCCTCCCAAAATAGAGATCAGTGGGCGGACGTCACTTTTACTCGTGTGATGCAGTTCCCGGCAAGTTCCCATAGGTTGCAACCTGCTACCCAAACAGAGTCGGGCGTGCAGCCCTGCGGGAAACGTCAATTCCACTCTTTTAGACGTAGACACCCACATTTTGCGTGTACCTGAAAGAAGCTCTAACACAGAGGAAACAAAATGATCGGCCCTTTTTGAATGCATCCTTTTCTTTTGCTGAGAACATACATACAAGTCACATACTATTACACGTACAATGGTGCGGCTTAATTTATAATTTGCACATTTTTTATATAAGTTCGAGCTTTTAGAGGAAAGATTCAATATAATGGGTCGCACATAAATGGTTGCTATGAACTAAGCTATGCATTTACACATTACCTGGTATCATAAAAGCACTAGAGCAGCGCAGGGCTGTACTGCATCAATTACAAATTTGTAACCACTTAAAAGTTGGCATTTATTTAAATTATTACTATTGGCTATTATTCTTTGACAAAGAATAACTGGGCGAGTTGGTACGTTGGTAGTCTTTCAACTTCATCGAATATTCACGTCCTTTTCGCATTTTTTCACGTTTTTGCTTTCTCTAACTGCTCTGCTTTTTGTAGCGGCTTTCGCCACCACTAAAAAACGTGACATCTAAACTCACTTTATTTACATCACGCAATCGTAAACTTGGAAAGCGTGCCGCTTCGGCATACGCAGAGAGACCGCGCGTCTCTACGGCACAGACATCAGCACAGGCAAGAAATCATGCTGCTCGCTCTTGTAACGTTTTTCTCGCTCCCGCTTTATGAAACAAATCGTTGGCGAGAGGCTGTTAGGACTAGAGCACTATATAGCTCCTTCGGAGCAGAGTAGCGCAATCTAGAGCGCCACATCTCGGTGACTAGCGGCGAACGCCCGAAGGTTCCAACTCCGGTCAGAAATGCACGGGGAACGTGTGTGGAAATGTACGAAACGACAATAGTTTTTGACGTAATAAAGGAACATTTTAGAATAATTTGCGCGGAGTTGTGTGCCAAATAAGGACGTAATTCTTGTAAAAAAATTGCATGAGCGGCATCAAGACAGACGACGCGGCGACGTCACAGCGTTCACGTGACCCGCTCCGGCCAACCCAAAAAGCCCATCTCCGCTGCGTGCAAAAATCGTCTGCTTCAAACGCCATTGGCTTGGAAATTGCCTTCTCAAAATTTGCACACGCGTCTGATATTATGAAGACTTTGACAAAGTGTTTAGTGCTTTACCAACTTCACGACAGACTAGTTTCGAAAAGTGTGAACTCGGCGTTTATTTTTTAATCAGCCGTGTTGCGTCGATCTCCATGTATTCTCCCATAGGGCAAGCCGCCTCCTGGAACCCTGAGTACCACGTGACTCGCGCCGAGCTGCTCTGTCGGCCATGTTGCCGGCAAAACACGCGGATCAAAGGATTGCGCTACTCTGCTCCGTAGGAGCTATAGAGTGCTCTAGTTAGGACCACATGTCAGAACTAGCATGACCTGTGATTGCTTGATCTGCCGTCAGACTGCACTAGAACGCTCCGCAAAAGCGTCGTCGGGCGAGCGTCGTAGGACGGCGCCACCAACAGGCCCTCGGCTGGCCCTCGGTTCCGCCGCACGCGAATCTTTCTCACTCTGCGGAGAGAGCCATACATTTTGAAGATACACTCTTTTCAAATGACGAAATAACACCGGGTAGAGCATAGTTAGAATCAAGGATAGCTTAGCAAGCACACGGTAAAACAGCGGCGCACTACGCAGAAACAAACGAAACTTCCTCACCGGGGCTTGCACCAGTCGGCCATGACTGTCCGCCACTTACTTGCGTTGGTAAGACGCAGCGTCTCCCAGCTCTTAGTAATCGCTTGCTATTCTTGAACACGGTATTCGTAACTAAGATATCTAAAATATCCGCTAAAACAGCTAGAACGTAAAAATGGAGCGATGCTCAAAGCCTTCGGAACACAACGGCGCCGGCGGCCGAAGGGAAGCTGATTGCAATAGCAATGGTCATGCGCAGTTTTCAAAAGTCTCTTTTTTTGCTCTTTGTTTTTTTTTGTTTTTTTAAGACAAAACTAAGCAAATCAATATATATTCCTGATAATAATGTCACTATATCAATTTTGTAATCAATTAGCACAAATTTAGTCAATCTTAGGTTTTATCTAAACTTTAGGCTTTTCTCAGTGTAAAACCGAAACTATATCAAGCAATTTCTCCTTCGTCGCCAAGGCTATTCGGATTCATCGGCGCATGATTGCACTCCTGGGATTTCGGCTCTTCTGGAAGGCTCGGCTCTCGCGGCATATAAATAATGAGGGCAACCTCGTATTTTTTGAATGAAAATGATTTAAAATTTTGTAAATGAAAATTATTTAACTGAGTTACTAAAGATTGTTGAATATGTACAAACATCACCTTACCCTTTAATAAGCAGAGCGATTCCTTGTAGGTATCAAGTATTGTAACACTATGTGCAGATCTCCGTGATTGGGACATTCTTTCGTCAGGCCTGTCATTATCATAAGGAATGGTGCCTTTCTTTACATGCAAGCAACCTTTATGCATATACTTCATTTTGTATTTACTGAATAAAGAGACCAAGCACTCAAAGTGGTGCAACATGAAGTCATATTGATGGCTGCAAATAAATGGCAGGTTCGACGTGTTGGCAGCAAAGAGAAACAACTTACTGCCCACGGCTGCCAGCTTGTCAGGAGTCAGTGCCCTCTACGGAGCTGCTTGCTTCAGCCGCCTGCAGGGCTGCCCCGTCACACTTCGGCGCTGCAGGTTTACAGCACCAAAACCGTCTTCGTCGCCCCTTTGCAGAAGATTGAATCTTGAACTGCATTAAAAATACAGGAGATTTAATGCTACAAATACCTTTTTGGGGCAGTTGGACCATCATAGATGGGTGTGTAAATTTTTCAATAATAAGTCTCCAACGAAAAAAACGGTATGAATTGGATCACGGTAACATTCAAACTGGATTATCGAACCACAAATCTTGCTGTAAAGTATGCATACCGTGGAGGCTTGCCAAAATTAAAGATAGTCTCGTTATTAGCCTAGTGATTATTTTCTGGGTACAGGATTGTAGATTCTGAGGGACATGAAAAAACTGCACTTTCTTAACCAGTTGCAGTCATGCGGTGAACACTGTCCAAAAATATTAAAGGCTTTATGGGCAGGACTTCATTTTCAAATAAGCCCCGATATTTTCACGAATGACAAATGATGAGGCGGCAAATAACTGAGTAACTAAACGTTTAATGGGGAGAAGTTGCGCTCAAAACAAAATAGAAGAAGCTTAGTGTCGCAGGCGTCGATGTCGGTTGAACAGCACGATCAAACGCTGGGGCAAGACTAACTGGCTCGCCACGCGGAGCCTCTCATGTAGACGCGTGGTCTTCTGGAACAATCGGGGTAGAACATTCTAACTTCAAAAAAGCAACAGGGCTCTCGAATTTACCAGAATGTGAGTATACAGAAGCAACAAAAAGGTGTATCAGCGGCCAGGCATCAAACCTCGGTTTTTCGTGTGGGAGGCAAGCACGGTAACCGTTAGGACACGGGAGCACATCCAACTAGGCCAGCTGCGTGCGCAGCAATAGTTCTCAATTTTCAAAATCCGTATGGTTTTATGGAACTCAGGTTAATCCCAATTTTCGTCTGAAAGCCCGCCTACCTGAAAAATACTGGTGCGGTAAACACACCAGATGGCTAACCCCGCCTAACCCCTTGATGTGTTTGTGTTAGTTTCGTAAGTGGCGTTAAAGTGCCAGCACACAAGGCCTGTGCAGCACTTGGAAGCAAATGGCAGTGTAGCCTTGAAATCAGAGGCACTTGGAAGTGAGTGGCAGCACAGTACTCACTTGTGGCATGCACCTCTCACATTCACACAATTAAGGCTGAACCACATACAAGTGATTTAGCAAGCGACGACACGAGCGATGGAGATTTCTTACTGTCGCTCTTTACGCCGCTTAGTTTCTGGATTTCTAGAAAACGTCGCTCATCGCCTTGATCGCTTGCTCCCGTCGCTTTCATGCGGTTTGCCTCGTTGCGCGGATGGCCGAGTGATAACGAGAAGGGTCGCCATCGCCTGTCTCGTCGCTCACTTTATGGTTGTTAGAGCTTGCAAAAATGTGAAGCGTGACTTTTATCAAGGGCTTTGTCCTAGCCGACTCTCAGACTGCTGGGAGAACTTTAGGTTCAAGTGAAATACAACCACATGATTTCTCACTTTTCTTAGGAACTGAGGAGGAAAGCTGAGGAGGACGTAGTTGGAAAATCAGTTCATGGTCTCTTGAAGAAAATTATTCGAAACACTTTGTTTCCTTTCTAACTACTCAATGGCGTTTTTTTCCCTACCTCCGCAATAAAGTACTGCTGCCAGAGGGCTAACAAATAAGCGCAACATATACAGCATTTTGTATAAAAAGTCCGTGTCCCAGTCGAAAAAGAATTCTTTATACTCTTCGCAAGCAACACATCAATACAGACACCGCTTCTAAAGGCGCACGGCACGGAATACTTCGAGTAGTTTCCGAGAACGAAAATCAAACTTGAATCCGAACACCCGCAGTGGAAGTAAACGGGGTGCTAATGCTAGCGCTAGCACGTAACGGGAAACTAGCAGTCACAGGTTCCGCAAAACACACCGTCACCCGATTTGTAGAATTCAAGCCTTGTCCACCGATCCACGCGATAAAGCTTCCTGATACACTTACCAAGTCCGCCCTCCCCCTTTCCCGCGCCTTCGGTGGGACGTTTGCCTGTGGGTGCGTTTCTGCAATCCGACTGCTCGCTCAGTGACAGGTCGGTTCCGGGACTTCCTTGGCAAAAGCTCGAGGGTCATCCAATTCGCAAAGCACGTGTGCGTCAAGGAGCCGCACACTCGCTTTCACGCTGCCTGCACACAGAACACGTCATAAACGCTCCGAAAAGAAAGGACTGAAAAAGTGAAAGGAATGGACGAGCACTCACCAATTAGACTCAAATCCACAGTTGGCTCCATGGGCACGCCGGCACGTGAGACACTTTCGTTTCCCAGAACGGTCTTCGATGAAGTTTGTCACTCGTTTTGTTTTAGAGTTTTGTTACGATAGCGATGGCATGCGTCGATGTTCGTTGGTTCGACCACTGTGGTTCCGACAAAACTCATTTGACGCAACGTGAATGTGCTTGTTATAGTCGACTTACATTTGAACTTTCAAATGTAAAAATAAACTGTTTTCACATATATACAATTATTTACAATAAAGCATGTTGGGGCGCATTGTGTACTAAACTGAAGCTTGGCCGGCTTAGCTTCGTTTTATTTAAACATGGCGGCGACCACCGTTGTCCCATGCAGTCCCATGAGCCCTGCTCGACCTATTTGCTGTGCATTGGTTGTCCTGTTATCCACCTCCTGCGATTCGCATCAGCCACAAGCATGCCGTCTAGGTATTGTGTTTACTGAGCTAGGTTATGTGTGCCATTGCATGTCAAAGGAGCTTGGAGAAAACGAATTAAAGAACACGTTGTTCAAGCTCAAGAGAGAAATAGTCTTGTTCTTGACACTTGCTAACACAATATGATGGCAGCAACTGAATATAGTTGTTATTTTCCGGTGACGTCAGAACGAGGTCTACTCGCACGACAACAAGCTGTGGTTATTGTGCTGATGGAAGCAGTTCCAGTACTCAGGAGCCTGAAGTTCCAATGGCCATAACTGCTCCACACTTTGCATGCCAAATGCTAAGACCACTCGTACAAAGCAGGGCTTGATCCAAGTCGTCCTCACAATTTGCAACCTGGTTTGCAGGTTGCAACTGCATAAGGATTTCCTTCTCCAGTGTCTCATAGACGCCGGAAATTAATATGTGTCGGCGGTACCCCCAGAAACTCCCTGACTAATTACTTGAAAGGGGTTTTCAAGACAACCCTGACTGAGACAGATGGTGCTGAGGAAAAGAGCCCTCTCAGCCACTGTCTTTTCCCAGATATGCAAAACTGCCACTACTGCACTTACTCAACCATTTACGCAGTTTGTCATATGATGAGTTGCAGATTATTGTCAAGTGATCACTTGTGGCTGCGACATTTATAATTGCACAAGAGATCATGTATAGATGCCAAAACCCTCATGAGGAATGTTATGCCGCAATGTCAGTTTCAGTGGCCACACTACAGCTGCACTCTGTTTCAGCCTAATTTTACGAAGAAAAAACACTGCCGCCCTTTGGAGCTAATCAGAGCAATGAAGCAAGGTTTGTGAGAGCTCTCCGCAGGAGTATACTCCCACGATATGCTGTCACGTCCCTCAGCCAAATGTTCCGGTTGGCTCGCTGGTGCCGCAGCTTTGGTAACTCCCTGTAAGCTGCAGAAGGTTGAGTCGACCTAGATCCAGCAACAGTTCACCTCATGTACGAATGTGACCAGAAAATGCTCATGCCACCCGAGGATGGTGGTCGACAAATTTATCAGCATACGGTCTCCGATTTTCTTCTCGTAGCCAAGATGATGAGCTGCCTCTTAAGTTTTCTCACTTTATCCCCGTGGTTACTGATGGTCCTTTTCTCGGGTGTCCAGCCCTTGCAGCTTGCCTCCACACGTCTCTCGGCCTCGCGGTATTCTCTTTGATTCTCCGAGGAACCATCGTACTGGAACAAGAAAGTGACAGCATAGGGTGAATGGACGAAGTGAGACACACCTTACTAAGTGGAGATGTATTATCGGTCTTACTACATGACGTGCGGAGATAAATTATGTCTGGGGCTTGACGGGGCGGAGGGGGAGGGGGGGAGGGGGGGGGGCTCGATGCATGCTGAATTATTCCAGATGCTGCCATGCCCACAGGGTATTCTGAGGAGAGAGAGAAGACAGGTGTGAGTCCATTAAACTGGCATGTTCGAGCAACGCTTTGTTTAGAGGTACCTTCCCGTTAATTTCCTTCGAGGTACTACATCCATCAGGCGAATCAATTCAAAATTATGTTCAATGTACCCGTCAACTTGCTTAGCCTGCTTGCAAATATATAATGACTGGTAAGTGTACTTTTTATAGCGTTGCTTTTTTTATATGCTTTTACTTTGCTGCCAACTTCTCTTTTATAATTTTACAGATTAGCAAACCCCAGGTTCGCTCCTGATTAGTGTCATTTGACACGATATTTTATATATTTTCCAGTAAAGTGGTGTGAAACCTTCGATGCGTGGAGGTTGCGAAATCATAAGCGTGAAGAAGCAATTCATTACGTTCGACCGTTTTAGAAGTCACGTCCAACGTACAAACACCTCAGAAATTAACCGGGTCACATACACTGCGTTAGAGAGTCGTGGCGCCACCGGGTAATGTTGAGCATCTGGCAGCGGTCGTCGGGCCACTGCGGCGTAGGTCAGCGTCGGCTCATCGGCTGCGGCCACGGTGACAGGGGCATCTGGAAGGAACGTCCGCTGAACCCCGTCCCGAACAACCTCAGCAATGGAGATTGAGGCCCGGCGCTCAGCAGTCGGCAGAAGCTTCTCAACCTCCTCCCGGACGACGTCGCGAATAAGCTCTCGAATGCCCCGCCCCGTATGCTGTGGACGAGGTCACAAGGGGACTGCGGAACTGCGCTGACGCCGGGTAGCCTCTGGTAGTGGTTTGCTCGGGCTTGCACATTATGCTCGATGTTCGTCGCCTCCGTGACAACTCGTTGAACAGTCGTCGGTGGGTTGCGTACGAGTCCACCAAAGATGTCGACCTTCACGCCACGCATCGAAATACGCAGCTTCTTTTCCTCGGTGGCCTCAGGGTCGGCGCGGGAGCTCAGGCGAAGGACGTCTCCCACTAAGCTCGAGACGCTTTCACTGGGGCCCTGGGTCCTCGATTGCAGAAGGTCTTCGGCCCTCTCTCTTCGGTGTTGACTGGCGAATGTACGCGTGAGCTCGTTCTTGCAAATGTCCCACGAGGTTTTCATGGTTTTCATGGTTTTCGAACCAGCGCCTTGCAGTTACTTCAAGTGCGAAATATAGGTTTTGAGGCGCTGTTCGTCACTCCACCCGTTGTGGCGAGCCACGCGTTCGTAATGGTTAATCCAGTCTTCGACGTCTTCGTAGATCTCGCCGAGGAAGGGAGCAGGTGTCCGCGGAGTGACAGGCAGGACGACGGCGGGCGGGGTGGTCATGGTCGGCATCTTGTTTTTCTGTTTCTCGGGCAAAACACCAAGTTCGGGGGACTGACCTCTGGTACGATGGCTTCTTCGGGCTTTGGCGTCTTCGGCGAAGGGTAGCCTTCCGGGGCTGAGCACCTCACTTGGCCCGGGGTGTCTTCGGAAGGGTACGCTGCAAGGACATGCGTTACCCCGCACCTCCAGCAAAATGTCATGAAGGACAAATGATGAGGCTGCGAATAGCTGAAGAAACTAAACGTCTAATGGGGCGAACTTGTGCCCAAAACTAAATAAAGAAAAGCTAGCGTCGCAGGCGTTGATGTCGGCTAAACAACAGGATCGAGCGCTGGGGCGAGACTGACTGCGGCTCGCCACGCGGACGCCACGCGGAGCCCCTTTTGTACACACGTGGGCTTCTGGAACATTCGGCCTAGAACGTTCGGCCCGTAGAACATTCGGGCCGTGAACAAGCAATAGGATTCTTGAAATTACTGGAACACTAAATTCCAAGAACAAATAAAAGACACGTCACTCCCAGGAATCGAACCTTGGCTCTTCGCGTGGGAGGAAAGCACGGTAACCATTAAGCCACGGCCGCGCTGCCTTCTTGGCCAGCTGCGCGCGCGGCAATATATTAATGCGCTGGTTAACTGAGATCGGCGGCCGAGTGTGCTAACGCTAAGTTACTGGATCGTGGGAAAGTAGCGCCAAGCTCGTAATGTCGCCATTTTGGTTCATGAAATGAGCAATTTCTCCTTGACCTCTTCGTTCTTGATGAGCCAATTTAAATTCGCTTGTGATGGGTAGCTTTAGAAAAATACGCTTCTTAAATACCAAGATTTTGCTATCAACAGAGCGGCGACACAAGCGTACATCTTCGCACCGCCATTCTGTGTGACGTCGGTGCTTGGAGGCACTGAAAAATAATTGTTTTGTCTTTCAATACGCAAGAAGAACAATATCATTGTAAGAAATCCGGGGAGATGGGTGTGATTGATAAGTTGATTGTATAAACTGTTCAAAATACGCTTTTATTGTCATGTAACGACTTCAATACGATAATGCTCCATGGCGATCTTGATCCGATTGGTTTGTAACGATATTCTCGAGGCTCTAAAGATAGAAAGGGGCCAAAACGGCAATTCCCATGGCAACGGACACCAATCTTCCAATCACCTCGCGAGGTTTTGGTCGTTATGTGTTTGTATATGTTCTTGTCCGGCTAGCAGACAGGGAAGGCACTTGAGCTACTTTCCAAGGATCCAGTGACTTTAGCGCACACCAGCTCGGAGCACGTGGAGCGAACCTCATCTAGATGATGAGGGTACCGGCGTGCGGTCGCGTATAACTACTGCGTGGTGCACGTTAAAGACCCCAGGCTACCGGTTCTACTGCACTAGCTAAATCGCTCATCTGGAGCTGCGACACCGGACGCCCATTAAGGCAAACTAACTTCCACCTGTGTAAACATACAAGCAACAGATTTACTCTATCAAGGGGTTTATACGAAACATCAGCCCTCCGCTCGCCCTCTCGCGGACGAATAAAAAGTCAGAGGAGCAGGGACAGCGGCGGAGAGGGTGGCACGGTCTATCGCCCTTAGTGCTGCTGTTTGCGCGGTTCTGGTCGTCGTGTATGTGCATCATGCAGTTTTAAGAGAAAAAGCGAGTGGTTTAAATTAGAAATTGTTTCTTGTGTTACGCTTCGCTTACTTTTAAAAATCAACATGTTCGGTTTCCTCAGGCACGTAAACTTCTTCGTCACTCGTGATATGCTCCGGCGTCGTCCGCTTCAAATTTGTAGACGAATATATTAATTTTAGCACACTGAGCAGCGCCACCAAGCAGGCACACAAGAAATCCCACAGAACCTACCCCCGTATTTTCCGTCATCTCGCCACTCCCGCCCCGCCATTTATAGGGCGTTAAATTTGCGAATACGGAGGCAAACTCTGGGAGAAGAGGATATGAGACTGCGCGGAAAGGTCGGAAGGTCAAGCTCTGATTGGAAGGATAGCGGGTAGTCTCAGAGGCAAGTTGCATGTGCTTATGCTTACAGTTTGAACCTGTTTGAATGCCGAACGCCGGCGTTCAGCATTCAAACGTGAGACACCGGGCAAGAAGCAGACCACGCTCTTGTTGGCTCTGATTCGAGGGAGACAGTGTAAAGAGGCGCCTTTACCCACCGCGCACTATCATTTCCTACACTCTCTCAATTGCTCTCCATGTTTTCATTTTAATATTTTTTTGCGTTTTTGTGCGATGTTTTATTCTCTAAGTTGCTCTTTTTTATTCTCATCAATCACGGCAATTACTGGCCCGCGCGCCTGCCAACCGACCAATCGCGATTATATTAAGCTACGCGCTTGCTACACAGCGTTCCTCTGCTTGTATGCGAAGCGACATTTTACAAATAATGTTTATCATTATGCTGCCTAAATAAACTAAAGGCGTTTTTTTTTTTTTGAGACAAAAAAAGCGGCGTTTTGTTAAGTTTGGTGACTTTTCTGGAGGATAACACGAACTTCTTGATTGCTCGACTGTTGATCTCTCAAATCGGTTATCCGTAAGATTATTTATTTTCGAAGTTAATTTCTCGTGAAATTCGGAGGGTGTTTCCGAAGTGAGTTTTCCGTTAAAAAGTCCGGGTTTATCGCAGTTTATTGTTTGCTAGATTTGTCCAAAATGCGAGGTTAATTTTACAATGTGCTTAAGTTTTAAAATTGTTAAAACAATAGAGAGTTCGGGATTATAACCCGTGGTATCCAAAAGAAACTTGAGGTAAAAGGCAAATTCTTTTTGTCAGTAGTTAGAAATTTCAAAGGAAACTGAAGTGGCCTCTCCTCAACACCATTGACCCTGTCCTGTTTATCAAATATATTTATAAAACACCCTCTTCTTGCTTTTTATTGTGTTGTTCTGAGCTCGACACTCGGAGTTTTTGTTTTTTTTAAACTCTGCATAGACAAACATTTTACCTGCGAGTGTATTTTGGTTTAAGCATTTATCCGCAAACACATAACTCTAGGCATCATGCATAAAAAATAAGAAAAAAAAAAAAAAAAAAAAACTCGTCGCAGCGTTTCGAAGTGGATTAGGAGAGGCTAAATCCCCCTGACGTGTTTGGGTTTTCCTTGCAAGTAGCGTCAAATGCGCCATTGCACGAGACCCGTGTCTCGAGCGGCCATTGGAAGTGTGGAGAAGAAACAGCCAAGGAATCTGATCGGTTCGAGTTCTCAAGCCTCCTCTGTCTTGAGGCGTGAGTACTTCGCGCGCCTCGGGAAACTCGTCTTTCGTTTCTTTTGACTTCGGTTTCTGCTAAGATCTGTGTCACCACAGATACGCTCCGACCCCTCAACCCCTCCCCCCCCCCCCCCCCCCCCCCCCACCGTTTTATTAATCCTTCCAACTAATCATTTTTTTGTGGCCGGGGATTGTATGCGCAGGCTTGAATCGGTGGAGGGCAACGGCATCGTCTTTCCCGTTGATGCGGAGGACGAAACCATCCGTCCTTCTCTGTACCACGGGAAAGGGTCTCTGATAGCGAAGCTTTCTGTGATGTTCTTGTTGGACGAACACGTGGGTGGCGGTATTTATGTCTTCCGTAACAACGGTGATTTGGTATATCCGACCCAAGTTGGAATTGCGCGGAGGTTCTTCAACACTTCTTATCTGAGGATCTCGGCGTATGCTTCGGGCTTTGTCGACGATGGTGTGCCGGCCTCGAAGAAGTCTGATGGCAGTAAACACTCTAAAAAAATGAAAGACGTTTACAACTCCCTGTAGGGCCGAAATAGAGCGCAGCTCATTGAAGAGGAGGAAAGGAGGGTACGGAGGATAGGGTATGCCCCTCCTCCCCTGCCCTCCCCCTCTCCCCTCCCATTGAGCGAGAACTTTTCGCCACATTTCCCGCTAAATTAGGCGGAAAAAATTCCCCGCTAAATTTAGCCGGGAAATTTTTCCGCTAAACGCTAAATTAAGCGAGAAAGTTTTCCGGTAAGTTTAGCGGAGAATTTTTTTTCTAAATCTTGCGGAAACTATTTCCGCTAAATTTAGCGGAAGAAGTTTCCTCCTCCTCCTCTTCCTCTCTCGTGACCATTGTGACGTCACACGTGACGTCAGATGTGACGTCATTATGGGAAACCTCCCATATTGCAAAGCGCGGTTACGCCGACGGCGACTCCGCTCAAGCTTGAAACGGGCGCCTAAGAGCTGCGCTCTAAAAAACGGTGTGGCCATTACACCCCTTGTGGCACATACGACACCTCGAACCTTCAATTCGACGTACAGTGCGCTGACGTTGAACTGACGGCCCCAACGTTTACGAGAAACTTGATGCCGGTGGGATATAACATATTAAACACCTAGAGTATAGGTGTCAACAACTACAGAAAAGAAAACACTGAGGTTTTGCAGCAGGGCCAAGAAAACTCGGTTTACTTTTTTTTTTTTTTTTGCAGTCAGTCAGACGTACATTAGCTATTCTAAAAAGTTGTACAACTTGGCTCTGAAGCCGCTCGTTAAGGTTGGTGCCGTCGGTCCAGCGTCAGTGCGCTGTACACCCAACTGACGTTTTGGGGTGTCGAATATGTGACAAGGAATGTAAGAATACATTTCTTTTTTTCTGCGTGAAAGCGCTCCAGAAGTCTGTTAGGTTGCGAATGATACGGGGTTCATCCGCAATCCAGTTTTCTTTGAGGAGCGCTTTCACTGCCATGAGATTTCTTCGTTTTTGTTTCTGCTTAGATCTGTGTCACCACAGAAGCAAATGGCCGCGCAACACTGAAATGAACGGCCCTTGGAAGCGAATGGCGGCGGAGCAACCGCTCGTGGCCCTTGCCTTGCGCGTTTCCACAACGCGTACGAATGTGAAAGCTTCTCTGTAAGCAGCGCGCCACATCTTCCTATCGCGCACGGCGATCCGGTGGTGACGTCACGCTCCCCCACTGCGCAGGCGCGGCGAACCCCGCGGGCTTCACGACGGCTTCCGTGACGAAGCATTGGGTCGCTACGCTTTTCTTTGTGTTTTATTGCGAATGGGAATTTACGTGCCGTTTTACACAGCCAATGGGAATTTAGGTGATCTAGAGGATTTAAGAGCGTAAAACTCGGACAAAGAAGGAACATTAAAACACGGATGGCGCTAATTTTCAACTCATTTAATGTAGGGAAACCTCCCACCACACCTGCGTGAACTTTTTCCTATCTTGCCAACCCTCCGTGATAAAAGCAACCCATAAACGCTAACAACAGGCGACACTGATTAAAGGATTCGCATCAATTCAACGTGTCTACGCACAACCATCTAGAAAATAAACTTTCTCGTCATTTAGTAAAATCGAAGTCGTGCTGACGCGGTCGCCTCCTGAGGACTTCATCAAAAACGTTTCAACAATTCCCCTCTCGGTCTTGTTGTTTCCTCTTTTTTAATAAATTTTGTTAATTCTAAGAGGGTATCACACCCGCAAAGCATGGAGTGTACTGCAAGGTGTTCCCCCGATTTTTTTACGAACCGCTGGACGGTGTTCACGCACTCTTTCGTAAAAACACCGCCCAGTCTGTCCAATATACACGAACCCGCACGTTAGTGGGATCTCGTAAACAACATTAGAGGCGCAAACTGTGTACTGAGTGACGTGCTTCTTTGAGCATTGAACACGTTTCTGTCTAGTCATCATAATACAAGCTTTTTTCAGCTTGCATAAAGTGGAGAAAACATTGCCATCCTACCTAATTGCTATTTTCTTAAGGCTGTGCGACACCTTGCGTAAAACAAGTGTCACTTGAACTCTTGATTTTTTTACGTTTTCTCGCTGATCATCTTCTGTGTTGCATTTACTTTTGATATTTTGTACGAGGTTTTCAAACAAGCTGGTAATCAAGCGGGCGGGGTTACCCGCCCTGTCTAAGTGTTCTACCTGAACTTCAAAGCTAGTCGTCAAAGCGTAATGACAGCTTTTTGTAAAAGCAGCCTGAAGACAAGTAAGAGAAATTACTCGCGTTATCAGTTTAAAATGAGCGATATCAAAAGTCAAGATTTTCTTTCTTAAACGCGGTTTGTACAACCAGCACACCCCTTCATCTTTAAAAGCAAGCTATATGTCTAAAAACTGAATACACTTGCCCATGGGAAGCTCCCAGGTGAACTTCAATGCGTCCGACATGGCCATCAAACAATTTGATGACTTGTGTAACAACATTATTAAAAACTTCTCCGAGTGGTCATCCACAACCAACAGAAAATCGTCTACATAACTAAAAATCCTAAGCAGATGCATCTGATTAAGGCTTTTCAATGTGCGATTGTCCTTTGATGCTAAACAAATATCGCAAACACCTGGGGCTACCGAGCAACCGACACAAATACCCCCTTTTTGCTCATAAAACTCATCATTAAAGTTGACAACAGTCGACCCCAGATAAAATTTGAACACCGCTAGAAAGCGGTCACTGCTGACACCTGTAGAAGTTCGAAACTCAATTTCTCCTGATTGAATGACCTTGTCCCGAACAGCATTAAAGAGTCCTCCGTGTGGTACCGTGTGTTTGTATAAAGATTGGCTGCGGGTTATGCAACAAGAGGGGTGTGACTTGCGCATTGACGAACGCCGGTATGCAGAGTACATGAAGCTAGCGTACCAATCAACAGAGTTCATGTGGAAAAGGGCTTGTTTGAATCTATTGAAAAGACAGAACAACGCAGCTACAGCTGCTAACAATGTCAACGTTCCGGGAGATGCGACCCTGTCTGGGGCAGTAGAAGCAATTCTGAAGAAGGGACCAAAGTTCAGCTAGAAGCCCTCGTCTAGGCTACATGAGCTTCTTGCCATGGTACGCCAGGTGGCTGACCATGAGCGGGATCAAGCCCGAGAGAGAGCAATCCGCCAGGGTGTGGATAGCCTGTGGCGCACAGTGAGTCAGGAGCTAAAGAAGAAGCCTCCCGTTAAGAAAGTGGTTAACACTCTTAATAAGAGCGGACTGACTGTGGTAGAGGAGGACAAAATGTGTGTGTTTTTGTGCTGCCTGAGGGCCGTTTCCAAGTCAAGGCAACTGCCGCTATTGCAAAGAGTTTCATGCCGGTGAAACATTCTCTCCTTCCTGAACACGAAAAAACAGCAGCGTTCAGGTTTCTCAAGGTATTACAGCTAAAGAGCGTTCGAAAAGCTTCGAACAAGGCGAAGAAAGGTTTTCTGGAGTTGTTTTTCACAAGAAATATGCATAAACATGAGTGCCCTCTGAGGGTGGCACGTGGCGTGTTCAGGTTAGCCGGTTTTTACTGCGTCCTCAAAGTGGGATGGCAAGCGATGAACCGTTTTTGGTTTGGAGCTGAAATGAAAAAGTGCAAGTTCTATAGATGGGAATGCCAACCGTGCTTTCGGCATTCTTGATTGATGTAGAGGAGCTGTTTTATTTGGTAGCACACGGAGGACTCTTTACTGTTGTTCGGAACAAGATCTATCAATCAAGAGAAATTGGGGTTCAAAATGGTACAGGTGTCAGCAGTGACCGCTTTTTAGCGTTGTTGGAATTTTATCTACAGTCAACGCTCTGCTTCAATAATAAACATTATATAGAAAAAGCGGGTATTTGTATTTTTTCCTCGGTAGCCCTAGTTTTGTGTGATATTTTAAGCATCCATGGAAAGCGCATTTTGGAGAGCCTTAATGAGATGCATCTGCTTAGAATTGTTAGATTATGTAGACGATTTTCTGGTTATTGTGGATGATCACTCGAGTACTTGTTTTAATGATCTTGTTACAAAGGTCGTTGAATTTTTGAGGACATGTTGGACGAATTAAAGTTCACTTGGTAGTTCCGAATGGACAAGTGCATTCAGTTTTTAGACGTGCAGTTACTTCTACAGATGAACATGTGTGCTGGTTGTACAAACCGCGTTAAAGAAGGACCCTCTTATATTTATAGCGCTTATTCTATTTCGATAAAGCGAGGAATTGCTCTAACCTGTCTTCAGGCTGCTCTGACAAAAAGCTTCCATCACGATATGACAATTAGCTTTGAACTTCATGAAGAACGCTCAGACAGGGCGGGCAACCCCGCCTGCCTGATTACCAGCGTGTGTAAAAACCTCCTACAAGAGATAAAAAATAAAGACGACAAAGGGTACGATCAACGAGAAAAAGTAAAAAAAAAAAAGAGTTCAAGTGATACCTTATTTACTCAAGGTGGAGCACAAAATTAAGAAAATAGAAAGTAAGTAAGATTTTAATTTCTTTTCTCCGCTTCATTCAAGCTGGCGAAAGTTAGTACTATGATGACTAGACAGAAGTTTGTTCAATGCTCGAAGAAGCACGTCACTCAGTACATCGTCTAGCGGTTCGTAACAAATCTGGGGTACATTTCGCAGTACACTGCATGCTGTGCGGTTTTGATACCTTGTTAGAAATGGCAACATTTATTGAAAGAGGAATCAACAAGGCTGGGAGGGAAATATTCTAAGTGTACTTTATAAAGTCCTCAGGTGAGAACTGCGTCAACCTGCCTTCGATTGTACTATATGACAAGGAAGTTTATTTTCTAGGCGTTTTTTAGACAGGTTGAACTGATATGAATGCTTATTGTCATTCCCCAGTGACAATAAGTTCCGTCAGGGCACTCATTGGCCACGAACGCGAATCCAAATATTCGTCGACGGATTGATTGTTGACGAGCGCAAACGTCCGAGTGACGCAGTTCTCGTGTCCAATGCTTGAGCTGGGCTCTGCTGACGTCAGTTTGGCGCCGGTGACGCGCTTTTGGAACCGCGGATGTATCATAGTGAAAAGGCGGAGAGCTTTCGAAGGCAAGAAGGTACAAAATAGTCCGCTATATTTTCAAATGTTCGTACCGAAAAGCTGGCTTTTGACTTTCTAGCCTCTTTCTTTTGGCCAACTAAACGATATGCGATTAGTAAAGTCCCAATTTAAAATCATTCATCCCCACCCAAAATTCGTTTCATGGGCCCTTTAAATCATTGTCATCTGTAGTTTGTGTTTATGGGTTGCTTTTGTTACATGTGGTTGGCAAAGTAGGAAATAGTCCAAGCATGTCTGCTGGGTGATTTCCCTTGATAAAATCAGTTGAAAGTTAGCGCCAGTTCGTTCTGTATGTGTCGCTTCTTCGTCCGTGTTTTTTTTTTTTTTTGGCGCATTAAAGTTTTTTAGATAGCAATGAACCAACTAGCGCAATCCAAGCTTTAAATCGGGAATTTAGGTGCCGTTTCGCTCAACCAATGGGAAATTAGGTGCCGTTTCACTCAGCCAATGAGAATTAAGGCGCCGTTTTCGCTGCTACAGACAACGATAACGCTGGCTTTGCTCAGATAGCAGCGGCTCCGTTCCATGGGACAGTTAAAAATTTTGCATTGAAAAACGCCTTTATCAAGGGTCTTTAGAAGACGCTATAGTAACTGTATATGCTCCGCTTGTGGAGGAGAGTACCGCAATGGTGCTCCCAAGGCGGCCATGTTTGATCCAAGGCCACACTGCGGGAAGCAACCGTCTTTCTGCAAGCGCCCCGCATGCACGGATGGAATGGATGTGAGGCGGCGTGATGCGGCGTACGGAGCAGATAAGATATAGTGCGGCGACAAGCCGTGCGTGCGCCGTCGTCCCGTCATTTTTCTCCTGTTTCTCTGAATGCTTTCGGTAGAATGTAGTAGCCGACGAAAACGTCATACTTTCTCAGACCCCAGCTACTCATTGTTGTCTGGTCCGAAGTGCCCGGATGTGCCACTCGCGTATCACTCCGCGACCGCCGCAGACGCGAGCTACGCGATCGTCCGCCGTGTCCTCTTCCCAAACTTTGAAAACATGACTTAAAAGATATCTCGTGTTATGAAACAGCGATATGATACTGTATCCAGTGGCTGCACATAATGTTGAATGGTCAAGAAACCTTCCGGTTCGTTCCGTTTTAGTGTAGGACGTATATTTCTCAAACGCAAAGCGACAAACACGATCCGGCCAAAACTTGGCGCCTGCAAGGTTTCTTTCTCGCACGAAATTCAGATCCAGCTCGGTGCAAGTGACCGCTTCTCCGCCAATACAGAGTTGGCGGCGAAAGGAAAAAAAAAAAACGCGATACTCTGGCTCTGCAAGCACGCCCCCAACAGTTACTCCTAGAAGAGGCTACCTGCCAGCGACTCCGGCGGCAGGCAATGTAAGTTTATGCGTGCCCTGGCGTTGCGTTTAAAAATAAAAGTTTCAACAAAGTGAAAAATACTCATTCGTAAAATTTATAAAAGATACGCAATATATAGCTAAAATTATTTCAAAAGTTGAGACCCACGATGGCAAACATTCTAAACAAAGCCCGTGCGTCTACTTTCCGCACAACCCTCGGAGAGCCAATCAGTGCAACTTACAGAGGCAGCTTAGCGAACGGCGAGCATTAAACATATCTTTAGACCAAAAAACGCACTCTTAATTGTGACAGTAAGCAATGCAAAACGTCACACTTGTATTGCCTAATATCACAACCCAGACTGCGTTTTTGGTCTAAACTTATGTTTCGGCCTCGTCATTCGCTGAGCTGCCTTCGTAAGGTTCGCTCATTGGCTCTTCGAGTGTTGTGTGGGAAAGAAGACGCACGGGCTTTTTTTAGAGTGATATCGCTTTTCTTCCTCGGAAGCGCATGGCACGCGCGTGCATGGAAATTCTCGAATACAATAATAAAGCTGGTGCTTTTAAGGCGTTTCCTTGTTTCGTTTGTCCTGCTATGTCTTTGTTGTGTGTACAGACGCTGAATCATTTTTTTTCTACTCAGGAGGCTTTTCTATCAAGCCAAGAGTTAGAAAGAGCTCGAAAGTTCTTTGCCTCCTTTTGTTTATGATTTAGCCAAATCAAGATCTACAGTGGGTGGTATCTTTATTCACTCTTCCAAAGAAAAAAACAGTAGTTACTCTATATAAGAGGCTCACATTTCCGAACTCCACGAGTGAAACGCGAGTCTGCTAATGGAGGAGCTTGATCAGAAGAATTTCACGCAACAATTTCGCCGTCGATATTTTTTTTATTGTTGTTTTTCAACACTTTTTTTAGCATCTGGTGTTTTTGTAAAAGTTAGGATTCCGATTCACCGTTCTCATGTACGAAGAAATTGCATTTGTGCGCCAAAATCCTTGTGCGTCTCGCAAACGCAATACATTTGTGCATAGCTTTTTACTGTCTTCAAACTCCAGCCCGAATACGGCCACGCCAAACCGAAGATCAGGATACTTCTTCATGCTTGAGCACATCTGAAAGTGAGGAAGGATCACATCGTTGAAACCACTCACTCCTGTACGTCCACGGAGTTGTTATAAATACAAACTCTATTCATGCAAACTTTCCTTCTCTTATTTCATATCTCTTGTGCCCTCAACTGCCATTTCGGAAGGCTATAAAATATATATAGATTTATAAAAAAACAAAAGTAAAAATAAATCCTAAAGTGCCATGTGGTCCCTTTGTGTTTTATAATCCCAAGGCAAGCTCTGACACACATATATGTATACGTGTATGCGACTTTTTTTTAAATTCGACCACCTCCTGCGTATCGCTGCAGTATGCCGTGGTGTCCAACTGGCAGCGCCGAATGTTCCTCTGCATGGAGGTAGCTGCAGCGATACAAGGAGGTGGTGGCCCTACGTATAGATTTGAATTCTCCGCAGAAAATTATCCTTGTATCCGCCTATCTACGCCCCTACACTGGACGACAGCGTAGAGGCAACTTCACATGGATGTCTCACTTGCGCTCGCTATTCCGAAGCGATGGCATATTGATAGCAGGAGACTTCAATGCAGCAAACACGACCTGGGGATGCGGGCGCAACACACCAAGAGGCGTCGAACTTGAGCTACAGGCAAACTTTGCGAATCTGATTCTCCTCAACGACTAGGACATTCCGACTCGGGTGGCCTTACACTCTCAACAACAGTGCACCACACCAGACCTCACATGGACCTCACACAGGTTTATTACATCATAGGATTGTGAGGGAGATCCGTGGAGCAGTGATCACTACCCTCTATGGCTGACACTCCGTACAGGTCAAAATAAGCGAAAACGAAAGGTTTGCTGCGCGGACTAGAACTGCTTGACGCTTATACACGCCATCACCAGTGCTCTTACCGAATCAACTTGGGGGCTGGAACTCCCCGAAGATGTACAGGCACCGGACAAACATGTCCTTAATCTTTGGGAAACGCGAGAGCAAATGCACGAGCGATATCTCAGCAACGGCCAAACATGCAAGGAGCTTATCAAACTACGGCAGAAGACTGCGCAGACAAGAAAACATTCTAAAACCCTTACGAGAGCATGCCGGACAGAACATCGCGCATCTTTCAACAGCACAACGGGACTGGCAAAACTCTGGACCACGTTCACCGCACTCCAACGCAAGAGCAGGAAACCCAGCATAGTTCCAACTGTAGCTCTTCCGCAAAACAAATCTCTCGAAGACATCATGGAACATCAAGGAGGAAGTGACTCGGAATAGTTTTCTCCAAGCTGCGACGCCTCCACGTCAGCTCCTATACGTGCCTAAGAAAGTTGGTGAGAGCAACCCTATCGGAAGTCGGTTTACTATGGCGGAGCTCGTCACGGCCGTTGATCAAGTTCCAGTAAAAAATGCCCCAGGAAAGGATGACATTACGTGGCCTGCACTTCGGAACTTGCCTGAAGAAGGCAAGACACCCCTTTTGGAAGCAATCAATAATGTTTGGGTCAGCGGGGAGCTCCCTCACGCAATCAAACACGCTATGGTCACTCCGACACCCAATCCTGGCAAACAGCCCAACACTACAAGCCATATGAGGCCTGTGTCTCTCACACCCACCATCTGTATGCTTTTGGAAAGAATGTGCGCCAATAGGCTCAATCGCCATCTCGAAGAGTGCTCCCCCTTTTTTCATCCAGCGCAGACAGGCTTTCGGCCCCATATGGGGACACATGATAGCCTGTTCCTTCTATGTAGGGTGCTCTGCAAACACAGAAGAGTGCAGCCACATATCCTGGTGGCTGTCGACTTAATGAAAGCTTTCGACACGGTCACCCACGAGACCATACTCGACAGCCTCCGGGAAGCATATCCAGGAGGACGAATGCTCAACTTCGTTAAGAACTTCCTTTATCAACGCACATTTGAGATTCAGATAGGAACGTCGAACCCCCGTATGTACAGCAATTAAGTAAGGGTACCTCAAGGCTCAATGATCTCACCGATGCTCTTTAACATTGTTATGAGATCCATAGTGATGGCCTTCAAAAAGGAATCTACTATACGCTTTACGTTCTATGTGGACGATATCACGCTGTGGTCAGAGAGTGGTGATTTTGAAAGTACAAAGCGGGCCTGTGATAAGCTCCAGAACGCGCTCCTCATCATTGAGAAAGCTATAGCCCCAACAGGGATGCAAATATCGTCAGAGAAAGCACAATTTCTCCTAATTGGAGGTTCTCCCGCAGAACGAGCCTAGGTGTCACTGACGTTACAAGACAGGACACTCTCTCAACCTAATGAAGGCTGGATTCGCATACTCGGGGTGCCCATCCGCACCAAAGGAGGAACAGAAACATGGCTCAGGCAACTCACCCCGACATGGAAGAAGCTCCTGCATCTAATTCGGCGCATATCCAACATGTCTGGAGGAGCAACGCAGGACATTACCCGTGCGCTCGTGCAAGCCGTCCTGGTCACACGCGCGTGCTACGGGGCTATTCACTACCAGCTCACTCGAGTACACCTACAGAAACTTGAAAGCCTCTATAGACTAGAGTGCCTCAATGTCCTTCTGTTTAGGGTGATGCCATCGTTTGTAGTACCCGATGCCGACAGCACGCGCTCACAGGGAAAATACAAAGAAATCGCAGGGAACAAAATGTCGCCGTAGCACAGTCAGCGCCACGAGCGCGTGCAGGGACACGCCCTTTCACGCGCTTCCGAACAAAAAACATATATAAGCGTTCGAAACAAAATGGCCAGATGTCATCATCCCAAGCAAAGCGCACATGAAGGCACCCTACTATAGACAAGCCCTGCGGGTCATTACAGGCCTCATACATCACACGCGCACGGAAGAACTCTACAGGTAGTGTCAACTCCCAGCACAGCAGGACGTTATCTCAACCAGAGCAACCAATGATGAGGCACGACGGCTCTACACCCCGCAAGGTCAACGTCTCCTGGAATATGACGACCGCACGTTCCAGGCTACAACATTCCACCCCATGGTACCCCCGTGGGAAGACATGCTCGTGACCACTACAAAGCCTGTCCCTGTGAAAGTAACCACCACTGAACACACACACCGAAGGGACATGCACGCACAAGCAGCCCCTCCGACGTGCCCAGATGACAGGCAGATCTACGTGGACGGCGCAAGACAGGATGGCGGCAACCTCCTGGCCATAGCTGCCACGGACACGCTCGGCATGACACGCACCCAGTGCCTCTCCACAAGGGACAAAATTTCTCCGAGGGAGATAGAGTTGCAGTTCATCCTTTTGGGAATAAGGACACTGATGGAACCAACACCCCACGCGGTGATCAAAGTAACCATTCTCACGGACAGCCTGAAGGGTCTCAAAGCACTACGAGGCTCCGCACGGTGGAATTCTACTCCTTACTACTTCAAGGAACTCTTCAAAGAAATCCATTGAAACTACAATATCGTGGTCCAAGTGCAGTGAATACCCGTCCGTAGCGGGAACTCGGGCAGCGAGGAGACAAGCAGACTCGCGAGGAAGGCTCTTCTCAATCCCCCCTCGGAGTCGGCAACGCCCACCCTTCAATACTAGCCGCCTCCAGAAGAGCAACGAATGGTAAAAAGATACAAAAACAAGGAGCAACTACAAAACACCATTTCCCCACTGCAACGCCCTATACCCCGGAACATTCCCTGAGGGGCACAAGTCCTCCTTACAAAAGCCCGTTCCGGATTTGCCCTTACTGAAAACATACTCACAAGATGGGAATACTATAAGAACCACAAAACCACCCAGATCCCCTCAGGTCTACTACTTTGTAAGCAGTGTCAACAGGAGCCGCGAACGGTCATTGATCGACAATGGTCCTGCCCGGCTCTAGCAGCCATTCGCGACAAGCACAAGCCACCAGGAGTCCAAACACTCCACGAATAGATATATCCCAAGGACCACGCCAACGCAACGCTGCTTGCATTGTGGAACTTCGCCAAGGAGGCCCACCTTGTCAGCAGAACATGAACTGCAGACTGCCCCCCCCGTCCTTCCCCTCTCCCCATACAGACCACAGAGCCATCCTGATGCAATAAATTCATTCATTCATTTGAAATCGAACAAACTTATTTTGAGGGAGGGACGGAGGGGGGCGGGGGTTGGGAGGAGGCTTGGGGGGGGGGGGGCCTTTGGACTTTTCGGAATAAATATGCGGTAGCTCAAGACAGGCGAGCTTCCAAAATATTTCAGACATTTTTTGTCGTCTAACGGGACTGCGTCATCAACCTTAAACAAAGCAGCTTTGACGTTTGGGCACTGATGAGCCGATCGCAGTTGCACGATATACAATTTACTCCACCGATTACAAAAGTAGTCCATAACCACCTGTCTATACCTCAGCCTCCGAGTGGATTCCCTGTGAGTCATGGACTTGGGAAGTTGAAAGTTTGAACCGACTTCCGAGAAAACAATGAGGCGTCGTCCAAACAAAAAATGAGATGGAGTGAGAGGTGTCAACTCCTTGAAGTCAGAGTAAACGTATGTTAATGGTCGGGAATTAAAAATGAATTCTGCTTCCGCAAGCACAGTTCCTGACTCTTCAAACGTGAGACAGCTTTTTTCCAAAAGTTTCCTTAAAACTTACATTACTGAGCGAGCTAACCTATCTCACAATCCTGCCTACCAGGGAGCGCTTTAGCAAATAAATGTCCATCTAATTCTCTTTTGAGCGAGATTGGACGATAAGTTTGTATGACTCAGAGAATTCCAAAGCACCCTCAGGTCACCCAACGCTATCTTGAAGGAAGTAGCATTGTCAAAGTATAGTATACTTAGTGTTCCCCTCCGAGAAATGAATCTTAGAAATGCGAGAAGAAAGGCAGAGGTCGCTCGAGAGCTCCAGATGGACAGCTCATGTGGTCGTGCACGGAAACAAGACAATATACACCTTAGAGTGTTTAGTTCCTTTACTCGCTTACTTTGGTCATAAAGGTCCTGCAACGTCAATGCCAGAGACATCAAACGGCTTTGTAGCATTCACTCGTTCCACAGGAAGGGGAGACAACGGCACAAGTGCAAGTGTAGGCTTCGTGCCAAACCTCGAACATAAAAGACATTTTCGAATAGTCTTCTTAATTACCTGTCGGGCTCGAGGTATCCAAAATCACTGTTGGAGCGTGGCCATTGTGCTAGATACTCCTTCATGGCCGACTTGATAATGAGTATGCGTAATAATCAGCTCCGTCAGACAATAATCGTTCGGTAATATGATCGGCTGTGTCACGGAGCAAGAGGCGTGGAATTGTTGCAACCGTCCTGTTACTTTGGGGGTGTTATCGTGGTCCAGAAATGGGTGCAGATCTGAAAGACGAGAGGCCGGCTCAATGTCGTGGTTGCTAGACACCAACTGAATCTCCCTTGAGAAGGATTGTCCTTGAGCTTGCTTTATCCAGTATCGTTCTGCAGCAGCATATTCTCCGGCTTCCAATTGGTTGACTTGTCTATTTCCTTTAGACCTGCTGTTACGAGCAAACTTCATCATCCAGGCTGTTATTCTAAGTACCTCCTGATCCCCGTTGTACTTCTTTAAATAAAAAGTGCGGCCGTTTCTTGACCTTCTGTTTGCAGGTGCACCTGGGTAGGTTTCAACTCGTTTCTTTCGAGCTCATTGAGTTTCTCTAATTGATGTGGGGTTTCCGGACAGTCACCTGCTCCAGAAATGAGCCATTTCGGTCATTTCCACCACAGACAGCTATTGCGACAAACCGATGGAGATTATCCTCTTGTCAGTAGGTCCGCTGGGTTAGTCTCTTCCGGGCAATGTCTCCATTTCTTTGGCATGCTCTTAGCTTGAATTTCTAGAACGCGGTGTTCGGCAAATGGTTTCCACCTGGTCGCCGGAGCTCTTATCCAACTTAGTACAACTGTCGAGTCAGTCCCCATGGTGTTTATTTTTTCAACCTGTGTGTACGTACAACCAAGGTATTCTAGCAGCCTCGTTACAATTGCGGCTCTCATGAGCTCCGATTGTGGCAAAGACTTTACCTTAAGAGGCGCCACTCTTGACTTTGCGCTAACTAAGGTAGTCACAACGTGCCCGCTGTTATCTTTGATTCTGAGATAGGCACTTGCTCCTTATGGCTGCGTGCTTGCGTCAATGAATATGTGCAACTAGACTTCTTTAAACGGTTTCGTTATTTTATTCTTAATGTGCCTTGGCACGTGTATTGCGTAGATTTTGGGAATATCTCTGCACCAGTTGCACCATTCGACATATAGTTCCTTAGGTACTTCTTCATCCTAGTTCACTCCCAGGTTCCGTAGTTTCTGGAAGAGGAGCTTAGCTCGTATAGTGAAAGGGGAAATAAATCCCGTTTGATCAAATATTCTTTACGAAGTTTGCAGAATGAAACGCTTGGTGTACACTTTTTTCTGAAGGAACAATGTAAGAGAGTCCATCGAAAACCTGAAATTGTCCCCGTTCTTGTCCCTAATCATTATCAGGACCTTAGAGACTCTGGATATCTTAAGGCTTCGGTCTGCCGGTATCGCATCTGCTTCCGCTTCATTCATTATGCGCTGCAGGTGCTTGTCGTTTGTGGCCCATTTTTTCAGGTTCATGCCCGCGTCATTTATAATAGAGTTAGACGTCTCGTATAGCGTAATCGCTTCTTCAACCGTGTCAGCACCTATCAAAATGTCATCGACATAAAAAGAGCTCCTCATCTTTTCATCAAAGTTTTTTGTAGGAGGCACAAATATTAGGTGGTGGTGAATTGTCCCAGACACTAGAAAAGGACTGGAGGATACCCCGCAAGGGACTCTGGTCATTTGTCATTCCTGTAAGCTTTCTAAATCGAATGGCCCGGTAGGCTCTTTGGCAAACCACAGGAATCTGACCGAATCACGGTATTCTTGACTGATTTTTATCTGAAGGAAAGCCTTTCTAATATCAGCTGTCAAGGCGAACGCATACCATCTGAACCAAGGAAGGATCTGGAGGACGTCTGGATTCAGGTTCGGTCCCTTTTCCAGGCAGTCGTTGAGAGACTTGCAATCTTTTGCATGTGATGATGCAGTCAAAGATTACACATAGCTGTGTGGTTGTGGACTTCTCACGGATAAGGTCTTGGTGTGATATGTAACAGATGCGTTCTTTCCCCACAGGGGACACCTGTAAACGCAGGTGTTGGAGATGGTGTCTCCACGGACCCCGAGCCCCGCAGAGGGCGCCTGCAACTTAGGTACTAGGAGCTTGGTGAGTAGCGTCACCACGAACCCCAGCCACGTGGGCCACCATAACTGCATGCAGGGGGCACCAACTTTAGAAGGTGCTTGGTGAGTGGTGTCTCTATGAACCCCTAGCCATGTGGGTTCGCCCACTCACGCCTGGCTGTGCGTGGCTTAACCACTGTCCGGGTAAAATGGGATCCTGGTGGTTGAGCCGAGCCTGGGGTACGTTTGGACCCTTTGGGGCCCCCCGGGCGAGGCAATATACCGTTTTGGCCGCTGCTTCTCGTAGACGAGTGTCCTGGCTTGGCCCGCCCAGGATGAATCAGTCAGTGGCCTCTTCTACCCTCTTCATTCTTTTCCTTCTCCTTCCACCTCTTTCTCCTTTCTTCTACAATCACTTGCTTCCTTTTTCACATTCTTAGGTGGCAAGGGCCAACCTAGAGTGGAAACAGGTTCTGTCCCTGCCACCACACTAGGGTATATTGCCCGGGCAGCACTGGTAGAGTAAATCTGTCAGCCAAGCCTTTCTTGTTATGGCACATTACCTACCCCCTGGTTGGCTCCGTGGTCGGTGGTGCACCCGGATGCCGAACCTTTCTCCCATTTATCTGGGTTCTCAAACAAAACAAACTTTTGTTCGGGCCCCGAAAAGTGTCCGCACTGAAGCACTACTCATACAAAGAACAACTGACACATTTTCAAAGTTCCCCAAGTTTTCTTGTTATGCACTCGGAGGGTGAAACACCGCTTGGTAAGTTGTCCCCTTTCCTCGTCTCAAAAGTGCTCGAAGGAGTGTTTGGGAAGAACTACAATGCAAAAAATATGGCATTCGGTTATCTCCTAGTAGTGATACACAGTAAGCAACAAAGTGATTCATTATTAGCACTAAACTGCGTGAAAGATTAAAAAGTCACTGTAACACTTCACAAAACACTTAATACAATTCAAGGGGGGATCTCAGATGACGACTTGCTAGGGAGTACTAAAACCGAAGCAGCTGAGGGCCTTTCTACACAGGGAGTAATTGCTGCCCGGCGTATTAACCTTCGCCGCGATGGTGTTGAACGGAAGACCAAACACACCATCCTAACATTTGAGTCAAGCTCTTTTCCTGAAGTTTTAAAAGCAGGATATCTTCCGTGCAGCGTCCACCCTATGTTCCGAACCCTCAGTGGTGTTTTAAGTGCCAGCGGTTCGGCCATGGGTCACGGAACTGTCGGGGAAGTGACACTTGCGCCAAGTGTTCGATCAAAGAGCACGTCGCTGATGTGTGCGAGAATGAGCCCCAGTGTGTTAACTGTAACGGTAAGCATTTAGCATACTGCCGATCTTGCCCGTTATGAAAACAAGAAAAAGAAATCCTCACCCTGAAGGCTATTGAAAACATTTCATACGCAGATGGGGGGCAAAGAAGAGCTTCGCCTTTGTTTCCAAAGGCTCTTATACATAGGCCGTGCGCAGGGGACCGGTATGGCCAATGGCTTCGACCGAAACACAGACGTCTACGGACGATCTCCGTCTCACGTCGAGGTCGTCTTGATCCTCGGGAGCGTAGTTAGTGGCACCGCTTCCAAATTGCAAGGTGGATGCTGCCTGTTAGCATCCACCCCGGAGCAGGGGCTGACACCGACGCTCCACCTGGCACTTTGACCCCTAAGGGCCGAGGTTAACCCCCTCGCACCTCTGCTCCCCAGAGGGAGCTTGGGGAGCCGCCGAAGCAGTCGACCTCCAAGGGTCAACTGCCGGCGGCAACAGACGGGCCCATGGACGAAAGTGGGCTCAGGTCCGAGGATGGATGCTCCACTCTCAGGATCAGAGTCCTCTATTTCTGTCCCCAGTGACGCCACTCGGAGGCAGAAAGATTCTCCTAATAAGGAAAGCACCCCCCGTATAAAGATAGTTTTTAAACCTTAACAAATCTCCCTTTTAAGTCACTTTTCGTATATATATTTTTTCCACTCTATATGGCAAAGAACTATAGTATCATGCAGTGGAATTGTCGCAGCCTTTTGTCTAATATTGATTACATAATATGTTTTCTCGATGAGCTTCGACCTACGGCCATATGCCTGCAGGGAACTCATCTTAGGGACACGGATGGAAATGTTTTCCGCCACCATGAGGTTTTTAGAAAGCACCGTGCATCATCTAGCAACTCGTCTGGTGAAGTGGCTATAGTTGTCAAGGTGTCGAACCGAAATTTGTATCGGTTCGGTTCCGGTTCGGGTTCACGGCTTTCGGTTCAGCTCCGGTTCAGTTCCAGGGAGCAAAAAATAGGGCTTCGAACCGGTTCGAACCGCTTTCAGCCGCAAAATGGAGAATATATTTTCGCGTTTTTTTCGCAATAGGCACTATTTAAACAGTGAAACCAGTATCTATATTGCTTTTTAACACTCGTAGAATCCACTTTTATTTTCAGGTACAAAAATAAATTGCGTTATTTAATTTCAATGAAACAGTAAACGAAAAGCTAGATTAATATATATGACTGAACATCTAGTTTTTTTTTTTTTTACCACAGTCGTATATATTTTACCTGAATCGAAAGGTTATCAGTTTGGTACGTCGCCTAAAATACCCGCTAATGCTACATCTTTGCGTCGCAGTATTAAAAGTCGAATCTTGCTGTGCTCTTGAACTTAGCTTGAACTTAAGAATTAATTACTGTTCATAAAACCAGGAAATGGGCACATCTTCGCCTCATATATCCTGAAATCTAGTTTACAAAATACGTTTTACAATATATATGATGACGATGCGACTGAGCTAAAACCAATAATATTTTGAAAATGCCACGAAATCTCTAGGTCAAACCCTTTCAGTCTACCTTTTATAGATACACTGAGCGGCAATGACAACGTTTGCTTTCCTGACCAATATTGTTTGCACTCAGCACCGTGATGCAGGCGTATTCATGCAGAAAAGAGTGACCTTCGTACTCCGATTGGATCTGGCCTAAAATAGCGCATACCAAAGTGAACATTTCCGACATAGCTTGGCGTTTGAGGTTTGAGATTTCGGTCAATTCAATTTGCAAATAAACATCACCCTTGCTATTTTTCTTAAATAGAACAAAAAAAATGACCGCATCTCTACGTGGTGAATGATGTTGATTGGTGCGAAGCTCTGGTGGTGCTGATGATACTGCTTTTAATGTGCATAGGTAGTGCTGATGGTGCTGATTTTTTTTTTATTGCTCATAGGTAGTGCATGAGTTCCGGGTTGCGTTTCGACTTCATTATTACTGCTTTATGGTCGGTCAAATGCAGAGCCATGCATGCAACGTTTAAAGCGATTATATACGCATTTGACCGCTGCGCCCTCTCCTGTATAGACGTTGAGCGGCTACATGCAACATTTCATCCATGACATCCTCAACTCTTACGTTACTACCACAACTCAGAGCCTCCTACTCGTGCCGCAGTCATGGCCGAGTGGTTAAGGCGATGGACTAGAAATACATTGGGGTCTCCCCGCACAGGTTCAAATCCTGTCGACTGCGCAAACATTTTTTTTCTTTTTTTGTGAGCACGGACGCCGGCCGGCCGGACGGACGGACGGACGGACGGACAAGGCCCTAAGGAGCTTCGCCCCTAATAATATTTCTTTCTCTGCTCAACATTACAGCTACTTAATTCGTAACTTTCTGACGGTCTACCTGCGCAATCGTCAAAGCTCCCTCCGCCACGCGCCACTGTGTACTTTTTTTTCGTCCAGTCCACAGACACATAAAATTCTTGTTCATCACATAAAAGGGGCAACGGACTTATATATGTTTGATAAGTTGAATATGCGACTGTAACAGATGTTATTTATCAGCTTAGAAATAAAACATTTGTTTAAGCTTCTTCTAAATCACCTAGAGACGTGCCTATCGAGGAAAGAAATGCCGGAAAAGATTTACAAAGCATATTTCAGACACTTTGGGGGTGCATTTACTTGTGATGTATATCTTTAGGGTGATTGTCCCTTTATTTTTGTTCTCAAGTTTTCAGGCAGCAATATGTATTGTTTTTGTCATCAAATAATTTACTGTATGAAGTTCACACAACCGCTTGAGACCGACTCGGGAGGATGATACTCGAGAATACGTCATCGGTTGAGTCTGCGGAATGCGCTTTTTTGTTCGTTGTTCGGGAGTGTAAAACACCGGGTCGCGGGCTACGCCAAAGAGGACTGTGTGCTCACATTATATATCTGAAGGCAGATACACGAAATGTACTGAGAGAGAGATAAAAAAAGATATTATTCTAAATATTCCCATACAGGACGCCTTACTGCAAAAATAAATGTATAGAGATGCAGGTTTTAAACGTAAACACGTTTGACGGAACTCCGGTGTGGTTGGGTTAAAAATATGAGAAATACAGACCTTCACCAACCCAGTTCTAAACATTTAGAAACCTGATGTTTCAATGGGTCGGGCTCAGCGGACTAGGGCACTTGAAGAACAAAAACGTCCGAGGACACGTAAGCACTTCATATGAGTTGTGAAGGCAGAAATCGCGAATGTCGTTCTCCTGCTCCCTTAGTTCGTCTGCGGCGTAGTGGCGTGGACATACCCATTTCGTTGGCCGACTGCCGAGCGCGCGCTCTCGTGAAGTGGCCTCGCCGCGCTGAGCTCGGCCGTCCAACCTTTTCGGAATTTGCCCGAGCGGGCTGTGCGGCCAGGCGAACCCCCGGACAGAGAGCGAGTTGCACGGCCGGAACACGGACGGCGCCACCATCGAGGTGTACAACAGCACTCCCGTGGTCGGTGGCGCTCATTACTCAATACTAAACAAAACAACATTGAATCAAACTTCATTTAGCTCTAGTTATAACTGCATATTATTTCACTAAATACAAATTACATGTTCCTAAAGATATAACATTGTTTTTTTTAAAGTTCGTGTCAGCATCACACTTTTTAAATATTGTCTTTTTCTGCATTTTGCGCTTCTAAAACTAAACCGCTGCGTGTGTACATGCGCGCTTGTGCTCTGCTCACTCCGAAACCGGTGGACCGTTGTGGAGGCATCCGTCTGTCTGCTCGGTACTTTCGCGCTTTCGCTCGTCTTCGGTGCATCAAGCGTCGGCGCCTATAGGAAGTATTCACTGGACGCCATATTTGTGGGTGCTGTTTAGAGCGCATGCTCAGAACGAGCTCACATCAATAGGCTGCTAAGACCGGCACTCTCGATGGTGCGGAATGCACGTTGCAAAAGAACCGTGGAAACTCGCCATCAGCACGCGCTCAGAATTCGCGCACACAGATATGGCCGCCAATGAATACTCCCTATACTCTGTTTCACCTTATGATGTACCGCAGGAAAGGCTACAAGCGCGAGCTTCTTGCTCAGGGCACATCTCGTCGCCACAACCTCTCGCGCATTAAGGGCAGCTGCAAATGCTATGAGCTCGCGCTTTAAGCCTTCGCTGCGGTACAACATCAGGTGAAACGGAGTCATCGCAGTGCGCGAGCCTTGAACTTTCGGGCGAGTGGAACGCTTTTCGTGTCTTTGAACCACGACCTACCTCATTCGTGCGGTTACGCAAAGTGGTGCCCAAGCAGCGTCGGGAATAAAAAGAAATCGTTCGTTCTGATCCCAACTGACGTCGGTGAGTTTGAAAGTTTTCACTCCAACTTAAACTTTTCCTAAGCTAATTTTCCAGCCACAGATTGCACCATTTGAGGGTTTCGTACTCTTAGATGATTGAATATATTGTTTCATCTTTGAAATAAATAAAATGCCACCGTGATTTCATTGCGATGCACACATCTCGGCGAGCGTTTTTAGCACGTGTTTTTGTGGATGAAGACCGTCCTGCAAATATTTGATGGCCACGGATGAAGACCGTCCTGCAAATATTTTATGATCTGTAGACTGTTGGCGAAATCTCACCTCATACACTACTCGTCCATTTCGTGCACAACAGTGTAGTACCCCGTCGAGTAAATTGTAGTTTAAATATAAATATTCGTCTGCCAGTTTTATAATATTTCAGAGAGTTCATATCTTATATCTGCCTGTTTTTATTAATTTATCTCGTGTAGATGCTTTGACAGCACTGCGAATAGTTTGCCATGTTCTATTTCTTTCACAAATAAATAGAAACCTGGATAGTAAAATAATTTAATTTTAAAAGACACTTTAAAATTAAATCTTGAAATATTTTTGCATAGAAGGGCAGAACGCAGACAGCAGAACTTGATCGCGAGATCTGCTATCCGTCCTCCTATGTGTATTTCTTTCGCAAGTTTTTACACCTACCAAACGCACTCTCCTCAGAACAATTAAAACTCAAGTTAAGATTTGTTTTCGTTTGTTGCACATAAAATAGCAACATTTGCATTATGTGCTTTTTTGTGTCTCCAAACAGATTCTCAAGGCATGAAAATCACTCCAACAAGCCTCAGAGACAGGGAACCTTAATAAACGAAAGGTTGTGTCCGTGGTCACTTTTTTGCGAAGTGCACTTGATTGCTAGCCAACCTATCAAGCTGAATATGTAACCATCAGCATGCTAGGTTCAGTCATTGTGATCTATGCAGTCTAATCTACGGTCAACTGTAAGGTAAAGTGAGAATGGCTGGGGCAAGGAGGATGATAACAAAAAAACAAAAGGATAGTAGGAGCTGCCCTATGGAATGTTTCGTGGCCCTGTTTCTCTTCTGCAAGTGTATGTGTTGCGACAAGACAAACTAATGTGTTCGTACATTGTCCTGTGCCGGTCCTGAGAGGTTAGAGAACACACATACAGCAAAAATGAGAAAGAACAATGAAGTGGCTGGTCTATCCCATGGGCATCATAGGATCTCGCTGGCCACACCAAGAAAACCTGGCTCAACTCATGATTCAACTTGACGGCGCAAGCTACAGGTATCGGAAGCTCATCAAAAGGCCAAGAGAAATGAGAAATATTAAAGCAATCTACAGACAGAAAGGTCTACTCAGTATTATGGAATATTTCTCTAAAGATTTTGGTTCAGGTCTGTAAGTAAGCAACGAATAAGTTTGCCCGAATAACAATGCATTGTGTTAACTTTTTATTTGCATGAACCAGTCAGAATGACACACGCTTTTAACTTGGCATGAAATCTTTCGGCTGCGTTTCTTGAGGCCTTCGAAAGACAATGTTGTCTACTGCGTCAGTAGGTTGCTCCTTGCATGATTTTTTGGAGCAAAATCATAGACTAACAGAAGGCCCTGAGTATCCACTTTGTTCAGACAAGTTGGTAGCTTGCCGGTGTCGAACATCCTTTAGGCAGAGTTTCCCTCTTTGAGATCTCAAGTTTTGCTAGACAATATCTGACCCACTAAAATTCGCGTTGTTGTCTTATGACACAGGTTGAAAAGTTGATGTTTTATCCTAATATACGTTCAGGTTTGTATTTGAGATTCCACAACCAATAACCATTTAAATATCTTTTTAGACATAAATCACCGATAGGGCTGTTTGCATACGATTCTCTGGCAGGGCTGCATATTTACTTTACACGGGGTGTGCTTCTATGTAACACATATCAGAAATTATAATTATTGTGTTGTCATGCCACGGAAACAAACATTTCTGTTTGCTATTACATTATTTTCTTTTTAATATGGACATCTCCAATCCCCAAAGCAATTCTCTATAATATTTGTCAGCCATAATCATGAATCAATGCCAAGATCAAAAATAATTAACAATAAAGGTGGTAGGTTCATTTTTGTCATCTGCAACTGGGATAGGGAAAGAACTGTGAGTCATTCACAGTGGCAACTCCTGAAAATGTTTAACCATTGTCAGTCACCCTTGTCTTATCTGACATTGGTGAAGATCTGGGTAAATTCTGTAACCGAATAACTTACTAATCTTTTTTGTCTCACTAATACTTTTTTATTTATTTTTTATTTTTTCCATTTTTGCGTGTGTCTTTACAGAGACCACTCTAAGAAGATAAAAACACGTATTTACCCGTTTCGTTCCCAAGCTAGTTGTCCATAGTCCGTACTCCGGGTTTCTTTATTTAACGTGACGAGTTAGAATTGCATGGAAACAAACATCACTCCCCGAAAATCTGACCGATATAGCGGCGTGACCGAAACCATGGACCATGTTAGCGAGACATGACTGTATAGTGTTTTACAATCGCGAAGACAGATATTCTCGCGCTATAGTTGAATTTGAGTTTACGAAACTTTAAACAGTCACTTAGTGAACTATAGCAGTAATATGTATGCCCGCCAATAGCCTTTGAAAGTGAAAAAGCACTATGTCGTGTACGCGCTCACATTGTATCTTCACTGTAGCACCTCTTCCTAACGTAGATACTGCGCGCATTATTCATTTTGTTTCCGCATAGCAACGCTTGTTTAAAGTGACAGTGTAAATATTTTTCTTTGTCATGCAAATAACTTAATAAAGGCGTCAACGAGTGCGAAAAACGCTGCATCTGTTTCGTTTCTGTGGATGACGCAGACGACAAGTAACGGGCTGTCAACTGCTGGGCGCAAGGTAGGCAAGCAGAACTTACAATTTTTTGCCATAACAAGTGGCATGGCACGCGCGAACCGTAAATTTCCAAACAAATCCTACCGCGGTACCGGCGGTACCGCGGTAGGGAGCACCGGCAGGGCACGGCGGGTGGCCTGCGCTATGTTGGATTTTGAGCGGCTTCGTCTGCGCAAACGGCTAGGAAGCCGCACAAGTTAGCTCGACGGCGTGAAAAGTAATAATTAAAGCGTTAGTGCTCAATTTTATGAACATAGTTGTTGTTCCTTATTCTAGTTGTGCAATCTATCGGTAGAGCAATGAGTCGCCGATTCGTTGAAGTATTGAGCGCCTCCAACCACGGAAGGGCTTCTGAGCGCCCAGTTTACCCAAACATCGACTCCAATTGGTCTATGGCAGTAACCGGGCACTGGCCAGGCCCACACCGCCGAACCTCTTACCGGCGGCCGGGCCGCTTCATGCGCTGCGTTGCCATCGAAAGGGCTTCTCTAGTGGAGTTTTTTGGAACTTCGCCGCACGAGAGCCAATGGGAGCTGCGTCCCTTGATGATGCGCGTCAGCCAATGGGAGCCTATCCATTAAATTTCTGCTACACCCGGCATTTGAACGGGGGGAGGCGCCGTTTCGCGCGGCTTCAAAGCTGATGACGTCGGTTCGATTCATGGGACAGTTAATGCTTTCGCATTAAAAGTGAAGGAAGCAAACGACACACCGTAAATAGAAAAGACGCTGCTGCTCTCCACGTGCAAATAGTCACCCCTGATGAAAATACCGAACCGATTTTGAAGCGTCGGACTCCTAACTGTTCAGGACTTGGTTGATTAGGGTCCGTATTTCTCAAAAAAAGATGCGTGCATTTATGTTCCTAATTACACATGAATATTGCGAAGAACAGACAATTTATTTCTAATTTAAATTACATTTGGACATCGAATTGCACGATCTCGAAACTTCGCAGAATACATTCTTGGGAGGCAAAAGTTATACTCAGTTTTACGTGCACTTGTTTTGAGGCCTTGTTTTACAATTCTGTGCATTATCAGTCAAGCGCGCTCCAACATTTTTATTAGGCAGCCGCATATCATCGCGAGACTGCTATATATACTGCACGACCTTACAATGCGGACATCCCATTTTTCTCTTCGTTTTAGCTTAAAGGGGCATTGCAAAGGGACGAAAAAAACCAAATGCTGCTTCGAAAGGCGTGCCTATCAGTGCTATACACGAGCGTTCAATGACGGCATAAGTCTAGAGTGTCAGATAATGACGACATAGAATGGTAGAGGAAGGACTGGATAAATAGGCGCAAATGATGATCTCTTCGAGCACGTGACTCTCACTCAAAGTTTTGCTTGGAACAGCCGTAAATGTGTGGGACGTTCACATCTTTATAACTGGATGTTAATGTCCAATATTTAGGAAGATCGAGCATGGTTGTTGAACGCTGTTGTTTTTTAGGATCTCTATTGGTTCAGAGCAAGGATGTCAGAACAAAAAGATGTGCTAAACATATACCGATCTCACCAGCCAGTTTGACTACGCCACCGCTGCCGCAATGCATCGAGGGAACTTTAGTCTTTCTGCACGTGCAATAACCTTGCTGCAGCTCTGCGCTTGTGGAGCACGAGACGGCTCGAGTCCTCGCATGCACCGCCGTCTGCCTCCCGGGAACTAAAGTTATGGCGGCGCCACGCATGCGTCGAATGCTTTGTGAGATCGGTCTATTCTGAACTTATTTCACCTTTTATGTTCAAAATTCGTCAGATATTTTTCTTTATTTTACGTTTATATGTGTTGACATAGTCACAGTCACCAGTTAAAGCGAACGCGATGCAAATTAAAAAAAATGGCCACGCAGCTGATGCTACAAGCGCGAGCAGTCCTGACCAGCTCTTGCACTGCAGGAGCGCGCGTGTTTGGCAAGAACGCTGAAAGCCCGAAACTCGCCCTTTTAGCTTCTGCTACGCACACATCCACACAAGTGAAACCGAGTATTGTGTTGAAAACACCAGAAAACTTAACTGTTTAACATGTTTTGCACGTGACATCATCGCCTATATGCTAGTGGTCAGAGACTTCTTTTTGCTGAGAAAATCAAATCCCGTGGTGCACAATGCACGCTACGGAAAGTTCGCGCTCACTGTCATTCATGTATTCAGAAACAAAACTTATTCTTTCTTGGTGCAGCGTCGTGAGAAACGGCGCGAGAGCGTCTGGCACCACTTCAACGCTCTTTCTAGCAGGAGAGATTTTGCAATCGAAGAAGTTTTTCGGGATCACGTTGTTTGGTCTGCGCCCAAGATACGGAGCAGAAGAACATTTAAGGGCCATTCACATGAGGGAGCAATCTATGGGATTTCTCAACGGCACACGCATCACGAGACGAAAACGCCAGGATTTGGCACATCGCAGGGCCTGACGTTTTCGTCGCGGGATGCGCGTGCCGTTGAGACATTCCCGGCATCTTTCCCTCGTATGAATACCCCTTCACAACACAGTATGTTTTTAAAATCCACTCCCCTCACCCTTTTCATTTGACGATGCTCCTCCAGAAAATACTTTTTTTTTATTTCTGGGAGACTCACTCCTCCGTTTGGGGGTGCCAATTCGACAATTATATTTGTGTCATTTGTTAAAAATAATCCTCAATTTGTTTTATCTTGCAGCCAAAAACTGTGAACTTTAAACAAAACTGCGAGAATTTGAGCAGCTGCCTCTAAGGCCATTAGAATTTTTCTTTTCACGTATCCCTGCCGTACACAATTGTAGTTTTATTTATCATCAGAATAATAAGCCATATTTAGTCCTTCCAATGCTTCTATTCTCGGGGACAACCTTTATGAGACGTCTCATGAAGGTTTTCCCCTTTCGTTGTTGCTGAACTGTACAGTTCAGCAACAACGAAAACCTGTTTGGCTGCCTCAATGATACATTAATGCAAAATGGTTCATGCAACACTTTTTGTACTATCAGTAAATACCACTAAGAGCGAATCCTTGACGTTGATAGCTTGCAAAAACACCCATTAGTTTTCCTCTCCGCTCAATGGCAGACGCAGAAAAATAACGGAAAGAAATAGCTTTACCCTCCTCAATTCGCTATTAGAACAAGCGGCGATGTGATCTGACTCTAATTGTATATTGTTGGTGTTAGAGTTCAGCTACTCTCATCTTTGATTGAACACGAGCCAACACGAATGTTTGGCGATGCTGGTTGTCAAGAACCCGAGCACTCGACTCGGGCTCATGACAATCGAGTACGTCACGATGTTACGTGACTCGCGGTGAGAAGTCGTGATGGCATGTGACGTCATGGCGTCAACAACGCTAATACATATTTAGTCCGTTGCAACTCAAGAAGGCAAGGCGAGGGAAAGGAAGGACGGGAAGAAAGAAGCAGACGAAACGGAGGAGAAGAAATCACCTGATGGATTGCGCGGTGTCAGTTTTTGAAAGTGCTCAAAATGACCACTATAAAAGAATTGGCGAAGATTTTGTCGGAACTTTCGACAAAACTGGATTTGATGAGCACTAAAGTAAACACCGAGCTATCGGGAATGTCGATGGCGATGGACTTCATGAACAAAGGATTTGAAGAGTTTAAGACAACGATGACAACTGTCACAAAAGAAATAAAGGAACTGAAAACCGAGCAACAACAACTAAAAAAGTAAACCAAGATCTTGCAAAGGAGTTGGAAGACATGAGGCGCAGCGTTGTGGAAATGAAACAATACAGTCGCAGAAATAACCTGGAAATTAAAGGGCTTCCGTATAGCTCTCACGAAAACCTTGCTGAAATGATGACTGACATCGGAAGTAAAATAGGCGTAGAAATCGCAAAACACAGACATCGATGTTATCCACCGTGTGCCCACTAAAGACAAAGCAAAATCGAACGTGGTTGTACGGTTCATCTCCAGCAACGTCCGCGATAAGGTCCTTTTTTTCAGCGAAATGAAGCAGGCTGACAAACGTCCGATTTGGGTTTCGAACATTCAGCACCGGTATATATGAATGAACATCTATGCCCGCAGAATAAGCTGCTGCATAGAAAAGCCACTGAAAAAAAGAATGCCAACAACTTGAAGCTCTTTTGGGTGTCACAAGGAAACATTCTTATGAGGAAGGTCGAAAAGACTGGTGTTGTTCAAATAATTAGTGAAGCTGACCTCGCTTTGATTGTGTAACTTATGAAAGCACTATTAGCCAGATTGAATACAGCACAGTCATAGAAAGTTTTCTCCCGTCAGAAATAAAGCATTATCTTGGATGCAAACCGTCTTTGAAAAGTTTCCACCTCAATACGCAATCTGTAAAAAATAAAATAGCAGATCTTGAAGATTCTTTTGCACAGTTTGATAATTTCTTTAATGTAGTAAAGCTATCAGAGACGTGTTACTCCGATGACATAAATGTTTTCAAATTGCCTATGTACACAACTCATATTTTAAACCGTACTAGGTCTCGTGGCGGAGGCGTATCGATGCTGATTAAAGACAGCATCGATTGTGAGCCAATTCCGGAATACTGCTGTACAACTAAAGATTACGAAGTGCTTTCTTTACGAGCAAATAGAACTGTCTTCTCAGTGTTCTGCCGCCCACCAGACGGTAGATTTTCTGAGTTTGTTTCTGGAAGAATTCCTAATGTTTACAAACACGAATCGGTATAATCTAATATGTGGAGGCGACTTCAACATAAATATGTTATTTGATCATTCCCACCCAAGAGAAGTAAAAGATAATATAGAATTAAATGGCTGTATGAATGTAATAACGAGCCCTACAAGAATTACCTTAAACTCAGAAACACTACTCGGCTTATTTATGACGAATTTCGCTTCTATTGATGTGAAAGCTGGTGTGGTAAGATGCGATCTTAGTGATCACTTTACAATATTGATATTCGTAGACACAGACAGTTTAGAGAGGCCGAAAGTGATGCAAACTGCTAAGTTACAATATATAACACCTGACGGTCTGGAGAGTTTTAGGCGGGCACTGTCAAATACGTATTGGAGTGCAGTGTATGAAAAGGAAACTTTCGATGAGGCGTATGATACTTTTATCAATATTTTCAAAGAAATTTACCAACAGAAATTTTCTTCCAAGAAACAAAAAATAACACGAAACATTCGCAAGCCTTGGATTACACCAGATATCTTAGGTAAGATTCATATAAAAAATGTCCTATACGACAAATTTATCAAAACAAGAGACCCAGTCAACCTTAATATATTCAAGTCATACCGTAATCAATTAACTAATTAAATACGAAATGCAAGATCACGGTACCACTCTGATTCTTTTAAACCAACGTTTGGGCGCACGGATCGTGTATGGAACGTATTAAACTCGGTACTTGCCCGTTCTGAGACGCACTGCCAAATTGACCATATACCTCATAATGGCTCACGGCTAGCTCAATGTTCGTTGGCAAATGCCTTCAATGACTATTTTGTAGACCCGGTGAATATGGGTTCAACAGAAGACGCTTGCAAATATCTAAAATCTCGAAACAGTAGTTCTATTTTTTTTTTTCACCCAGTTAATGAAGCTAAAGTTGTTTCCATTATTTCACAGTTAAAAAATAGCACCAGCTGTGACCCAGACGACGTCCAGATTAAACCGGTCAAATATGCTTAAGATATTATAGCCCCTCGCTTAACTTACATTTTTAATTTGTGCTTAACTAGCGGTAAATTCCCCAAAAATATGCAAACAGCTAAAGTAGCTGTGCTCTTTAAAAAGAGAGATAAAAATCAAACCAGCAATTATGGACCAATTTCAATTGTACAGGTATTTTCAAAATGCATCGAAAAAGTATTGCATTATCGCCTAGTAAGTTTTTCTGATAAATATGATTTATTGAGTTCTTCTCAAATTGGGTTCCGAAAAAATAAGTCGACCGAGAAAGCACTACTTCAACAAAAAGAATGCACTTTGCGAAAGTTTGAGAGGGGACACTTAATGCTAGGTGTATTTATAGACTTTACGAAGGCGTTTGTTTATTTAGACCACAACGTTCTTCTTAAGAAAATTAGAATACCACGGTATTCGAGGAACTTTAAAACTAGTAAAATCATACTTGAAACATCGTAAACAGTACGTAAATATAGCTGGTTACAGTTTTGAAATCAAACATATTACCGCCGGAGTCCCACAAGGCAGCATACTTGGATCTTTCCTCTTCAACATTTACATAAATGACATTATCAATATCAACTCCGTGACAAAATTCATCATCTATGCAGATGATACTAATGTGTTTTGTTTTTTTCAGGTACAAATGGAAATGAGTTGATAGACAGGGCTGATATGGCTTTAACTCAGCTTGAGGCTTGGGCACAGTGTGACTGCTGGAAGATAAATACTAACAAAACAAAAGCAGTACTTTTTTGGCCAAAAAATAAAAAAAAAATAGAATTAAACAAACACATTTTTTTTTTTAAATTCATGCCCTATAGAAATGCTTAGTTCCTTTAAGTCTTTAAAAGTTCTCTTGTCAGAAAATATGTTATCGGACACACATGTACATAGTGTTATTTCGAGATTATCACCTGTCATTGGACTAACACATCGTCATCAGTTTGTACTCCCAACCAGCGTTAATTATTAATTTAAGACTCATTGTCTTATTTCAGTCTAAGTTATTGCCACCTTGTTTGGGGCACTACCACGTTTACACACCTAGAGAAACTATATTTGTTGCAGAAAACAAATGTTGAGAATTATTTCAGATGTTTTCTATCAATCTCACACTCAACAGCTATTTGAACGCTTCCAAGTACTTGATATAAAACAACTATATAATTATAGGTTCACTTCCTCTTTTAAGTTGGAACAAAGTAGACACTAAAGCTTCTTTTCTGAGTTAGCCTCCCTACAGTGCCGTATACCTACGTGCACTACTCGACACGTCGAATGCTGGAAAGTTACTACATGTAGTAATAACTATGGGTATCAAATATTAAAATACACGCTCCCTAAAATACTAAATTGGCTAGAAGGAAAAATATTAACATTGCAGAAATGTCTTTCTCTGAACTTCGCGGTGTGTTTTTAGATTTGAAACCATAAGAGTATGGTCTTACTATTCGTGCTTTCAGACAGTGCTTGCATTATGATTATATAATTTTCTCCATGTTTTCTCTTGTACTATTTTTGCACCACCAAGTTGCATTTCTTTGACAATAAGGGGGCCATGGGCTGGTCAAGCTGTCTCGACACAGCTTTTTTCCATGGTCTCCTCCATTGATGCATAATTGATGGAAATGAAATGCATTCTTCTTCTTCTTCTTCTTCTTCTTCCTATTATTATTATGATTATTATTATTATTATTAAACTTCCTTCTCTCTCTAGTGTTCCGCCTGCTTCTTCCTCCCCGGCCTTACCTTCCCTCGCCCTACCCACTTGAGTTGGAACGGACTCTAGTGACGTACTAAATTAAAGTCGACTTGACGCGGTGAGTCACGCGACCAAGTCACAAGGCCACGTGACGTGACATTATTTGACAGCATATATTGACACCATGACGTCACGTGACCACGTGACACACGATTAATCGTAGTGCCAATACAAAAGCGCCACGAAAACCCACAATGTTTCATACATTGCAATTCGGACTCGCGAGCTTTTTACGCTTGATCGCGCAATCGATGTCGGCTGTGACACCGAGTGCCTCGAAGCGCTTTGAGCAAGTACCACCATTCAGCTTAGTAGACCGAAGGGCTTTGAGGAAGCTTTTGCATACTTCTTCAGTCGTCTCCGCGTTTGACATCAGAAGCTCTATGCTGCATTTTATTAGTGACCCAATGTGGCTGTCAATGGCTCTTTTTTTCACGTTTAGGAATTAGAGGAATGAAATTCTGGACTTCAGCCATTCCAAGAGTGGGAATGGGCTCATTGTCTACATTCCGAGAAGTTGAAAGGAATGAAATTGTCCCGAAACTCTAAGTCCTCGCAATGGAAGTGGAATGGAATGTGGGTGCTCATTCCGCAACACTGCTGCCTACAACGATAAATGGCGGCAGTCACTCCTCCAAATTGAACGGGTAAAACTCAAAGCAGGTTTTGGCAGAAATTGTTTAAGAGCTATTTGGAAAAACAACAAATGGGTTACATGGGAAAGACGCCTCAAGTACTGATACTGAAATACATTATTGAAAGGTATCGCGATACGTACCAGATAAACATTTTGGATAAATAAAAATTATTTGAAAATAAAAGTTCAGTAACACATTTTGCAGAAAAATGCGTAGATATAACTAAATGCATTTGACAAAAATGTAATTCAAATGTCCTCGTCTTCTTAAGCAGGTTGGTAGCGTCAGCTAGTGTATGAAAGGAACAAAAAAAAAACACAATATACATTAATCGATCGATAATTATTGTCCCGAACCCAGTACTCACTGTAGAATTTCAAAGTTGACGTTTTTATTCCATAAAAAAAATAAACGACTCCTTGAAAATTATCAGAAGAATGAACTGCCCGGCATTATACGCCATACTAAGAATGCATCCGAAATATTATTTTTAATTAGATATGCAAAATACTACTACAAATTGTATAGCCGTAGAGAAATATGACTACAAAATGCAAAATGTAGTTCTGAATACATTATCACGACATATTTGTATCGCCATAGCGCTCAACCCCGACATCGAGGCACGCGTTTACTGCTGGACTACTGGACTGCGTCCAGCCCTTTCGACTACGCAGAAGATGTCGACTAAAGGACGATTTTACTCTCGTAGATTAAGATGCATTATCTTGTAAATTACTTGAAATAGCCTCGGCACTCACTTTCCCCTTGAGGGTGTCGGGGGTGTCGTACATCGCGGACTCTCTGCCGACAATCAAGTGCTCCAGGTTCCTGTCCCAAAGGCGATGGGGGCGGTTGATCGTCCTCGCATTGCACGCCTGCATTTTTTCACGCAGAATATGTTATACAGGATGTATCAGCTAACTTGTGCTAGGACTTAAGAACAGCTGGTGCAGCAAACGCGTGTCGAACCAGCACAGTCTCTTTCACAGATGCAAGTTTACCTATATTATCAATGTGCCGAATTAACACAGATCAGTTAGATAAATTTTCCACGCACCGTTCGTGACGTCACGTCTCTTGTGTTTGTCACCAAGTCCGAGCACAGCTGACCCTACGGTCAGAAGAAGCCAAGCAAGGAGCCCCAGAAGTGCACCGTCAAAGCGCACATCGCCTTTGTGCCTTTGCTATCACTGACTAAAGCAACACACGAAAAGTGAGTGCGTCGCGATCCTACGTTTTTTTCTGGGCCTCCCGGCCTCACTGTCACCTTCCACGAAATCTTGGAGTTAGCAGTACTACGGTGGAATTTTGTTACCGGCTATTTTTTGCGATTTTTTTTCTCGAGAGTGCCTGCTGCCGGCCTCGAGTACTAACAAGAATGCAACACCCTTAACTTAAAGACATTAAGGGAGCCGAGTCAAAGTTATGGCGTAGCTCTATGTCGAATGAAGGCGTAGCTCTATATCGAGCTTGCGTCCCGCCGGTTGTTCAGTCCTTTTGTTAAGCTGCACTGTGGCACATTTCCGATTAAATATTGGCTCGGGAAGAATGGAATCTTTGTGCTATGGCCTGTTGATTGCTTTCTATGCAAGACGCCCAGAACTAACGAACATATCTCCTTTTACTGTTGAAACGCGCTATTGTTCTGGAACATTCTGCAACAAACATTGAAAAAATATGTGCATAACCAGCGTGACAATGAGCTACCTGGCAGTCGAGAAAAACGGCACTGTCCCTTCCGAACTATTCATGTTTCTTGGGTTATTCAGGTTATGTAAAACGTGACTTTATTTCCGACATCACTACCCACAGATCCCACCTATACGTAGACACTTCATTGATGTCTCTCAAGTCGAATCTTTGTACTGTAGGTCTGCCGACACTGCACCTCACTGGGCGCATTTGTTACACGCAATAAAAAAACATGAAATGGTTTTAGTGGACCCAGAAATGCTGAAGTGACCTGTGACAATACTGAGATTACATTTTATGCTGAAATTATTGTGTCCCACAAAGAAAGAACAAAGCTGTGGCGTAGCTCAGTGGTAACGCGCCCTCTTAACGCGCGGCGGACCAAGGTTCGAATCACGCGTGAGAGGGGCATGCTTTTTCAAGGATGGGGCAACATCCACAAGGAACATTGTACGCCTTACCTCGACAAACACAACTATAACGGACATCATTTTTAGTGGTGGGAAGATTGTATACCCATATCCTCATTTATTCTAGAAAGCCTTTTTGTACCATTGCGGAGTCAATGAGCGCGCGGCCGCCGGAAGAAGGCGAGAAGCAGCGCCGATCTTTTACCGAAATGGTAGCGCAAAGCAACTTCTGCGGTATCCCATCAGCCAGCGCCAACAACACGGTCGGTGGCCTCTCCGCGAAAAAACAAGAAAGCGCGACGGAGCTAAAAGAAAGGAAGCTACCGGCACGTGCAGAAACGGTAGAGGGGCCGATAAAACAAGGTCAACGCCAACTTTTCTCGTTTTCTTAGAAGAAAAAAAAAAAAAGTCCGCGTTCGTGATTTTGGATTTTACCGCTGGGGCATTGCTTGGTGTTGCTAGAGAGAGCAAACTTGTGCCTATTCTAGATACTCTACTCAAGATACTGTATTTCAATTACTTCTGTAGTATTTTGGTATCTTGCAAATACATTTCGCCTAGAGTATCTGCCATTCTATCTTAATTACATTCCTCACTGCCATGTGCTCAGTATCTAAAATACACCTTTCAAACCTGAAAAAAATGTGTTGCCGGAACAACCTACGGAACAAGGGATCACCAGACCCCCGAGAAAAGCTGAACGGATTTTCAAGCTTAAAGCAAGCGACTGAACATTGAACAGAAAACAAGGCACCAATAAACCGCAGTCTCCAAATGCCAACAAAAAACCAAAGGGATAGCTCCAATTACTCGCCCGTCCTAACCTTCTTTTCAGCTTTTTTCCAGTCAATTGTTTTTTTAATGGCATGTCAGGATTGGAGAAATCAAAGTGCTGGTGACGTCATCCAGATTTTCAGTTGAGACCCAATCTTTTGTTTGAAGCTAGTATGGTTCCGTCAGCGGAGAATTGTGACGCCAATATTCGGTACCGTCACACCGGACCATTCTCGGAAATCGCCGATTCGGGATGTTCTGGCATGAAAATGCGCAAGCACGTTTTCAAGCGTGCTCAATAATTCCCTCACCAGTCAATTTGACTGCGCCACCGCTGCAACAATGCATCTAGGTAACTTCAGTCTATGAGCACGTGCGGCAACTTCGCTGCAGCCCTGCCCGTGTAGAGCTCGAGACGTCACGAGCCGTCTCGTGCACCACCGTCTGCCTCCTTTGAACTAAAGTTATGGCGGCGTCACGTATTCGTCTAATTCTTAGTGAAATACGTCTGTTAGAGAGGAGATGTTTTGGTGGCACACGCCTCGCGGGCGTCCTCCTGTGACGGAGCTGGTAGGAAGCGAGCAGACGACGCGCTATGTCAAAGCACGGCGTGGCTATAGCTAGTTCGCATCTAAAATGACAAAAAAAAACGATCTAATTATTAAAGAAAGTGTAAAAAGTTTTTGAGGTTGATCTTTATAATAAATAACAGCGCCAAAGTGTTGCTTTTAATAAAAAAAATTCAACTGTTCAAAAACAAGTTTGGAGCTTCTCATTACTGCTTACGCGACGTCCGTCGGGGCTTTTAAGATCCTTTCTGATTCCTGTTTCTCTGTAATCTCTGGACACTGCTGTATAATAATGTTTTTGCATTTACCAGAGTAAGTGGCGTGCTGTCTTCTTAGCTATGCACGTGCGCACAGTTGTGTTGGCAAGCGCCGCACACTTGTTTTAGCTACATTGAACTTGTCGATACCGACGCTTCTATCCAAGTGTGACTCGACAGTGCAGAAACGTTTGTCACATCGCGACTTCTGCTCGAAAGAAAAACAAAATTTTTCATAAATTGTTAAGCTGTTGTTGGACATGGCTCTGCGAATTCAGGCGATCGATCCTTTTGTTCTATACAAAATTTACTAAAAACTATTTCCAAATTTAAAATCACTCGCTGAGAACCGTATCACGCATCATGTGCATATGGCTCCGCAAAATTAAACAAACAAATGGCACTAATTCATAGCAAGTCTATGCCTTTTTTTGTTTGGACGCTGAAGTGTCACTGACTAACGAGATTTAAGGCTACGTTCGCGAGGGGGTCTAGCATGTCTCGCGTCGACCGGGTGAATAAGCAGGGATTTAATTAAGACGACTCCGGAAACCAGCCACCGCATCTTTCTGCCAGACATTTCGAGGATATGTTTGTTTACCGGTTTAAAAAATTCGAAGATGAATCATTTTAGAAATAATAAGTGGCCAGTACTCATAGAACACATTAAAACTAAAGGATACACGGAGTCATTTTCACTCAAGTGTTTACTAAACACGTGAGACGTTCTAAAATTTCGCTTTTCTATGTTCAATTTTATGAGACATTCCTTTCACAGTTTCATTTTGACCGAAAGAATTACACCCTATTCGTCGTGGTAGATGATGTATAGTGTGGTAAAGCGCTCTATATTCTATTTGCATAATCTCTCTTCTTATACTGGGATAGAGAACAGCACACCAACATCCCAGCGCATCGACACCTCAGTGCCAAAAAGTGTTTGTTACCACTACTACGCGTGCTGTGGTTTCAAGCTTTGGTGAAATGTCCTAGTACAAACGTCAATTCACCAAATAAACACAACGCGTGAAACAGGCTTTGTCGCGCGTTCCCAAACAACGCATCAAGTGAGCTGACGGACCGAGGGATCCAAGTTCTGCGCGATCTTTCCCATACTCTCCTACCCCTGACGTCACAAGCGATGATGACGATAGCTGGAAAAGCGCCCAGTGTAGTTCTACGCCCAAGCTCGTTCAAAAGTATTTCTTTGTTCTGCTTCCGAATGCGCTCACTGTTGCATCCTCCTCTAACCCAGTTTTCTGCCAGTTGGAGCAAGTTATTTCTACACTGGTGGATTCTCATTCTGGAACCTTGACCTAGATGCGTCAAGAATGGTTTGAGGTGATGCTGAGGGTAAGGAATGGGGTATGGAAGTGGTTTCGTGGATACTCTTTCGAGTTACGTGTGTTTCCCTCTTTCCCTTCCTATTTTTTTTAAGTACAGGCATATTTTTTGTTTTAAACTGGGAGTTCAAAGTACTTCCACTTGGTTGATGATCAGTGAAAAACGCTGGTGTCCTCCGGCTGATGTTTCTCCTGAGCGTGCAGGTTGGTCACTCCCTCGCGTAATCATCAACAAGTTTGTCTGCCTGATCAACTTCGGGTTCGGCTGCTAGGGATATGCAATGCCGGACTACGTGTCAAGTCTCCCGAATCACGCCAAGGCATATTATGAGCTTATTACAGGATGCGTCATGAGCCGAGCCTTCTGCGAAACAAAAGCACGCCCGGGGCGATGTCTGCAATACCTTTTTGTTCCTAAAATATTTCGGCGCACATTATGCTACATATACTGATTATATCGAAGTAAACTTCGATTGCAGCAGCTAAGGCGGTTCTTGAAAGTTATAAGGATGAGAGCAAATTGTGATTTTCCGAGAAGTCGTCAAAAATAGAGCACCCCTTACTGCCTTTTTATTCTTATATTACCACCCTCCAAAACTTGCCAAGTATCTTCGAGTTTAATCCAATTACATTTTCAAAGTATTCTCACTCTACTTAAGATACTTTGTAGTAAGAGTAACTTTGATCCTACTCTAAATACGTTTTCAACTGGGTATTTAGCATCTTATCTTTAATCATTTTTTTTGTATTTTGTACAACACTGAGAGAGAACCCCTGCGCAAACTTTTTCTCTGATATCCTTTTGCCTTTAACGCCGCCACATTTTTTCGCGATATGACAAGATTTCTAGAATGAAGGAGACTGTGACATAACAGCTGTCGCTGTAAAACAGTGTCTCAGCTAAGACTGCGTGGACGAAAGCACTGCCAAAGCTAGGGCAGGAGCGAAGTGGCACGTGAAGTCGAATCTCAGGTGATCGCGCTTTCCAGGCTTCACAGAGACTCATCTAAGGCGCTTATTTGAGCAAGCCAGCCTTGGCGCAGGTGTACACTGCGCCACACTATCTACGTCCGATTTACGCTCACCTCCTGTGTCAGCTCAGAAAAGTGTACTTCCGGTGTGCGTAATGAGATCAGACCGGAAGTACACCGCCCTACACTTCACTGCACCGGTGCAGGTGGCGCAGATAACTTTAATGAAGATGATAGACTCTACTCACCCTTAAGCAGACTCTGCAGCCAAAGCAACAAGCGCGAGCTAGGCCACCGCTCTTGGCATTAAGACGTGCATTTCTAGCGCGAGTGCTCCTTCTGCGAAAGAACGCTTCAAAGCAGCCACCTCGAGCCCTCGTGCTTCTGGCATTCGCTGCAGTCTAAACTTAAGGGTGAACCGAGTCTAAGTTTGTTGGATTTACCTGTAACTCCCTCTCCGGTGCACAAAACTGAAGAGCGATGTACTTTCGGGAGCAAATCGAATGCGCCTACTTTTAGAGCGAACACTACCACGGCGCTTTCTCGCATTTTACGGGGGGATCGGTGGCCGAGTGGGCTAGCGCACACCAGCTCGGAGCACGTGGAGCGAAAGCTCGCGCTGCAGAACCCAGGTATCCTGGGTTCAATCCCCACCCCTGCCCGTTTCGATCTGGATGAGCATCGTACCGGCGTGCGGTCGTGTGTCACTACTGCGTGGTGCACGTTAAAGATCCCAGGCTAGCGGTTGTTCTGCACTGGCTAAATTGCTCATCTACAGCTGGGAGATTCGTCGCCCGTTGAGGCAGACCAAGTTCTAGGCTGTATAAACATCCACACAACCCAATTTTTTCTCGCATTTTACCTTCGAAGGGTTTCGGCGGGCATCAAAGTTGACCACTTAAATTAGTAACCCAACTGAACGCTTTTTGGCCACTATGGTGGTTTCGATGGCAGTCGCTTAATATTGAAACAAAAGCAGTGAAAAGTGTTGGCTTGTTCGCTCTAACTGTGCTTCGCACAGTCCACTGCACTCCAGAAACATTAAATAGCTGGAGAAAGGATGGTTTCAACTTAAAGTGTGTTTGCTCGGGTTACTTACAAATTCCATGTTTTGCTCTTGAACTCTGGAGCAAAGCTTTCCATATTCGTGGGGGATACTTCCCGCTCCGGGACTCGCTACGGTGAACTCCACCACGGCCATTGAAAACGATACCGTGAGAGAGAATCCCTTAAATTGGGCCTGCCGGTCGTTTACATAGTCCAAGGCCTCCTCCTGCATAAACGTGTCGAGATTTACAGCGTAAGTCAAAGGAAACCTTGTCTGTTTAAAGAAAGTGCATAATTTGGTTTCTTATTGTTCCGAACTGGTATTTACCAGAGACGTGCCTGCAGATGGTGGGCCTTGTGTATCAACATTTATCTGGACAAACGTACTCGAACAACATGTCCATGAGTAAGAATTTGAAATCCATACTCATGGCGTCCGTCTGCTAAAGAAAGGCGTCTGATAGGTGCAGCACCGACAGATGTTGGCAAAACGTCAGTAGACAACAAACACATCTGTTTCGTTTTCTCCCGTTTTGTGTTAATTTTTGCATGCTTTATTTGCAGTGTGATACTTTAGCCGCGTTACACAAAATGAAAACCAGCACTCGGATGACAAACCAAAGTATTTCGGTGAAGGCTCATAAAAATATTAGGCACCGGAGAAAATCAGTCATCTGCGTTAAGCCTTCATTTCGAACTCTTTTTGTTTACCGCCCGCCTTTCGGAATGTGCGGTAGAAGACCCAAATAGGCAAATGATCTCGGTACACCGCCGTCTCTTTCCGCACAATTAATTCCGTCTAGTGTGGTCACCGAATCTTAATAGTCGTGCACGAGAAAGCAGCGTCTGAAGCCAGCTACAGCCGCGCCATCTTCTGAACGCCCTCTGCTACCAAAATGCAACGCCAGCTTGGGCTTCATGCAATGCGTCGATAAAGTCAGGGAGAGAAGGAGACGAAAGCTCGGAGACGTCAGAACGCCAAGCCTTTATTCGAATGAATACTGGGTAGATCTAAATCTATCTCCCTTTGTCTCCACTGCACTCGTCGAACGCTTTCCAATGCGAGAGTCAAACTCCAGACGCCTGCGGTCAACCTTTTAACGCGTTCTATAGAAGTGCAGTGAAGACAAAGTCTGCTTTTGTCTCCGCTACTGCCAAGGTTTCATCAGGCAAACCCTTTCTGCTCTCATCGTTGATTTCTGCAACGGCGCGGCAGACAGTGACTAACGTAAAGGCGCCCATGTTTACAGAGAACATTCGAAAGATGGCGTCTCCCGTTACTGGTTTCAGACGCTGCGTTCGGGTATTCGTCTATAAAGAAGACGCTTCGTTTCCATGGTAAGACTGACCATAAGAGACGCTAGTGCGCGAGATTCGGTGCGTACTCAGGTTCTTTCGCGGTGCTTTTCAATGGACGGAGCGTGCTCAAAAAGAGTTAAAAATAAAGACTTAGCGCAGATGGCTGATTTTCTTTAGCGCCTAATATTTTGATGAACCTTACACAAAAAGTATGTTCTTAGCGCGCAATTTAGACACAGTCTCTGGTCCGGTAACATAGGGTAAGCTACGGATGTGTCGTTTTAGCTGCGATAATACAATCATCGTGCCTTGATAATTGTACCAGAAAGATTGCGCATCTATTCTGGCTCCACAAGGTCGTCGGCTATTCGCACTGCGGAAATAAGAAAGGGCGATCAAAAGGGCGCGAGATTCGCCGTGGGCACCGTAGGCATCACAGCTGAGTGAAACCGACTCGTTTTTTTATACAAAACGCTGCGAAATCAACTTTAATCAACATCAAGTTCAAGATCAAGACAGCTCGGACTTGAGCTTTTGGATAAAGACTTTCTCTTCCTAATGATTGTATTTTTTCAGATGCATAAGCAGCTATTCAAACACCTGCGAACACCATGTAGGTGCAGGTCTCCCCACGCAAAGATGAAAGCAACGGGCGCCTGAGCGGTAAAAAGGGTGATTGTTTCGTCGTGTGTACTCATGTTGTCAAGATGCAATCTTGTACGTGTTACTGAAAAAAACGTAACCGATTGAAATTATAATTGCTTCATCGAAAAATCTAGCTGATTAGAATAATGTATTACTGCATCACAAAAGTAATTGAAACATTACCAGAAAGTAATTGATTTTTATTACGCTATCTTTTAACCTTTTATCACAAAGTCAAGGATGCATACATTTGCCCAAATCGGTTACATTTTGTTTCTTTGTGACATTCACACCTTGTTAAGCTTCGACAGCAGTTTTCGTTGGAAGTTCCCATTCACCTTCCCAGGTTTCCTGGGCCCGTTTGCTCGAATCGCTAACCGCGCGGCTAAAGTTAGCCGCAGTACCTAGGAGAGGAATTTTGAAATCACGTGACTGGCTCGGTAGGGATGCGGGCAAACGTGGCGGTGCCCCGGTGAGTGAGCGCAACTCGCTTTGGAACTAATATGTCGTTGTAGATGCAATATCGGGCGGGTTAGTCAGCAACGAATGGTGCAGGAGGCTTCCGCTTTGCCTTACCTCACTTAAATCGAAAAGCATGAGCAATGACCTCGCCGAATTTTTTAGAGTCTTTGGATTCTGGCCAGTCCTAAGCCTAAATGAACGCGATAATTGTTGGCATGAAAAGGTCTTTGGAAAGCGGAATGCCTTGACTCAATCGGCCAGGTATTGATAGCACACAAAAGCAGACAGCGTCCCAATAGACCTCTTGCGAAATTCCCAAGCGCCAGGGAGCATGCTCCGAGTGTAGTTACACGCGCTGCACGTGCTGGCGTCAGCAGTAGTAGCTTTTCTGAAGCAAATGTCTAAAACAAATGGCATTTGCACGCGCGCTTGTCAACGCTTTATTTTGGTGTTTTACTTCGAACCTTTTATACGGGGAAGGCGAGCGCGTGTGGCGCGTGTCCATACATTCCCATCATTCTCCTTGATGCTTGGGTAATTTAGCAATAGGTCTATAGACCATTCTAAAAAAGAGCGTGTGGCCGGTGCCATTTTGAGTGTTCGTGCGTATGGCGCGTTCTTCGCTCGCTTTCCGAAGCGACGAACACGCACGTGCTGGACTGTGAAGATCGCACGCTGGACTGTGATTTTGTAAACATTGGAAAGGTCTATAGACCTTTTCCTAAAGTACCCAAGAATCGAAGAAAATGCTGTAAGTGTAATTCAACGGTGCGCGCGCGCTTTCCTTCCTCTTATAAAACATTCGAAGTAAATAATCATAATAGGCTTTGATGAACGCGCGTGCAAGGCAAAATGTTTGTTAGACTTTTTGCTTTAGAACAATTACTACTGCAGACGCCAGCACGTGCAACACGTGTAACTACACTCGTAGCATGCACCTCGGTGCTTGGGAAATTTAGAAAAAAGGTCTATTGGGACGCTGTCTGCTTTTGTGTGCTATCAATACCCGGCCGATTGAGTCAAGGCAATCCAGTTTCCAAAGACGTTGCTATGCCGGCAATTATCGCGTTCATTCTGGCTTAGGAATGGCCAGAATCGAAAGACTATCTAAAAAAATGTGGCGAGGTCATTGCTCATGCTTTGCGATTTAAGTAAGGTAAGGCAAAGCGAAAGCCTCGTGCACCTCTTGTTGCTGACTAACGCGCCCAATATTGCAGCTACAACAACATATTAGTTCTAAAGCGAGCGGCGCTCACTCACCGGGGCACAGCTATGCTTCTCCGCATCCCTACCAAGCCAGTCACGTGATTTCAAAATTCCTCTTACATGACGGGTTCTGTCACGTTGGTTACATAAAAGCTATCTGCAGTCATGTTCGAAGGACACACACAGGAATGCAGCGAGCGTGCTTCCATCATGACTGAGGCCTGTTTTGGGATGCTGTCACCGTGTCTTCAGCTGACACCTCGTCGTTTGCACGATGCATCTGCTCACTGTCTGCGGTTTTGGGGTGCATATAAGGTCCGCCGTAACACAGATAACACAGAGCTATTCGATGAAATTACTCCGGTTCGTTGGAAGTGACTGAAGCTTTCTAACCATTGAAACTTCGTACTGGTTCAGAGATTTGTTGTAGACGCTGGGCCCGGTGATGAAGCAGTCGCGTCTCGGAAGTGAATTGTCGTAGTGGGTTCGGATAATTACCACATCGATCGGCGCACTCCTGGTAAAAGAAACGGGAGAAAATGTGAAGGTTGGATCACTGCACTATACACTCCGCTTCGGTTAAAGTCCGACGCTACGATCGGATGTATCTAATCAAGCATCGTCAAAAGCACACCGTCATGGCGATCGTTGTCTTTGTGCGTTTGCTTTCGCCGGCTTAAAACAATCACGCACGGGCAAAAATGCTCCGGATCACGTAGCACTTTCTGTGCGTGATTGCATTTGTGGGAAATACCAAGTGCACAACAACGGCATGGGGCGTGACAACGCGCTTTTGGGGCTGCTTGGTTTGCTCCATAGAATTTTGGCGTTGGCTGCGGTCGAACTTATCGTCAAGCGGAATATAGACTGACAAGCTCTTTACCAACGAATCACCTTTCGCCAACACCAGGTGCGGTCACTGCACGTTTTCGGAAACCAGGTTCCCGTGAACTGAGTTGTCTGCGCATGCGCCTTACCAACAGCGCCACCACGGCAGAGGCGTTACGTCAGGGCGGAGGTTTGGTGTAGAGAATCATCAAAGCCTTCGAACAGCATCCTGTACCTCGCATAATGTAATCACGCTAGGATGACGATACCCAGCCGAGCAAGTATTCGTGGCCAATTTGCGTCTGCCGTCGATCTCATCGATATAAAGTCGAAATTCTAGTGCACGGGTTTTGATTATTCTCAGTAATTTTAAGACAGATGTAAAAAAGCACCCGATTAGAAATTTAAAAACAAATTACTGTCTCTTAGGCATTTTGAAAAGGTATTCTATATGAGGAGCACTAATGGGGGCTCTTAGCACTCCTGCTTTCGCACATAAAGTGAAAGGCCACTGAAAGGACTATCTGGAGTCTTTTTTTTTATTAATATTATATAAAGCCGTGAGCGTCACGTGATTTGAGGTAACACTTCGACATTAACAGGTGCAATGGCTTACGGGAGGTGAAGTCACAATGTCACGTCACGGTCTGTCATGTCTTCATTGTGCACGTGACGTGACCTTAAAGGAGCTGTGCAACGATTTTAACCTTGAAAGAATTGGCGTTTTCTACTTTTGACATTGTTCACCTTGTCACAAACGACAGAAAACACACCTCCTTCTTTCGAAATGTTGCAATTCCGCCGCGTAATCGCGAAGCAAAAATTAGAATATTCCTCGACCTGCAGCCGCGAACGGCGGCCATGAGAAACAGAAGGCATGCCGTCAATGGGGAATCTTGTTGAAAGATAGCAAGTTGTGCGAATACCTGCTCGATAAAAGGTAACTTTTCTATAAATCTTGTCGTTCCAACATAAATATAAATGCGTCGGAAACCTGGTATCATCGACAAAACGTTTATTATACGGAGTTTCAGTGGCGCCATCTATCCTAGGTCCACAAAACCGTCAGCAGCGGAACAGCCGCCAGAAGCCGGAGGGGGAGGGGCGACAGGGCCGGACGGGTATGGCCGGCAACGGATGGGACTTTCCTTCTTTCACCATATTGTTCGCGCTGCGCCCGCCAGCGCGTGGTCACGCGGTCGCGAGCGGATGAGTTCTTGCTGCACACTGATGGCTCTAAAGAGAGAGCTTCACCGGAACCCCGCGCCTTCCCCATTGACGTCACAGCGCACGTGACTCGGAAGTTAGTGAAGGAGTTGAGAGGCGCCAAAAACTTCAATCTTTGTCCATTTTTAAAATAAAAACTAGGTCATGCAGGCAAAAGCGGTTTTTTTGTTTTTTTACTCAGAAAGGTCGAGACACCAACTCCCAAATTATTTAAGCAAATCGCTATAACTGTTGCACAGCTCCTTGAACAAGTCACGTCAATTTGCCACGGCCCCAAAGTGTCACGCAATAGTATATTAAGACAAGCGACGCTCCAGCTAGGGCATCCATAAGGACTGCGCATCTACAGCGCTGTCTTGGGATGTTTTGAAATGCCAATCGACATTCTGACGTCATCGGGGCTGCAGCCACGGCGCAAACACCCTAAAAGCAGGTGATTTGAAACTTCCGCCTTTAACAACACTAAAAAGTAAATCTGCTGCAAATCCGTGTATGAGTGGACGTAGTAGGACTCGCCGGAGAAGGTCTTTCAAATCGTCGTGCACTCTGCCTGTGCGTGGAGCGTAGAGACCGATTCCAAGGACGAGATATCCGGGCTGGTCGAAATCTCCGGCTCTGTTGATTTCCTGAAGAATTCTCAGTCTCTGTGGAAGCGTAGTGATGCAAGGAGAAGCTGGTTTAATCCTAGGGCTTGGCAATTGATCAATTAACCTCCCGATTAATCGATGAATATTTTAATCTCGATTAATTTGTTTAGTCGGTTAATAAACAAAAACTTTGACGAACCAAAAAAAAGTAAAACTTCATGGCTTTCATTGCGCAGACGTTGACGAGTACACCTTTATAAAGGGCAAACATTAGGTGAACGTTTAGGCTAGAGTAAACTGTAGGTTGAAGATTTGTAACTCCTGACAAGTGCAGAGTTCCGGCAACTTCAACGCCGTTTCATTGTCTGTTTTGCGCCGCAGAGACTATAAGGGAGAATCAAGGGAGATCTCTCTTTCCAAAGAATATCAACATATATATTTCCGTCATGCAGCCCATCTGCGGGTGTGAGTGCCTTTGAACTGTTCTTAACTACACGTTGAGGTTGATTCGAACTCAAAAGTTTCATATTGCTCCCTTTTTCACAATATCAAGAAACACACAAAAAAAGTTCTGCGTGTTTATGTATTATGCTTGAAAGTGAACGAGACCTATTAATTTAATAATAATTAAATTAAAGCTTGACGATTCATCCTGCTAAAAATTTAATCGGGGCCCAGCCTTATAAAGTATCCCCGCTATGTAGGTCCATACACACGCCCACATACGCAGACAGGCGCGCGCACGCACACACACAACTCACGCACAACACACAAACAAACACATACGGGCACAACTACACACACACTCATACTCATACACACACACACAATAGATGTTTGGTTTTAATTCTAACGCCTAAGGGTATCTCTTCACGTTATTGTGAGCGTTGTGTACTTTGCTGCCATCAGAAAAATGGAACGCGCAATGCTATACCCAAAGAGCTGCTCGAGTTATTCAGTGTGTAATAAAGTAGTTCAAATGAGGAATGTATCAAGATGAAAAAAAATCTGCAGATCGTATTTTTTTGTCTATGTAAAGCCAGCTACGTGGGACTCATGCAACTAGTTTTCGAACGCAACAAATTTCTTTAAAAAAACTATGATTTTTGTTGTTGTTTTTTTTGCTCGGGGCTTGCAAGGTAAAGGTGCACTAAACCATTTCCTGCAATCGTCCGCTTGTGGTCATAACTCAATCTACGGACTCTAAAACTCCACCCCCCCCTCCTTTGCCAAGAAGGCAACAACAACAACAACAACTTTACAATCATACGTGGTTGAGTTCTCTATTACAATCCGTATCAAACGATCGATGGCTCGGGACTATCGCTGACACCGGATGTCCCCATTGCACGAGTAACGGTAGGGCGCTGCACTCCTCGTCCAGTGGAACATCTGCCACGTATGAATGTAAAGGCAGTTTGTTCAGGATACGTAGGGCCCATAGATTGAGTTATGACTACAAAGAGACTATCGCAGAAAGTTGTTTGGTGCCTCTTTAAATTACGGAAAAAAATACGGCCTGGAAGTTGCCCAAAATACGTTCCTTCGCGCATGAAAGTGGGACCTCGTTTAATAAAAGAAGCGTGGTAAGAAATAATCTATTGTGTGACGGACTTCCGCTTCCGCTGTAGTGCTCTCCTCTGTGGGAGAAAAATACATACTACAAAACACACATCACACCACAAACAGTTATGAGGTGGTTTGAGAAGACCAGCTAGCATGTAAGGATACACGAGAGTTTTTGTTATTTTGGAGCAAATTGTGTATATCTTAGGCTGGGAAACGCCAGCTTTTGCATACAACTTGAAGTTACGCTAGAGATTGTGCTGGAAATGTTGGAACGACAGAAAAGGCTCCAGGGACTGAAATTCTTCAACTTCCTTTTGGTCCTCACAGAATGCAGACCAAACAGACGTCTGCGTTGAGCCGGAGTCAACTACAGTTTGTTGCAATGTGACAACTGAAAAGGAAGCTCCGCTTCCAGTACGCTATCGCTGCTTTCCGCCATGATTGGTGCCATATGAGTAGAAGTGTTATGGAAGGTAGGAAGCTTATCTTGAGGTGTAGCCTTCAACCTTGAACTTAAACTTTCAACTTTCATGTTTCTCTCGAATGGAGAGGGGGAGGAAAGAAAAATAAAAAACGGTAGTTGTCGCTTTTTTAGGAGAGGCTGTAGTCAGTCATTACCCCAAAATCAACCCAAATATCGATTTTTTTAGTCTCAAACGCTTCGTAAACACGTAGGAAAACACATACAAAAGGTATCGAAGGAAGGGTAAAAACAGAAGCGAGATGGTGAAGCACTTCAATAGTAACCAGAGACACGGAACGATAAAAAAATGGACAAAACAACGAGTCTCAAACACAGGTTCTAGCGTATTTGAACAATAGGCGCTCTTATATATACGTCAAGACCATCGCCACCAAAAAACAGACACCTCATCTTCACTAAGTCACCGAAAGCCTGACACTCAGACAGATCCAAACGATTCATGAAGCACCACTCTTTTCACATCAACCAGCCACCCCGACGACATCGTTTGAGGGCTGACCAGCCACAAGCGATGACAGGCAACTCCATCACAATCCGTATACTTCCTGTATTATTGGAAAACCGACAAAACAAGACCTTAGAGACACAAAAAAACGCTTCATTTTACTACCCAATGCCAAGGACGACGTGCTTACAGAATTGCCAGCGCACGAAATACGCATTGTCTTCCTCAGAACTCTCCTACCATTTTCTTTTTCTTTGTGCAAAATATGGGTATAACCCCCCCCCCCCCCCCTCCCTCAGATAGACTAATGACTGTCAGCCTAAATGGGGGATACCCAGATTTTGTACAAAGGAAAAGAAAATGGTAGGAGACTTCTGAGGGAGATCATGCGTCCTTGGCATTGGATACTGAAATGAAGCGGTTTTTTTTTTTTTGTCTCTAAGATCTTGTTTTGTGGGTTATCTAAGAATAGTAAGGGTTGTGCTTGGTTGCCTATTATTGCACATGGCTGGTCAGCCCTCAAACGATGTCGTCGGGGTGGCTGGTTGATGCGAATCATTTGGATTTGTCTGAGCGTCCGGCGTTTCGTGACCTAGAAGAGAGGAGGTCTTTCTTTTTTGGTGGTGAGTGTCTTGACGTATATGTATAAGAGGCTAAGAGCGGTCGTTTTTCAAGTTAACTATGCCCATTTTTGCCTCAAGAAAAAAGCAAGTTTAGCGCATTGTTCATACGCGACGCGAAATAGTTCTTCGGAGGTTTGATTGTCGGAGGGAAAAGCAATGCTTTTGGCGCTTGGAACGTGCACGTCTTCATATGATAACATATATGTAATCTAATATTTACCTACACTAATATTTACCTAACGCTCCGTGAAGAGCCGGTCTTTTTTTACTGCGGTTCTTGAGGAGAAAACGGGTATAGATGCTGTGTTTGAGACTTTTATTGCTCCTTTTTTTTATCGTTTTGTGTCTTCGGTTGCTATAAATACAAAAGATACCATCGCGAAAACATTTTCTTTCGCGCTAAAGAGCCGGTGAAAGTTTTTGTACTCCTCCACCAACTTAAACCCCTCCTCGCGCGTTTTTTTTTTTCTTGTGACGTAATTGGCAAAGGCATTCTGAAGACGTTAAGAGCTGTCGCAAGTGGGTGTAGGACAAAATGGTCCCGGACAGAATGCTCACAAGCGCAAGCCCAGACAAAATGGTCGCAAGTGATTTGTTGACTCTTTGGGCGCTCTTTGAAATTTCATTTAACATGCTACTCTGAAGCTTTATTTAACACATGTGTAATGTATATTGTTTTATTTACTTAAGGGAGACACTATTTAGAAAATACAATTTCTGCAAAAAAAAAAAAAGTTGATTTTGAAAAATGCCATATTTACATCCACCAATATCAAGACAGTATTCCCAAAAAGTTTCATTAGTTTACACTGCATAGTTAATTTTTTTATAAATTACTTTCGTCCACCGATGCTAAAAAAAATGTAGGGGTTGGAGCACTTTGAATTCATTTTTCTCCGTTCCACTTTTGGCCTAAGCTTCATATAAGGAAAACTATCGTTTTCCTATTACACACTCGATAATTATTCTTAGGTGGATTTCTGAGATAGAAGTTTGTAAGGAACATGCCTGACTGGTTAGTTTTTCTACTTTAACCTTCTTTATGCTAAACAAAACTACATTTGCAAAAAAAAGCGCGGAAATTAAATAACAATAAAGCAAAATAACTAGCTGGGTATGTGCTTTGGGTACTCCTATGACTGTATTACACATAAAAATCACACGTTTTTATTTTATTTTAAAACGATAGCTTACCTAATCAAGCACAGTGGCTGCCATATTGTAACATTCGTAACAAGTTTAAGAATTAACATAGGACAATGAAATTTGGCAGGGGTGGTCTTGCCACTCATATAAACTTCCACAGCAAATTTGATTAGAATCAAGCAAACGGTACAGAAGTTGACTTTTCTGGATTGTGTCACCCCTTAGGTGTCTGTTATGTATTTAACAAAATAAATAAAGAAGCGCAGAAGTTAATTTAAGCACTATTATCGCAAACGTTTCTATATGGCTCCAATTCGCAAAAAGTCAGAGCACTGTACAAAGCGGGAGCTTGGAAGTCACTACATAAACACACAATCGCAAGGTCGCGATGAAATCTGCGATGGACTGGATTAGTCGGTAAAACATGCGCAAAAAAGTCGACGAACGCCATTACGACGTTACGTTTTCAGCACTGCTTTATTGGTCCTATCGGCTCGTAGCGTCGGCTGCACGAAGGGAAACGTAATATTCGGTGCGCAAGTTCGTCAGGTTCTCACTCAGTGGTGCTGGTGACGTCAGAACGCCGAGCTCTGATTGGCCTGATTGTAAGGATAGTAAGTAGGCATCAGTGTTAGCGGACTTGGGGTCTACCCACTATCACTCCAATCCGAGCCAATCAGAGCTCGGCGTTATGACGTCACGGCCACCCCTGCTGAAGAAGCAGACGAACTGGCGCTTCGCATAGACGCCGGAAGAGAAATTTTGAAAATCCAACAGTATTCCGTATATTTTCGAATTAGCGCAATTAACGCATTTTGTGGCGCTGCAAGAAGATATTTGCATATGATGGTTTAGGCATTATCGTGCACATACTACATATTTGTGGTGGCGTGCGTCCAGTCGTGTATCTCTACTGCGTGATACACGTTAAAGATCACAGGCTAGCAGTACTACTCCACTGGCAAGTTTGTTCGTCTACGGCGCAAACCAGTGTCGCCGATCCTCACAGCAGACCGACCTTACGCTGAGTGAACACGAATTTAAAATATATATTTTTATTGTGGCGTGTTATGAAACAACGTCTTTCTTCTCGTGTTGGTTATATCAAATATTATAGAGATATTCGTGGAAATAGAGCGCGGTGGTTAATTTACGTTGTTAGAGGAGAATAACATAGAGGACGAAAACCGGGCGGCACTTTTATATATGTATTTATGTATGTACGTACTTGTATAATATTTCTACATTATACTTTTCCCTTCTTCTTAGCTCGGCTACTGGCATGCACTGTCTTTTGAATTGAATATGTAGACTTTAAAATGGTTCGCGTTTAATATCGTATCTATTCAGCAAAATATTTTTACCTATGTTTAATTTGCAGCAAGTGCAAACAATCGACTAACCCCCGAAAACAAGCAAACTATGTCTCAAAATGTGCTTGCGAACATTTTGTCTGGATTGGCGCTTGAATCCATTTCGTCCGGGACCATTTTGACTGGGACCAATTTGTCCGGGACCATTTTGTCGGGATCCCGTCGCAAGTTGCTTACGTGTAATAATTGTTCTTGCCATTCCTAAAATACGCTTTTTACGACGGCTGTAATGGTATTAGACTGCTGATTTCGAAAAATAAAAGCTCATAGCGAGGAAGTGTTAATGACGAAACATCGGACGTCTGACAACTTTTTCTTCATACTCTCAACATGGCGGAACTCGGTAGCTGTGCTAAGGGCGTTGGGAGAGCAAGGTGGTAAACTCAAAAACGGCTCGGACGAGTTTTTTTTTTTTTTTTTTTTTTTTTTCGATGCCGGATAACTTTTGGGTTAACCTGTCGCGCAGCATTTTTTTCAACATCGCTCCTCACGTCGCTCATCACTGTCTGCTACACATTGTTTTCTTTCTCGCCTATTACCTAAAAGTGGTCTTAGGCCGACTAACAGTGCTAAAGTAAAGAAACTGATAAGTGACGTGTTGTCTGCACGCGAAGAAGGGTCACGCGAACTACTCTCGTAGTTCGCGTGACCCTTCTTCGCAAGGAGTTCACCATTTTGCCAACTACATCACAAATTCGTGCGGGCGTTGCAAATCAAGCTTTCTGAAAATATTTTGTTTTTATTCAAATACGCAGTTCTCCAGCTTGATAGTTTTAGGGAAATTTCTACGAATCACTCTAAGACGTTCGAAATGATAATGTAAAAAACACTTCGATGGTGGGGATGGCAGTATCCCTTCAAGAACCGTAGGGCGTGGCTTCCTATGATCCCGCTTTGAGCTCTGTGAATGGCTCTTCGGCGTTCTTCTCGGCTGGTGCCGCAATTTCATTGGCTGCGAGGCGATAATTAGATACATGGGACTCGACACGCCCTGAGGTTCTTTGGCTCTCAGTGACCGTTGGCACCGAGATGTTCCAGTGGTGCCCTCTCATGGCTTCCGTTCGTGACGCCACGATCAAGATTTTTCTCTCCGTGACGTCATGAGTTGTAATCTTGACCACATATTACCAGTTGCGAACTGCAAGATCGATGATCCGTGTAAAAATAACGATGAAATCGTGGAGTCATTGCATTCTCAAAGCAACACCGTCATATTTGACACTCTAGCTGGCATTGCACTTATTTCCGTCGATGCTAATGCTAATACTAATACCATTAATTTATTTGAACTCCGTAGTTAGTTTTACTCAGACGTGCAGGGTTACAAAAAGAAGTACTACGCATACCGGAATTGCTGGGGTACTTAATCTGGGGCCCGTAATAGCATACTTATAGATAGAGCTCACTCTTATAGGAGTGAGGCTTAGCACATACAAACACGCGGCCCTGATATCAGGCCAGGGTGAAAGTTATATATAGGTGACGCCAACCATCGAGGCGAACGCTGCGACGATATCGACCAGACAAAGCTTTTTGGTGCGCAACCGAGTAGACTTAAAGTCCCTCTATTTTGTGAAAAGCGTCTCCATTCATTATTGTGGAAATGCTGGAGACACGCCACTCCTGGGAAGAACATGGTGTCCGAAATCTAGCTCAGTGCTGCGCTGTGAAGCCATGATCTTCCCGAGGACCGCACGTTAAACGTGAATCGTGTATCAACGCACCTTGCGCTACTTTTGAAACATAAAGGGGCTTTAGGTAGCCTCAGCCGACAGCACCTCCGCCGCCCAGATGGCACAAATAAGGAAAGAAGACACGAAACAAAAAAAGGGTCTCGTTCCGGGTGCGTGGTCTTCCTGTTTGTGACGTCTGCTACCACCATCACAGTGGGCCCCAAAAGAGAGACAGTCAGACACCATGCACATGCATCCTCCCCTACAGTGGCAGAGAAATAGTCCATTGCCGAATCCATTACTATCCGCTCAGATAGTCAAGGAGCCCTCAGAGACTTCTTGACCAACTCCTTAAGGCCCGTTCACACTCTTGCGACCTCTTAAACCTGGGTTCCTTAAAACTTCTTAAACCAGAGGACACACTGGCATTGTGGCGCCATCTATGCGGTGACCCTGGAACTGCATTTCACAAGAGCGAAGGTTTTGCGGGATTTCAGAGGTCAAATGTGCGTAATACCCATAGAAAGGCTCGTTTATAACATTGACAAAAGTTTTTCGAGCCAAGAAAGAAAGGATAATGTGCGAGAGAAATAAAAAAATATGCCGGACTGCCGAGTTTCCACTGCTACCCAATAGATGGCGCCAGTGTGTACTCTGGTTTAAGAACGTTTAAGCAACCCAGGTTTAAGAGGTCGCAAGAGTGTGAACGGGCCTTTACCGTCACACATCAAACACGACCTGACATTCTTCATGGCTGCCCACTCTTATCTCCACGTCTTTCTTGGGTGGGTCCCCGAACAGTAAGCAATCGCAGGGAACAAAAGGGCCCACGCCCTTTCTCGCGCAAACGAGACTCCGAGCAACCGTGAATCCTGGCCCCCGGACTACAGATTTTGAGGTCGGGGCTCGATTAAAAGAATATAAAATAATAGTCCCCTGTCCGCTCCCGCCGAGAGGCACTGCAGACTTACAGCCAATTCAAATATAAATGAATTGGATCATATGATCAAGTGTTGATTTTCAGGAAAAAGCCAATTGGGGACTAACTATTGTAAAAATAATGCTGGGCGTCGCCAAGCGAACGACCCAGGAAGGACCCGCTGGGAAGAGAACCCCGAAACCCCGACCCCCGTCCGATCCTGTACCGGAGCGAAGAGGGTATGAGAGTGTCGCACAAATGGGTCGGCGAGACCGCAAGGCAACCATAACTGAACCAGACGGTCCCGCCGCAGTGATAAGTTTTATATCTCTCGGCTCCCCTTGGAGATCACCTCCGCCATCATGCGGGGGGTCTCCCACCTAAGGGAGATTCGAGAGGCACAACCTTTATGTCAACCTCCCCATATAGGGATACCTCGTCCGGCTCACTGCGCGACGCCACACGTCCCGCGTCACACGTCTCGATCTCACGTGAACCGCTACACGTCATTCGCCCCGCATGTCAACCCGCTTCACGTCACACTCCCCTCCCTTTTCAGGGAGGGTCGTCACACGTCATGCGGCCACACATGCCTTACGTTTCACGTCATACGTGTTCACGCCGTCCCCACGTCTCACGCCACACGTCACGCGACACACTCCCCGCCATAGAGGCTCCCTCCTCCAGCGGGAAAGGCTAGGGTTGGCTAGGCCCTCTTTTTACCCTCCATTCCCGAGAGCAACCCCATTGCCAGGGCTCCTACCCCCAGGTGAAGGGTTTTGGGTTTCGCCAGAGCCTCCGTTGCAGCTATAAAGCTGGTAGGGCGCACCACAAGCAGGTGGAGGTTGACTTCCCACGCGGCGACAACCGCGGGGGCTTGCGCCCCCCCCCCCCTCCCCGGACTACAACCTGAAAAGGAACGTGCCGCACATCGCAATGCTCAACGACAGCGCCTGAAAAACCTCCGCCTTTCCCGCCATACCTCACACGCCGCGAGGGTACGTACGTTCGCCAGGCAGAGACATTCTCCCTGCCGTGCGACCTCTTAACCCTCCACATTATGAACCGCCCGGAATCCCCCATCGTCAGATCTGTGGCGTCTATCCCGACGTCAGACACACCAAGTGGTCTTTTCCTCGCGCCCAACAATCTCCCCACCTTTTCCTTCCACATCTCCTCCCTCCCAACATGCCCTTTACCTGGGAGAGCTGGGCCACTCCCCCCTCGGACCTCCGCCCTGCCCTCTGGCCTCGCCTAGCGCAGCACATCTCCCATGTGCGAGACCCCTTGACTTCAACAAAGCTCCCTCAAGCTCCGACCCAACACGCAAAGCCTCCCCAGAAGGTCTCACCCTCAGACTTGGGAAGTAGTTCGTTGCACGTAACGGATTACTTGCAATTCGTTACTTTCTTAAGCAATTTTGTAATTTCCACGTTGCTTCTTTCCGGAAGTATTTTGCAATGTAATTTGGTTGCAAAAAAATTGGTAAAGGATTACCTTAATTACTCGTTACTTAAAAATAAAAAATGAGCATAATAAGTGACTTGAGCAATAAGAGCAGAACATTCAGCAGCATAAAGAGAGCAAATTCAATCAAATAGAAAATATCAGGAAGGAGAGATTAGCCTAAAATAAAACACGATTTTTTGTATGACCGCGGTCCCTAGAACCAATGGAAAAACGGGCAAGGCATGCACAACTATACGAAAGACAAATATCAAGTAAGAAAACGCCGATTAGGCTCTCCGTTGCCTTCCATCGTTAAATTCTTCTTCTCCTGGGCAGGTGAAGGCTCTTCGTAATTCTTTTTTTTTTTTTTTGCTTCTACACCACTTCACCAGTTCCAACTTCTTCGACGTCTCTCCCCACCTGCACAGACATCAAACGCGGGTCCCCACGTCCTCGATTCGCGGGTTCACAACTCCCGTAACAAACAACGTAGCCTCGCGCGAGGGGGTCGAATTCTCTTAGTCTTTAATGTGCGCAGCTGTATTCTAGCACGCTCATGAGGAACGGCTGAAAAGCGCCCGGCGTGAGGCTATGGTCTTCGATGGTACGGACGATACTTATTTAGTTTACTTGTCTGGGCACGGTGGTCGGATCCATTCCTCACTTTGCAGTGTGTGTGTCGGGGGGGGGGGGGGGGAAGAGGGGGGGGGGGGTTAGGCCATTAAAGAGCGAGCGCGTAAAAGTGGTCTGATCTTCTATTGTTCTGTAAGACCGATGGCCACCGCTTCTGTAGCTCTCCATGCCCTCCCCTCCCCTGGCCTCTACGAATATTGGTATGAAAGTGAGAACCGATGAACGAGCAATAGCCCGTAACCGCCACTTTTTCTTTGACTGGTCGAGTTTTCGGTCATGGTGTGTCCGTCGTCTCCATGGCCGTCTCCTAATGAGATGTTCAAAATTCAGGGCATTAACAGAACGGAAACCTAGAGTTTCAGTGTATACTTTTCTTGCCAAAAATACACACATTGTCATCGGGAAGAACAACAAACTCTAATCTACGAAAACACATCAAGGTAAGCTGGGACACCTGCATTCCGCATTGGCTCTACATTGTAACGTTAGAACCAAGTTTTTTCTGTTCTTGCGAATAACAGGCGAAACAACCGAGTCAAGAGGGAGCTTTTGTAGATCGCTTCTTTAGCTCAGAATCTCGTAGCGGAGGCAGACGCAGCTACTGAGCATGCGCACCGCTAGCTTTGTCTGCACAATTCCCGGGATCCTTTCCGGAGGCCGTAAGCTAGTGGGATAGCGGGTGTGGTTGCACCTTTCATCGCCTTGTCAGCTTACGGGTGAACGGAGTACACCTACACTCTTTCTCTGAAACACAATATTTTATTTTTACAAGGACTACCATAATACGGGCGTATAAAAAATGAAAAGTAGTGTTGCAGAATATTTTTGAAAAATATCAAAATTGTTTCTATTGTTTTCTGGATAAGTGTACGGAAAAAGTGACGTGAAAGCAATTTGTAACGTAACGTGTAAAGTAATCCGTTACTTTTCAACGAAAGTAATTTTTAACGTTAATCCATTACATTTGAGGTTCGGTGAGTTGTAATTGTAATCATTTTCAAGTAACGAGCACAAGTCTGCTCACCCCCCAGTGACCACTCTCCGTACATAGGCGGCTTTAATAAAGGTCTTCTCTTTTTCTCTGAACTTGACGGACACGTGCTTCACAACCGCGCCAGAGATATTCCGGCTCCAAAGCGTTCATGAAACTGTTATTGCCACCGTCGAGGCGCAAAATTAGGAGATATGACGAAGCACTCCAAGCAACACGCGTAGCGAATGTTCCATACTCGTATAAACGACGTGGAGAGCAAGGAGACAATTTAAAGAAAACAAGCGCGTCTCCGATAGAGACGGATATCCCGGACAAGAGGGAATCCCGGAGAAAAGCTCACCGGAGAAAAGCTCACCGGAGATAAGCTCACCGGAAAAAAGCTCACCGCAAAACTGGCGGTTGCGGAGAAAAGCTCACCGGCCATTGAGCGTAGGCGGAGAAAAGCTCACCGATTTTTTTTTCTTCTTTTTATATGGAGGCTGTTGGATCATGCGTAACATATATCAGTTTATTATCATTAAAATTCGTCAGCTTTGTAAAAAAGAAAATGTCCTTTTTTGTATTATTTGTTAAGCTTATTGGGTATATTGCCCCCCAATTAATAATTGTGGACGAGTGTTTTCTGTGGCTTAATCTGTACGCAACGAAAGCCGAACTCAAATTTTCATGCACTTGAAGAACAGGAAAAAGTTCGAAAACTTAATAATGTCTGCCTAAAACCTAAAAATCAAAACTGTAAATGCCGAAAATCCAAAAGTGCATGCGCAACAACGCGGTGCCTGAAATTTTCTTTGGAGCTTTTGTTAACCTTTGAAAATAGGACAAAGCACTCAGTAGGATATCGAAACTTTTTCCTTTCACGGAGAAGCACGTTTCCTAGCCGTTCGTGCTGGTGTTTCCACACGTTGCCTTTGTGTGATAGTGCCTTTCTACGGCGAGCCACCCATGACCTTCAGAGCTGCACACTGGCACCGTTGTTACTCGTGACCTATTGGCGACTCCAGCGAAATCGACGCCGCGTAGCGGCAACGCCGCGAAGCTCATGAGAGGAGGTCGTTTCAACTCTGTCGTCTGCTACCGCTGCTTGGTACTCGTAGGCAGCATAGAAACAAATATCGTTTCCAGTAATTATTTTTATGCTTCCGCCGTGTCATTCCTACTCATTGACTAGAAGAAGGTATCTACCGTGGAAAAATCGTTATGCTTTCATATGCAACGCCGATTTTACGCTACAGTGCAAGAAATTTATGGTGGTCCGCGTGCTGAACGACGAAAACGACCTCCTTTCGTCCGCCATTTTGCCTGACCAGCGCGCCCCTATAGTTCGCTGGAGTCGCGAATATATGAAGTAGTCTTCTGTAAGGTAGCAAATAGGGCGAGTTGGTAAACGTCATACATGATAAAAACCACTCAAACGACGACGACGAGTGAAGACAACAAACCCGACAGGACGAATCTGTTCTCACAACTAAAGTTTTGTTAGTGAAATTAACAGAACAAAAAACAGCGTAGCCGACACTGATTACATCAACAAACACCTACTTATCTATTAGGCACTACACAATATTTGAAACTGAAACGGTTCACACACCGCTATTCATATTAGCTCGCAAAGAACGTACATCTTTATTTGACGGAGCTACCGACGGCACCCTGCCAGTTGTCTATAAATTCTTGTCTTTTTTACCGGTGTACGATGTTCTGATTTTATACTTGCGGCTTCATTAATATACAGAATGGGTGATTACTAATTTCTGATGAATTAGTAAATATGCCCAATGAACATCAAGAATATTGCAAAAAAGTGGACATATTTTTAATGAAGTGACGAATGCGAATTATGTTAAATTGCAATGTTTGACGCAAAATCCACTAAGTTAAAAAAAAAAAAAATTGGTGAGCTTTTCTCCGCATCCGCTCAAAGGCCGGGGAGCTTTTCTCTGCATCTGCTCGTTTTGCGGTGAGCTTTTCTCCGGTGAGCTTATCTCCGGTGAGTTTTTCTCCGGTGAGCTTTTCTCCGGTGAGCTTTTCTCCGCCGCCCGACAAGAGGAACCTCCCCCCCCCCCCCCCCTCCCCAGGCGGGTGCCCAGACATCAGAGCCTAAGGATCGCCTTAATGAAGTCTATTCATCCTCCTCCTCCTCCTCCAGATTCTTAGCCCTGATATGAGCGGTTTTTGTAATACTAATGGTGGGGCCATGGACGATGTGGTACCTTCAGCAGCTGCTCGTAGTTGGTGGCCGTTGTTTTGTTGGGCACCAAGTCATCGTGCACTGAGAAATTCAGGAGCCCATAATGACGGAGTTTGAAACTCCAAAACTCCCTAAGTGCCGCTTTACCGACGGCCGTGCTCAGGTCGTTGTAAACATCGAGCTCTTTGCTGCGAGAGATAAAAATAACGTGACTGCGTGAGTAATGACTCGTGTTCCAGCATCGCTACCGAGGAATATTTCTGCGTAAACGGTAGGCGATATTAAATGGTTTCAAATAACTAGCTGGATAACGGCTGTGTCAATTTGTGATCGATTCTTCACATATCTAGCTACTTCAACCTCCCCAAAATAAACAAAAACGGGTTGTTGCCTAATTAACCAGCCTACAACCTCAACACAAACAACACGCAACACTCTAAAAAAAAGGCTGTAGACGTTACACCCCTTGTCACATATACGACACCCCAAAACTTCAGTTCGACGTACTGCGCGCTGAAGTCGAACTGACTGCCCCAACTTCTGCGAGAGGGTTGATGACGGTGCGATATAACATATTAAACAGCTAAAGTACGTACCAAAGTATACAGAAAAAAACACACAGGTTTTGCAGTTGAGCCTACAAAACCCCGATAACACTTACATTAACTATTTTAATGAGTTGTACAACTCAGCTATCAAGCCGCTCGTGAAATTTGGTAGCGTCGGTATAACGTTAGTGCGCTGTACATCCAACTAAATGTTTGGGGTGTCGTATATGTCACAAGGGGTGTAACGTCTACACCCCCTTTTTTTAGAGTTAACATATCTAAGAAGTAGTTACTAACATTGGTTTATATTCACCAGCTAGGTTTTGTTTTGTTTCTTAGCATACTGTATTCAGCAATATAAAAAAGTTATGCATGCTTGTTTGCATCGAATGTAAAGAAATAATTACCTATGCAAAAAAAAAAAAAATAACGCTCATCCGATTTATACTAAACAGTATTTGTTTTTAACGGTGAGTGAAGTGGTGTCCCACTATTCAAGTTTTTATTCCGATCATGAAAATACCTGTCAGCTTTCTTGAGTGTGCTATGAGGATGGAAACTGAGGGAGAGGAAGATTTGGGAGCGTGCTGGGACATCAAAACGCAGGGCTCTGGTTGGAATGATTAGTGCGTAGACGCAAAGCTAGCCGCCTTAGTCTCTACTCACTCTTCAAACACGCTCAAACGCACAACGCCTGCGTCCGGCGTTCGATTGAACGCGATCGAACAATGACCTTGAGCTGTCCATCCTCCAGCATGTTCTTCCTACCTTCGACAACGCTTGGACGTCTAGTGCAACACGAGAGCGCGGGTTGAACCAAAGCACGGCGGAAGGCTTAGCGAGCACGTGCTGGACGCCGAGCTTTAGTAAGACACGCCCTGTTGTTCTGTCGCTGTACGGAACTATTCCGATTTCAACGACCTATAGGAGTTATTCTATCGGGCAAATATGGCGGTCTAAAACAGACCGTGCCGTGCCATATGCTGGCTCAATGCACGAATTTTTGCGGGCCAGATTTATACTCAAATAAGCTTGCCCTGCTTTTTATTCACTACGTTTCAAACGATGTGTTCACGTACGCGAGCATCCATAAACTTCGCTTTCTTCGGGGAAGCGACGGAAGGACTGCCGTACTGATGAATGTTGATGAACGTGCAGTTTATTCAGTTGCGTAGGTTGCGTTTATGGCAACCTGGGCAACACTCGGATACGGCAGTAAAGACGGAGTCACCGGGAGAAAAGTTCCATCGCTCCAACCGCCGACGACATGTAATCACGGAAGCCTCAAGAGAAGAGCAGAAATGGCGAAGGGACCTGTTCCGTTTAGTTCAGTGTTTTCCAGCTAGGTAGCGTCCCTTTACCCAAAGTTGCGAATAGTAGTTTTCCAAACAGTTATTGTTCAGTTAAAAACGTCTATAAATCTTCCACAGTAGAGAGAAGCCCAGTCGACTACGCGAAACGCCCTAGAGAGGTAACGCAAACTACAACCATTAAAAGAAAGAAAGCTCCTTTATATACCGCGATTTCACGTGTCAGTGTAACATCTATATCATTTTTAATGGCGGCACACTGCCATTGATGAGGCGGTATGCATTTTCGCTTTGAGAATCGGGTTTAAAACCAGACACGTACCGATCTGATGAGCGAGAAAGAGAAAAAGAGTGATAGAGAAAATAGTTACATTGTCTGTACTCCGCGTAACTATTTGTGTGCAGTGCAGGCGAAGGCAACGCCAGGCAACTAGACAAAGGAACGCGGGATGGGAGAGGAAGGCAATGGAAGGCGAGGGAAGAAAAGAAGAGCACTAGAAACGTTAGACAAAAAAATGAAAGTCGCTTACAACCCCGTGTAATACCGAATTAGAGCGCAGCTCTTGAGGAGGAGGAGGGAAGGGTACAGAGGGGTGGGTATACCTCTCCTCCCTCCTCCTCACCTCCTCATCCTGCGTGCTACTCCTCCCTCCGAGCGGCGTCGGCGTAACCGTGAGCTCACGTGACTCCCATGAGGTCACGTGACGTCATCGTGATGACGTCATCAGTGACGTCACTGATGGCGCATCCGTGAGGTCATAGTGATGATGACGATGAGGATGACGTCATCGTGATGACGTCATCACGATGACGTCATTATTAACGTCACCAGTGATGACGTCATCAGTGACGTCACTTATAACGTTATCAGTGACGTCATCGTGATGATGAGGATGACGTCATCGTGATGACGTCATCAGAGACGTCACTGATAACGCCATCAGTGACGTCACCAGTGATGACGACGATGACGTCACCAGTGATGACGTCATCAGTGACGTCATTGATAACGTCATTAGTTACGTCATCGTGATGATGACGATGATGACCACGTCATCGTGATAACGTCATCAGTGACGTCACAAGTAACGTCACGCGTCCCATATTGCTCCGCGCGGTTACGCCGACGCCGACGCCGATGGCGACGGCGACGGCGACGCCACTCAAGCCGGAAACGGGTGCCTAAGAGCTGCGCTCTTAGAAGGAGGGTTCTCTCTTCCTTCCAGCCATCCTAGTGCTTTCCCTTTCTTCCTACTCCTGGCCTTGCCTTCGCCTCTACTGCACGCAACTAGTGACATGGAGTATAAATGCGCAGTTTGATATTTTGTAGGTGTGGTCGCCGTTACGTAAAACTGCTCCAGGATTCTAAGCAGCTCCTCAACCCTACCCGTGCTGTATGCCAATTCCGTATTCCCTCTGGCCGCTTTGGCTTCTGGCGTAGCCCAGAAACCACTGGAACACGGCGGGGCTCCTGTCGACGAAAGTGCCGCTTCCGGGGGCGTAGAAGTCGTCGAAGAAGAGTATCTCGCAGACGCCATAAGGGAGATTGGAATAAATTTGGCTTTTGAGGATACATAAGGTCGGCCTTGAGCCAATGGACCTCACTGAAACGAAAACATATTAATAATGACCGAAATGTAGGATACTAGCTTTATTCCTACATTTGAGTGTTAAGAACAAAAAGGCACAGTTTAACATCACTGACCCATCGACCAACCGCTCACGGAGATAACGAGGCGTTATAGTTAAAATAAAAAATACCCATCTAAGAAAGAATGATTATTATGGTAGCTTTTTATATTACAGCAGCGTTGTCTCCCGGGCAGCGACACGGCACCGCCGGTAGCGTGCCCATTTGCGACGTGAAATTTGGGAATTGCGGCCTGGTGGAATTTTTTTACAACCCATAGTGAAGATACTTCATCTTCCTCTGCTGGTGTAAGCACGTGAAATGCCAAGCTTCAGTGCACTATGAAGTTTAAAACATAACCACGTTTGTAGCACGTGCACTACCCATAGTGAGGCAAACAGAAGCACTCCTCACTAGCGTCTCACCGCAAATATATTAGAAACTTTCGACAAAATATGTACTCTTAAAAAAAAAGTATATATGTTTTTATTAGGGAAGGAACGATCTTGTCCCGTATACGTTCCTTTAGAAATCGAGCAACGTTCGTCCCTGCAAACGGGGGAGCAAAATTCTTCCCTCGTCTGCGAAGGAATATGGCCTAGAACCGAATGAAGCACAGAAGATACGCAAGCACCTGGCAGAAAAACCTGGCAGTATTTGACGCAGCCCCCGTGATTTCCCTTACGCCGTCAACGTTCATCACGTCATTCCGAATGGTTCCACAATCTGGAGACGGCCAACGCCTATCTTAGCCAAGTGCACATAGCGCTGCTGGCACTGCTCCGGAACTTTGCTGTTTCTAACGGCTTATTTTGCTCGTTTGAAAAAATTAGCATTAGAAGCATCAATGCAACCAAGATATTCTGCATGTTTCAATTACGGGCGACCTTCGCTGCCGCGGTAGCTCAATCAACTCTACAATGTTTTTTGAACAACGTGCGCGACGTGCTCGAAAAACGAAAACGAAAGATGATGAGGTGGTAGGGCGAAACGTTTTTCCCGTCTGCCTGGAGGAGAAAAACGTCTCGTTCCTCCCTTTTTCTCGTGTCCGCTTGGGGACTCGCCGGTAGAAGGGAGGAAAACGCGCCGTTTCTCCCTTTTTTCTCTTTTTCCCTTAGAGTGTGCTTCCTCCTTTTTCATGTTTGTTTTCATATCATAAAAAAAAAAACTTTGTTGCATTTTTTATGCTCCGCGTGCAGTAGTTCCTACAGGATTCGGTTGTCCCATGAGGAAGCGATGGTTTTGTCACTTGAAACGTGTACATCTTGATAAGGTAACAAACATCTTATCTAAAATGCACCTACATGTGTTTTAATTATCTACATAAAGGGGGAAATTAATAATTCTCCGTGCAGAGCCGAACCTTTTTTACTGCAGTTCTTGAGGGAAAAACGATTTTAGTGTCGGTGCTTTTCCAATGCCAGCGAGTGGGAGAGCCGGGTATACATTTTATTTGAATATTGCGCTTCACGAAGGATATTTACATTTCAAATCGATAATTACTGAATCTGCTTTGATGGTAGAAGCTCTCTTCTATTTATGCCCCTAATAGATCACTTCCGAGTTACTTTACTTTTAGAGCGCAGCTCTTAGGCGCCCGTTTCCGGCTTGAGCGGCGTCGAAGTCGCCGTCGCCGTCGGCGTAACCACGCGGTGCATTATGGGAAATATCCCATAATGCACCGCGCGAGCCCTCCCCCCCCCCCCCCCCCCCCCCCCCGGGGTCACGTGACCTCGGGGGTTGCCAGAGTTGTTCGCGCGATTGAAATTGAATCATAAGCAACAAATTATATTAGAGTATGAAAACCTACGCGATAAAATACCTTAATTGTATTATTATTAGTAGAAATTGTCGTAATGTAGACCCCAGAAAACGCCACAATAAAAAAAAAAACACGCCATTTGACCATAATAGTCTTTACAGAAAGGTCTCATTTTTATTTATTTTTAGCTCATGAAAAAGTCTTATATCGTTATCGAGATAGACATGAATACTTCAAGTAATATAAAGTCCATTGCGTCACGTGTTGTCTTAAAAAAGCACACACGTCTGTTGTCGGACTCAGATTTTGTTTGGGGGTTTTTGTAGTAAGAACGGTGTTTCTTAATCCACACGTCTTGTGAACATATTCTAGGCTAATCACCCGTAGCAATATTTTGTAAAATTTGGATTTATTCTATTATTCTTGCGCTGGCAATAATGCTAAAGCAATTAATAATCTAAATGCCCCAAAACTCATTAAAGAGCCTGTAGGCCAATATTTTACATGACCTTTTCCGGTAAAAAAAAAAAAGATTCCAAGAACACAAAACATACCAGCATTGTTTTTCAACAAAGACATTATTCTGTTATCTCTAAAATGTAAGGAAGAACCTATCTTTAAAGGGACACTGAACTCTCCAAAATATTTTTAAGTTCCTGGATCGGACATGCATGTCACCAAATAAAGTTTCCGCGAACAATGTCTTTAGCATCATAATTACGCCGTGAGGCACGTCTTGTGGTAGGAGAGAAGCCAAGATAAACACCTTAATCGAGAAATGAAATCCAGAATAGACGTTAGTTTCGGTTTCGTTCTTCAACTTGAATGTGCCTCCTCACGTAATATTACGCTAAGCACCGTTTTTGTTTTCAGAATGAAAAAGTGACCTACGCGCATAACACGCCAGCTTCCTCGTATAAGCGGGAATAACTCGTGTCGCTGAGTGAAGCCAGCACACTAGACAGGGCTCAGCAACTGGTATACGAGCACGCATCTGCGACTCTCGCTACAATTGCCATTCTAAGGAACGAGTGGCGCCACCTATAGACAGGTGGATTCGTGAATATCCACATACAAAATAAGAAAGATGGTGCGAGGAGGAAAAGGGCGCGCACAAGAAAAGCCGTCGTGGAATGGAGGTCTCTCCTCTCCGCTTCAGATTCCCTGTTTTCGGTCCTTTTCCCTCTTGTTTTGCCAAAGGCATGGTAGCGCTTTTTAGACGAGGACAAAAGAAAATAAGACAAGGCAGACACGAGCTCTTACTGCAACTATTAGCGGCGAGAAGTTTTGGTGGCGCCCTCCTGTGGTTCCCCCTTGTGACGTCATTACCTTGCAAACAACAAGTTCGATGGTGTTTGTTATTAGCATGGTGGAAGCTTGAAATCATTGCGCTCTCAAAGGAACACTGCTAACACCGTCAAAATTAAAGTTCTTTCATTCCTCTTATTTCCGTCGATGATAAATCCCCTTTCCGACGTCATAGTCAGCGCTCGGCAAATCGTGGAAGGCCGACCACAGCGACGCTTTCGGTCGCGCACGGGGCTAATACCCGTTTTCACCTCAAGAACCGTAGTAAAAAAAGTCCGGCTTCACGCGGAGCATTACTAATTTCCCCCTTTACGTTGATAATTAAGGCATATGTAGGTGAATTTTAGATAAGATATATGTTATCTTATCAAGGCGTACACACTCCGAACACCAAAATCACCGCATTTTCCTCCGACAACCAAATCTCGTAAGAACTACTTCGCGCCGCGTATGAACAATGCGCAAAACTTGCTTTTTTCTTAAGGTGAAAACGGGTTTAGTTGCAGTCAGCGCTTGTTTCTGTCTTGTCCTTCTTTCTTTTGTCCTTGTCTAAAAAGCGCTACCATGCCTTCGGCAACCCAGGACCACTACCAACTAGCCCGGCATTCAGCATTGATAAGTTTTCCCTCTTGCACTGTCTATCTTGTGTTTTATCGCAACTGCAGCCTGCCCCTCGCCCTCTCGCGGACGAACGGACAACCAGAGGAGCGGGGACGGCAGCCGCGGTGGCGGAGCGGAGACGGTGGCACTGTGGCAGGGACTGTCGGCCTTGGTGCCTTGATGCTGCTATTACAGCATGGTTCTTGTCGGCGAGCTCGTGCGTGAAGCAGGTTGAGCGGGAGAAGTGAGTGCGTTAAATATGAATTCTTGTGTTCCTCGCAACAGTGTTCCACGAAGGGTCTGGGATGTCTAATTTCTTTAGGAACTTTTCATATATCCCATACGCTGCGGAGTTTTGGTCTTGATGTCGCCAGCTCAATCTGTGCTTAACGTGACGGCAAAATCTCCCGCTAATATTGTAGGGCTCTACCGTACAGTTTATGAACAGTTTAGTATGTTCCCTAAGTAGGAAAAAACCGGCTGCAAAACGGTATGTCGAGCAATAGACATTGGGAATAGGTTCGCGTTTTAAGGTCGATACAAGGACCATGACCATTTGCTCCAAGCACCTTAAAAGGAAAGAATACACCTACTTGCTTAAGGTAATTGCAAAGGCAAATAAAGAAATGCTCAATGCATTTTAAGCGCATCTGTGTTAGCCACCCGTTCGTGACTAGAGCTTAGTACGCGCAGTTTTCGCGAGGCGTGTCACATCGTTGAGAATATTAATATTTTCCTGCCCTGACCGCTTCATATTTGTTGAAATATAAATTATTTTTAGCGAACTGACCAGCGCCAACAAATAGGTACACCGGAAATCCTAAAGAATCTATCCCCGTCCCTTCGGCCATCTTGGAACTACAGCCCTGCCATCTATAGGGCGTTGGTGTTGCGAATAATAACGTGTCTCCCTTCAACGCACTGACTGATTTACTGGGATCGTAGCTTTCGCAGCTTTTTTAGTTACAGTAAAAAGTAGTGTAGTTTTACAAATGCAGACAAACAAATATACTCCGCTTCTTCTGTCTATGGCCACTTCTTTACACGTTGTACAGCCTCGAACAATACCAAGGACCCAAAAAACGAGGCAGTTTGAAGTTGCGATACAAACTTTCGCTTTGTTCACGCCACTGTTCCTTAGAATTAGGAAATAACATACTCCTGATGTATTACCTGTGGAAGACTAAATTTTTTTTTTCGGGTGGGTTGATTTTATTTGCGAGAGAGCGTCTTTCAAATTGTACTTATGCGTCAGAAACAAGATGGAAGCATTGAATATTTCTGGGATTATTTATAAGCATTAAAATTGTAACACACGTAAAAACCAAAAAACAAAAAAAAAACATCGTTTAAAAAGTTAGAAATTTTTCGTTATATAAAGTAAAATTTAACGCGACATTGTTCTATGACCCACTTTGGAGTATAGACGGCACCACGGATGTTGCAAAGAAACATTTAACCCAGCTATACTTATGACTTGCATGAATAAAATACCTCGCCTTTTTTAGAAAAATAACTTGTAAATATTTTCGTGTATTTCATACGTTGCGTACTTTGTTGATTACTCGCACCTTTACTTTCTCGTTTTGAGACCCCAGAGTTTTTGGCAGCTAAGAGGTGCTGCTACTGAAGGGCGACCTTTTTTGGCACTTACCACGTGGCGTCGTAGCTGTCGTGGTTCTTGTTTCTGTGGTCGTCCCTGGTGATGTGAAAGAGAAATCACTGGAAGCTATGCCCCGTGTGGACATCGCGAATAGACATTTAACCCAACAGTATTTATAATTTAGGTTCACATGCCCTTGCTTTTTCGAGCAATAGCCTGCAAATATTTTCGCGCGTTCCAAATTTCGCATTCTTTGTTGTGCGTTCGCGCATCTGTTCTGGCGCCTACACTTCCGCTTTGAGACGCAGAGTCGAATATGTCAATACACGGCATGGCAACGCCGCTCGTGACGGATTGGCTGTTCCTCGAGGAGGACGCTCCGTTGTCTACATAGCAAAGGGATGTTCCTTAGCCGGTAGGCACTGGGCGTTGCGCGTTTATCATTGGTAGAGTTCCTGTGTATTAGCCCCGAGAACGAACACAAGCGTCGCTGCGGTTGCCGCGCCCTGATTGGGTGAGGTGTACCGTGACGTCAGGAAGAGGACTCCGCTCCGCGATCTCACATCGGCTCGCTTCCCAGCACCGCGGTTTCCTGGTTTGGCGTTGTGTGCCGCAAGCACTTCGAGGAGCTGGACGTCGTTTACCCGGTGTACAAGACGTTGAGTTAGGCCGATATAGACGTGCTTCCGTACATTTTATAAGCCTGCTTGTCCCTTTTACCTTTAAAATTGGGTTACAAATCCCGAAAGCTATCGGCGGAGGCGATTCCGCCGATGAACCTCCCCGTCCCCACACGACAGAAGGCAATTTTGCGAGGGGTCGGTGAAGCGGTGGCGCAAGTGTTTCAGACGCTGGAATTCTGTTCCTTGCATGTTCATGATTTAGGACGATTTTACATCCCGCTTTCAAGGCATTCGAAGTGGAATTTATATCATAGGCCTTTGGGTGGTCGGCAAATTAGCTCGCGACCCCGACTCTGCGCTGCTACTCTGCATGCGCTGGTTCGCAGATGTTTTAAAGGCCCTGCGTCTGATGATCTTTGAAGTGCTCGTGAAACAGGGTTGTTTTACATAAATGTAGCTTCTTCGTGAATTAATTATATAGTTTATACACCTATCCAGGCATATTTCTTAGAAGATGCATAATTACTGGAAGTTAGTTTGTATGGTAGCAGGAAAAATGGCCGAATTGCCCCCCGTTGCCTGTATGATATGTATTGAACTGCCCAAAATATGCACAGCAATAGTACCGTAATTTGTAATCTTTATACTTTTTCCTGAGATTCTTTATTCCAGCCTTGGGTATTCCGAAAATACACCGTTTAGTTTGAATTGTCGTTTATTTCCAATTAAAAGAGACACTGCTGCAGGTTCCCAAAAGCTTCCTCAGCCTCCAAACTCCCTACAGCTGGACTCTCTGACAACAGAGGAAAACAGGAGTAAAAGCAAGCATTCGAACGTCTGTCCAGTGGTAGATGCAGCACTAGTAGCAGAAAATGTGGAACCTGTGAAGGGTGACAGTCTGCGTGCGAAAAACGTCTGGTATTTTAGCTTCAGGACAATTCGATTTAAGTACAATCTCAATTTTAGGACTTAAGGGACTAATAACAAGCTAGACACCTTCGCTTACGTTTGTTATACATTATTTGAGGGTTGATATAAACAAGTCAACAGATACCACCCGTGTAGTCCATTGAAATACTATCCAAATCCAGCAAAGGTCAAATGCGAGCAGTGTATATAATAAATGTTCCTTGTTTTTTTTACTTTGCCCCTGCACTTGGGCTGTCTTACTGGTGATTCTCTCCCCATGGCCCAGACTGTATTTAGCATGTTGCTCGAGCAGCATGCAGCTTTTCTGCTTCGGCGATCTTGTTTAAAAACAGATACAAAAAAAAATGGTATACAAAACCAGCCAATTCATTCAGACCATCAGCAGCATTTATTGTGTGAGATGTAAATCTATAGTGATGCTCCTGCAATTGTGGCCATATTTCTTTATTTTCATATACCTGCTGTGATTCATGCGTTGCCTGCCCTGTCAACCATGCTTAAAATGTTGGTTGAAGTTTCGCCTGCAGCTACAGGCCATACCTCAATAAAGCCCCATTTAAAAATTTACACTTCCTACAAAAAACACGGCAAAAAAAATTAAATAGAAACGAGCGCGCCGAAAGCTAACGTCGTCACAGCCTCCACAGGGCGAGCGGGGCGAGTCGGGGAAAAAGTCTCTCCTCGCCATGACGTCACCCCGGTTCGCCGTAAGGGGGCGCCACGCGAACTTCTCGGGGCTAATAGCTACCTGAGGTAGGAGATGTGCGCATTCAGTCTCGGCGGGTGGCCGTAGCGCCGGATTTCCTGCTCGGCTCCGGATGCTTTGCTCGTCACGTGACTGAATTTTGCGAATAGCGGCGCCGCGCGCTCCACCACCCATGGTAAACAAAAAAGGAGGAGGAGGGGGCGAAAGCGGGCGAACATACGCCGGTGCGCATGCAGCGTTGGCGGAGAGACCGTATCGGGCGCTTTCCTGCATGGCGCTGGCTGCTTTGCTCCTCGCGCGATTGATCTCGACGCATAGTTGCGTGGCGGCTCGGGAAAACAAATCAGCAACTCTGTACCCCCACGGGGAAGCACATCGAAGAACTGTAATCACTGGGGAGCGTATTAACCTCCCCCTCTCCCCCTCCCCCCCCCCCCCCCCCCCCCCCCAAGCCCCATTCATGCCTCCCTGCGGCGACAGTCTGCAGAGGGTCCTTCCCGCGGCCTAGAGATACCAATGCGCGCCATTGCCGAAGCCGCGTAAAACTGGTGGGGAGTGGGCAGTTCAAGTGCGCCCCATGGTTACATACGAAACGCCTGCAGGCCGGCACAGAAACCGCCCATTGGTACGCGTGAAGGCGGCACGTCCGTCTTCGACGAGCAGCCCATCCGGCGCAAGCGGTGTTGCCATGCTGCATATCCCCCTCCGTTTACAAATTACACCCCGCTGTCGTGGTCAGCTAAAGGAGTATGCAAACTGGCGACGTGGCGTGGCGAGCAAAAGAAAGTTCATGGCAATGCCGGGGAGACTTCACTCCTCGCCACCAGGAGCGGAGTAAGAAATTTTGGGGCCCTGCGCTAAGGCTGTTGGTGAGGCCCCTAGTGTTGGTGATAAAACTGGCTATGATGACGATGGTGGTGATGGTAACGACAATGACGGCAAATGTATGTTTGACCACCTTATGAAATGCAAATATCGTGCATTTTATGATACATCTTGGGAACATTTCTGTATTGGTAGATTCGATGATTAGGTAATTCGGGTTTCACTGAGCGGAAATGAAAAAGATGCGATTGTAGATAAGAGGTTGTTTCGGAAATAGTCAATCGCTCACCAAGAGGTAGAAAATTCAAATCAATTAATGGTTGGAGAAAATGTTAAGAAGTGTCGCGTACATTGAGCAGCTCCATGCATAGGAAGCGAGCAAGCCGGCCGTGTCGCGGCGGTCGCCTATTGTTCGCCGCGACCTAGCGGTAGCCGCCGCAGGAGCATCGGGGAGCAATGGCGACGAACAGCACGGCGGACAGTGTCCCCGTCGTGATTGCGACGGAATTTAAGGCAGTTACAAATTCGGAAAGTTCCTTCGGTAGCCGGTGCCGCCGGCGCAGAATCATCGGGAAGTAATAGCAACGAACAGCGCAGAGGACAATGGGCGATTGCGAATCCGGAAAGCTTCTTCGGTAGCCGGTGCAGAATCATTGGGGGGAAGCAATGGCGATGAGCAGCACAGCGGAAGTGTTCCCGTGGTGATTACGACGGGGTTTAAGGCGGTCACGAATCTGGAAAGCTTCCTCCGTGGTGCCAGTATGACGAAGGGAAAACTACTTAATGAATCTGGCCGCGTGTACGACGTGAAGGAGGTCCGTTTCGACGGACAAGTGTATGTCACGGAGCGCCGTACTCCGCAAACAAAATTAAGCGCGCCCGCAAAATATTTAGTTGGCGTTGAGTGGACTGCGGTAATTATGTACGTTTATTTTTGAATCAGCTTGACAATAACTGGGCGATTTTTTTTTTTTTTTTTTTGCGCCGTTCCGGGATTTTCACTACTATCTTCCTGTGGGCTGATGGAAACATCCAAGGGTAGGCTTGGGTGGGCGACCGCATTTCCGGTTCTCTATTCCGGTGAAGTATTTGCTGCATACTTTAGAGTTTGCCGTCAGTGTCGATGCTGTTTCATCGCGAACTGGAACCTAAGAAACGCCACTAACCTGTACGGACGCACAAGTCGCACCCAGGTCGCGCAGTACTCCGCCTCGTTCGGCTTCGAAGGGACGATGTAGTACTTCGTGCCGTGCGCGATCGTGCACGTACTGTTGCAGCCGACCACGCAGCAATTGTTGCGGCTTTCCTGGTGCGGAGTAGCCATCTCAGAAATTATAGCGCTAACCCACTACAACGCACAACCAACGTAGCGACTAGCAGAAGCTTCCCGATGCAACGGACCTGTTTGCCGCTAGGGGCGCCCTGGTCGGGGCTTGAATTAGATCCGCACGGTTCCTATAGGGCTGTGTAGACTTCCGTTGAAAACTTGAAAATAAGGGCTTCACGTTCCTAAAAACTTGTTTGACCAGGTCTACATCTTTATTTATAAACTACGTGTCTAAGTCGGCTGGCATGAATTCATCATGATGTTGAGTTAAGGAGATGGCACAGATCACCCCCTTGATGTTGAGTGTCATAATTATTTGGGCACAGATTCGATCAGAGAGCAACCGAAATGATGCCCGCCAAATTTCTATTACAAGAAATAAGTAAAAAAACAGTTTCGCTGCCTTTAAAGATATGCCCCTCAAGTCGTAACTCGAAAAATGTCCCGAGAATATAGTGTTTACTCTAGTAAATGCTCTAATTGTCTAACAAGCCATTTTTTAAATTAATTACAGACTTGAAAAGTAAAACAACACAAGCAAAAAAGTAATCCAGGTGGTTAAAGTATTTGGAGTTCTAACCGCTTCGTCCACTCTCTTCTAAGAACTAAAATCTCGTGTCCTAAACGTACAGACTTCTGCGTAAAATAATAAAATAAATAATTTATACTGAATGCGAATGTAATATAACAACCACTGTCATTTAGGTACATTCACAGAAATTTCTGGTGAATATCAAGAAGATATTTTTAAACTCTTGTGGTACACCATGTTTATTTTTAAGGGGAAAATGTTTCATTTCGTTTTGAAGCATTCTTGTTTCTTCTAATCGCACTAATTATGAACGTCTTAGCCATTTGGATGTAGTACTCTCAGCTAATAATAAACCATACCTTACAGGCTCGCAAACAAATAAATTAGCAGCGCTAACATCACTTGATGGCAGAAAAAATTGTTTTCTCGCAACGCCAGTTCAGACACAAGCTCCAAGACTGTGCTCGCAGTCACTGCCTGTCGAAAACGTTTGGGGGACATCTAAAAAACCGGCTCCTTAAACGCTGTTAGAAAGTAAGAAAGACAGAAAGAACTACGCTAAAACACCAAAAGTAAGCAAAACAATAATGTGTAGTATGCATGTTGCTCGTTTAGCCTTCGGCAACACTTGCTTGCTTTCCAACCCACCATTGTCCTTTAAACACATCGAGGGTGCCCCAATACAATAGAGAACTTCGTGGCCGTCGTTCCGTTTGGCATCAATTAAAAGAGACTCCAACAGGCACCAGCGTCGACAGTTTTGCCCTCTTTTACAAGGAGGGTCGGAAGCAAACCTTACAATTTGTTTTCTAGCACTGTCGATTACAACGAGATCATAAACACCAGCTCGTCTAGGGAAAGGAACTTTATGGTGTCCCTGTTTTCCCGTTAAAAAAGAAAGGGGGGGGGGGGGGCGGGAGGGCAGGAACGACACCAGAAAGCTGGGGCACAGAGAATTTTCTGATTATTCCTCCTGCTTTAGACTTGATATATTTTACACAGTGTTGTACGAAACGGTGTTCCTGGAACGCGCTCCTTTTAGGATGAACGAAGAAACGCCGCGGTTTCATTTTGCATCAGTGGAACAGGAACAGGAGCTCGTTACATTTTTACTGGAACGGAAAAAAGAACGGCGTTCCTTCGTTTTTCTATAGTGGGGTAATTTTTATTTTATATTTAAGAGGGAAATTTCAAAAGTGTAACCAAATAATTTACGAAGAGCAGGGTCTCGTTAACGTTTTTGGTTACTTTTCTTAGGGTTTATTATGTTTGGCCCTCGCTTGGTAACAATCGGGTGCAGGAGGGCTCGGGGGTATCGATTATTTTTTCAGTGTCCGAGACTGCTGTACAAAAGGCAAAATTTTTAGTCAAAGGAAAAGGCACAAAAAAAGGAACGTTTAACACTCAGCTACTTCATTGCTTCCACAAGTCCTCATACGCCCAGAAATTTAAGGCATACTAAAGTCATCACTGCACTTCCACAAAGAGACCTACGATTGCGACAAAAGAACAGGCTACCGGACATTGAGCACACAGTTCTATCCCGAACATTCGTCACTTAAAAGATACAAAAGAATTAACCTTTATTCCTTCTCCCCTTGCCCCACCTTTAAACTGAACAACAAATCTAACCTTCATGATGAAGGACTTGTAGTTTTAACACTAACCTTCCAAAATCCCTACACTCTTCTTCACTTACTCGTCTTGCGGAGAGAAACATCGAGAAGCAATAGTTGTTAAGTTCGAACAAAAAATTTTGTTAGATTGAAACGTGTGAGATTGTTGTAAAACGCTCATGCAATGTAAGGTAATACTGTAATTGGCTCGTCTGAATCTCCCACCGCAAACATGAATACGGTTAAAAGCTGAGTTTTCTAAAAGTGAATACATCAACAAATGAAACCCTGCTTCAGCTTATTTTCTTCTTGTGGTGCTCGTCCATCAAGTCATTCAAGTTCATATGTTCCCATTTGATGGCATATATATTTAAAAAAAAAAACAGAAGAAAACATGCCTCCATCTAACTATATATGGCAATCTGCAAAGGGCAAAAGTAACACAAATGAAACGATACGTTCAGTTTTTTTAACAGTAACAGGAACGAGTTCCTTTTTTACATATTAAACTTTTAACGGGAACGCGTTCGAAAAATCAGGAGGAACGAGGAACGATCTTTCGTACTTCTTTTTGTTTTTGAGGAACGTGTACAACACTAATTTTACACAAAGCCGACTCGCTTTTTCTAATTGCGGGGGGCCAGCACGGGGCTCCCTGGATGCCTGGGGCCCTGCGATGAAGTCTCCCTTATCCCGTGCCTTGATCCTGCCCTGCTCGCCACGACACCTTCCTGCAACCTACGGCGTCCCGTCCCGCGACATATACCACGACGAAACCACTGGACGTTACCAATCACGTTTATGAGCGTGGACGGAGAGAAAGTCAAGGCTCAGCAAGGCTTGCGTGGATTGGGAGTCGGGCATCGTGCCGTCGCCCGACTCCCGAGCAAGTCCACGCACCGAGCTTGTGGACAGAGACATTCCCATGGGTGGGCCAGTCACATCGCTTCCTCCTCTCCGACTCACCACGGCTAGTCACGTATCGCTGTGTGTTCAAACAGAAAAATAAAAAAAACGAGTCCATCTTTTTCGACGGAGCGGTGAGCCATTCAGGGACCTACGCTGCCAGTTTGCATGCCCCTCTGGAGCAGCTTCTGCTGAGTGGCACACTTCTGTGGCGCTTACCAGGTAGCGTCATAGTTGTTGCTTTCGTGGTCGCCCCTGGAGTTGTCAAGAAGAAATCACATGGTGTGTATTTGCCATACAGACAGCATGAAGAGACGTTTAACCACGCAATATTTATAATTTACGAGCACGAGACACCCTCCGTTTTGCTAAAATAGCTTGGAAAGTATTCGCGTCTTCCAAATGTTGCAGTCTTTGTTGTTTATTCGAACACCTGCTTTACCTTTTTTTTTTTTTTTTTTTTTTTTTGGGGGGGGGGGGGGGGGGGCCTGGAGTCGTTGGTATACTCCGCGACAACTTTTCTTGGCAATGCAGTGGAAGGTACAGGCCTGCGTCCCCTCTCCCATTTTGAGTGTGCGCGGGCTCTCCTTCTCTCCCCGGTGATGGGGAGAGGAGGAGGGCCTGCCTACACTCAAAATCGGAGAGGGAACGCGGGCCTCTACCTTCCACTGCATTGACAAGAAAAGTTGTCGCGGAGTATACCTATAAGCAGATTCTGTTGAGAGGCGTCGTTTTTTGGCACTTACCGGATGGCGTCGAAGTTTTCATCGATGTTGCCTTTGTTGTCACCCCTGGGGCTGTGCAAATTAAGGAAACCACAGGTGAATATCTGCCCTGCGGATATAGCGAGTAGACTTATTGCCGCGTGCATGATCAAAAAGAAACGCTTCTCCATTCATCTAGAAGATTCGCACGTACTCTTACCCCGAGTGTAAACGATAAGCAGGCCAGAAGGGGTTAGCCTAGTTAGTCTCGTCCTAGCTGACTCCCGAACATCCTAGGTCGAATATTCGAAATGCTGAGTATAGTAGGTATATAAAGAGCTGACCAGTGGTTTTGCCGAGTCAATCCAGTTCTCCCGATGATGAGGCAGTTTTAATCTCGCGGTAGACAAATGTCACGCCGACGCACTGTCACTCGCTGCAGCCGCCGTGTCGATGTTCGCTGATGCTTTCAAGACGTTTGTTCTTAGTTCTCTTTCTGGCACAAGTTCGACGATTAAACCATTATTTGCTATTCATTATTCATCGTCCCTTGACCTTCATCCGTAAACTTTCTGATGGAGGTACGGTGTAACTTTCTATATCCCTCCCTTGTACGCCCCCGAGGAGTCGCCGCACCATATCGATTTCAAGCCCCGGAGAGTTTCCTTCTGTGAAGGCAGAAGAATCCCGAGTAAGGACAGCCGCCCGAATTTGGTCCATTGGTGAAATAACCAAGAAAGAAGTCGGCGAACCTAGAAATGTTTTTCCAGGGCCCGCCGACCGACAGCCCTGCTGCTGCAGCCTACATCGTGTTTCTGCCCGTCGACCCTCGTACGCCGACGCCCTTCCACAGCGAAGGTTACGAAGACGTCGACGAATGGACGCAGTGGCACAAGCGAGTTGCGCGTCACATTGGGTGGACGCCGGAGCAATGCCTGCAGAATCTCTACTTCTCTCACGAGGGAACGGCACAAACTTGGTATGAAAACCACAAGGCGACGATCACCACCTGGGAAACATTCAAATTGAGCCTCGTTCGGTTTTAGCGACCCAGCAGTGCCGCGAACGCTCTGAGGAGCTGCTTCAGGCAGGAGTTGAATGACCCAACGGCAGAATCGTCAAGGACGTACTTCGACTCGGCAGCCGAGTGAATCCCGACGCTCCTAAAGTGAAGAAACTGAGAATATTTATGGGGAAGTTAAAAAAAAAAGCCTCTTTGGGGGTCTTGTGCGCAGTCCACCGGTAACCGTCAAACAATTCATGACAAAGCCCATGAACATCGAACTTGCCTCCCGGCACGAGCCTCCCACCACCTGCGACTACCTGGTGTCGCTTCATCCTCGTCGTCAAGATGCTACCGGGGCTCCATTATATCGGACATGCGCGAGATCATCCGGTACGTCGTCCGAGAAGAGCTCCAAAAGCTGCTTTCCGCTGTCGATCGTCCAGCCTCGCTTTCAGTTGCCGAAATCGTTCGCGACAAGATCCGGAGGGTCCCGAAATTGAAAGCTCCCCTCAAGGTGCCAGCCCCCGAGAAACTGACGCTGGCCTACACCGCAATGGCCCGGTCATCACCGCAACCTACTAGCCCGTATGTGGCACCTCCACGAGATGAGCCTCCTGGCACCGTAATACTACCGACATTACAAAGAACGGGTTCACTACCTTCGCCCGGAACAACCTGCATCCTGGAAATTCTATCTGTAGAGAACGGCCGACCAACGCCTTATCTGCTACCACTGCGTGGAGGCCGGCCACGTTTACTGACGGTGCAACTTCCTCCAGATGGGTCTGCGAGGGTAGGTGCCGAACGACCGTCGTGCCCGCCATGGTGAGTGGCCTCAAAACAACAAGGTGTACCTCCGCCAATCGCCGTTACCAATGCCTGTGGAACTCCTATAATCTTGTTCGTCGTTCCCACGATGTCTAGTGTCGACTCTTCATCGGTCTCACCAACAAAGCCTGTTTCTCATGCCTTGCTCGGAAGACTAAGCGTTGCAATTCCGTGACGTAGAGTTGCGGTTCACCGACGAAGGTAAAGATTCTCAAAAGCCGTCGGAGGGCGCCAACTCTAATGACTACACGCGACAGTAGAACACCTCTGCAACGGTGCCGAACAACTTCAACGTAGTTAACTATGGCCACGACACGACGGCGCTCATCGACTTCGGAGCAGACTATTCGGTTTTCAGTGGGACGCGTTCTCGCTGCCATCGAAAAGGCATGACGCCGTGGCCCTACAATGTTATCCGCCGACATTAAGACCTGAATTGCGAAGTGCTCCCCGACAGGAAAACGATCGTCAGCACGCCGCCAGCCGGGACACTAAGTAGTAGTGCACGTCAAGACCTATGATGCGCGATACGACAAATTACTATTTATAGATCTGACGACCCCGCAGTTTACTGTTTGCTTTTTTGTATATAGTTTCATCTTAGTTTATATGGGGTTGCATCGGAGCGATGTTCTAAAAGAGAAAGGATTAATGCCGCGTGCATGATCAAGACGGATCGCGTCTCCGTTCATCTAGAAGAGTCACGTAAAATCTTTCCCCGAGTGTAAAAGAAAAAAGGCCAGAATGACCTCTCCTAGTCAATCTAACCCAAGCTCACTCCCGAACATTCTAGGCGGAATCTTTCAAAAGCCGAGTGTAGTACATAAGATGTTGACCGTGGATTTGCCGACTCAGTCCAATTCCCTCGACGACATGACACTCACTCTCGCGCTACGCAGCTGTCACGCCGACGCAGCGTCGCTAGCTGCTGCCGCCATCGACGCTCGCTGCTGCCTTCTTTTTTTTTAAATTCTGGCACAGTTTTGCCCGATTAAACCTTTATTTTCAACTCATTGTTCATCGTCTCTTCACCTTCATCCGTGCCGAACACGGTTCGCGTGGGAATTTGCCATAAAGACATTAATGGTGGGTAATTTTTATACAGAAATGGTGAATATATATATTTAACCACACAATATTCACAATTTACCAACACGAAACACCCTCAGTTTCACTAAAATGGCATGTAAAGTATTCGCGTGGTATAAATGTTGCAGTCTTTTGTTTTTTGTTTATTCGAACTTCTGGCTTACAGTTTTGTATTGGGACCCTGGATACGTTGGCAGTTAAGAGTAGCTTCTACTGAGAGGCACCCTCTTTTTGCACTTACCACGTGGCGTCGAAATTCTTATCGTTGCATTTCTGGTTGCCCCTGAAGCTGTGAAAAAGAAACACCAGGTGGGTATGTGCCGTGCGGACATCGCCAATAAACATATAACCAAGCAATATTTATCATTTACGTGCTTAAAACACCAAACGTTTTGCGAAAATAGCCTGAAAAGTCTTTCAAATCTTGCGTTATTTGCTCGCTTTATATTCGCACATGTCTTCTAGATTTTACCATTATGTCTTGGGACTCTGGAGTCGCTGTCAGCTAAGAGCAGCCTCTGCTGAAAAGCCCTTTTCTCTAGCACTTACCGGGTGGCTACGTAGTTATCGTTGTTGCTGCCGTAGTGTTAGCTGCTCGGGACTTTAAAAAGAAACCCCTGGTGGGTGTCTTTCGCACGCACGTCACAAATAGGCATTTCCCCCAGAAATATTTATAATTTTCGTGCGCGTTACACCCCCATTTGTTTTCGAATATCATATTGCGTCCGAAATCCTTGTCCCCAACGATGAAAAATAGGAAACGATACCCTCCTACGCAGGCTCTTGTAGATTGAGGGGCTGAGCATGAAACACGATTTTTGCCTTTTCCAGCACTCTTGGCATTAGTGTTGATCTTAAAGCTTCATGTATATGCACCTCTGACGTTATTGCACTACCATATGTGCGAAGGTTTCTAAGAAAAAACAAGTGTTGCAAAAAACGCAGCCCTCCTACTGTGTCTTTGCGTCAGCAAATTCAAACATGGGTGCGTCTTTGGAACAGAGCAGACACTGGTCTATAGCCTGCAAAAAAAAAAAAATATTGCATATTCAATATGTTGCGGTGTTTGTCTGTTGTTCATTCGTACATCCGTTCTACCCTCTACTTTTCTGTTCTGAGACCACAAGATAGTTGGAAACTAAAAAATCTTGCGGTGGGAGGCGTTGTTTTTTTTTGTTTTTTTTTCACTTGCCAGGTTGCGTTGTAGTTGTTTTTGTTTTCGCCCTTATAGGCACGCTGGAGCTTCAAAAAAGGAACCACTTGTTGGTTTTGTGCCGTACGGACATCGCAAACAGACATTGAACGAAGTAATATTTGTAAAATACGTGCATGAAATTCCCTCTTTTTGCTTTTCGAAAAATAGCCAGCAGAATTTTTTTGTTTAAACGTGAGTGATTTTTGTTCGTTGTTTATTCACACATCTGTTAAAGTTTCTACACTTCCGTTTTCAAACCCCGGAGTCGTTGTCAGCGAAGAGCAGCTTTCGGTGAGAGGCGTTCTTCTCCGGAACTTACCTGGCAGTGCAGTAGTTTTTGTCGTTAATGCCTCTGTAGTCGCCGCTGGAGCCGGTGTTATTGCCATCGCTGCACTTGTTGTGGTCATGGACGGTTGAGGCGGCGACAAGGGGTATCCCACAGAACCACCGCCGTTAACACGTTCAGACATCTCATCCTCGGTTGTGCTGTTGAGGTCCTCTGTACCTGTCATTCAACATTTAGAAAACATCGTCAGGAACAGTTCCCTCAACCACAAAAAATGTAGACCTATTCATACATGGGCATGAATGCATTTATGGCAGCCTTAATGTATTTAACGAACACGTGTATTGCACACTGTAGATATGGCTGGTGTGTATGCTGTTATTTTTAATTTAGAAACTGAGCCATCTGCCAATTAATAATCTTTGATTTTCTAATTTAACTAAAAATGTGATAATTCTTCAAGCCTACAAGAGGAAAACAAATAGATGAATACTATTCGCAGTTTTCGAGTATAGCAGCAGAGACTGCGCTCGTGAAGTAAACAGGGGCAGGGGCGCCCATATACAAAAGATTTAGCAAGCGCTAAGTGCACAGGTAAATAGTTTATTTCTCAAACAAGTTTTACGTTTCGAAGTCTGTGGCTGATGGAAAAAGCATAGGACTATGTGACTATAACCTCCAAATGGTGCTCAAGTGACAGAAACGGACATACATTATGTTACGTAAGAAATCCCTGATCGTTTTTGTTTCGCGTACTGTTGTTGCGGTGTGATGGGTGATTGAAAAAACAATGCACAAAATTATCAGTTTAAAATAGTAATAATGGTTATAAGAAATATTGATATTGAATACTGCACGGGTTCGGCCTATACCATCTCTCCTATGTTCCTAAGCCTGTGTTGCAGCGGTGGTGCAACCCATGTCGTCCTTTCTCTCTCTCTCTCTTTGCACCCTAATTGTTTTGGGGTTTGTTCTGAACATGGGTTTAACCGGAGTCACATGTGGGTTGCAGAGATGAGACACCGTTGCTCGACATCACGTATACTTAACACCACCTAGAACAATCAAAGCATGCAAGCAGCCATTATCACCTTCGTTCAATGCAATTAGACTAGGGTTGCGCGAACTCAGCAATAGGGTCAGAACCCTGCGCCAGGTGTCCTTCTAGACATTGACCGAACGAGGGGTACAGACAAACGCTGACTCAGGACTCCAGTGCAATCTGATTGTGCGCTTAATCTCATTGTCATGACGTTAAACGTTTAGTGCACACGCTCTGACTATTCTATGGGCTGTTTGTACAGTGCTTATGCAACATATGCGGAACATGCGCATTGTGTCTTCTCTCATGGAAGTGTTAGACTTGTGGCAGCGAACGAGCTGCTCTATGAGGTAGTGCTCAAAAGATCAGCAGCGGGGGAGACTGCTCATTCAAGACAGAAATCGTAGCTATGACTATGGCCTGGGTCAGTGCAGCAACGTTTCTTGTCACGCGATCTATGCTTCCCGCCACGCTAAGCCTAGCTGCTAACACTTAACCGCAACCGTTCGATGTCTCGGGGGTATGCCGCCTTTGGTGGTGTTGTTGCACTCGTGCAGACTCCCGTCCTTCGGAAACCAAGTGAAAAGTTGAGCGCAAAGGCCCTCAGAAGCCAGAGAAAGACACGTGACAAGCTGTTACACAACGGTCAAACAAATTGCGGTATTCACGGTCTAGCCACTGTTTCAACCATGAGCTATGCAACAGGGGCCAGATTCAGGAAACGATTTTACGCCAAAAATGTGCGCACGACTAGACGTATGAATAAATTCATATTCACAAAACGAAATTATTCTAAATTTTTGCGCAGGTTACGACGGAATTCTACGACAGCTCCGGGGGTGTATTACGCACTTCTTAATGATCACATCAACATGGTGGACAGCGTCGTTCAGTTACGTGGTCCTGACGACCAACGGATATTTTGTTTTTCCTTGTGCTCTTCTCTTGTGTCCCTACTTCTCACAGAAAAAAAAGGAAAAAAAAATACCGGAAACTAACTACGACGTACATGTGCGCTGGATGCACAGACATCAGGAAAAAGCTACAACGGCAATGATACTACCGACCAAGCGACCGCTAAAGGCTAGCTCGGTGAGCTCGGCAATATATAGGCCTAGCGAGGCACTCCGATTTGCTCTGACCGTCCTTGGCCAAAATAGTTCCCAAGGCATTTGAAAAGGAGAGCAAATCAGCTGCTGCATGATGCTCCCAGTACTGAGCATTCGACGTTCGCTTGTTCACCCTCATATAGATCACGGCTGTACTTCAAGCTCGGCAAGTGTGACATTTATCTGATTTAGCTTAGCTGTGGTGTGCTGAGGGGTTTGTGTAGAGTTTGTTGACTTGTGTACACACAGTGGCTGTACGGTATAAAACACGCCAAATTAGCAACTCTAATGCAGTCTTGAGTAGTCCCATTGATGTTTTGCTTTGGCGTGCATGTTATGTGTTCACACTTTTTTTTTCCTCATTTACCGACAGTCCTAGCTGTCTGCACAGTGTGAGTGTGAAACATGCCAGCCAGTCGCTAAAGCAATAGGCAGTGCAAGTTTGGTGTATTGTGCAAGCAAGGAAGACGATACTGCACGTTTTGCAGTTGTGACTGCGACATAGACATTCGATAGTTTTAGCTGAGCATATTTACGGCCCGCTCCGCTCAGCAGGAAAGCAGCTGCATGCGCACAACGCTCATTCAGCGACGACCAATCGGAGCAGCAGATGCCGATGGAGCAGACAATTCCTGCACCCCGTGGCCACTGCTGGCTGAGCGCTATGCGCATGCCTGGTGACTTTCTCACTCAGTGACTGAGCAAAGCGGGCCTTAAAAAGCGCTCAGCTAAATCTTTTTTCTGGTAGGGGGCAGCTTCCGCATAGATATTTTAGGCAGAGGGATGGCCGACATTGCTCACATCATTTCTCAGTATGAGCAGCTGCTCATCGTAAAACTGAAATCATTATCGCAAATTTCTCTACCCCTTCCTGACAGGTCTTGAGACATGTGCTCCTGGCAATATTGTCGGGCTATACATTATTATACCCAGATCCACTCCAATAAATTTTAAGAGGATGAAGGCAGTTGACACATAGCTTGTGCAAAACTTAACCTGGAACACACTCCTCCTTCCTGTATTGCACTGCATTTAAAAAAAATTGTCTCAGTATGTGATGGGTCTGCGAAGAAACTTGACAATATAAACGATATTACGTAGAAAATAGATCTCCCATACATGTTAACCTGCATCTATCAACCACTGTACGCTCCCTCACTACTGATTTGCTATCTTTCAATTGATTTGCCTGAACTGTTCGCACCTGTAGACATCTTAATGATGATCACGAGGGAATATCTGTTGTCATGTGATGTCATATGCTTAAAGTAAGTGAGGCTTGCGGGACTTTCAATGACTATAAGGCATGCCACTGGAAAACACTCAATGTGAGTTTGATAGTGGAGGTTGCTAATATATACCAGTGTGTGTAAGGCACTATATTTTTATTTCATGAAGTCTGGAGATCAGTTTTATTCAAGTTTCCATTATGTGGAACACGGGGGGTTCATACTCTGCAATAAATTATATGGTTACCTGTGCCCACCCAATATGATTAGTATGCGAACCACAATGAGCTCAGTGATAGAACTGCTGCGCCATTTGCGCCATGAACGAAAGTCTGCTACATCTCGTGGCAAAAAGTCATTTTCGCTCAATATTACGACATAACTGCGCCAGGATGGGTTTAAAGCAAAATATAAAAATAACTGAATATTTGTCGGCCCTAATATTTAAAAAAAAGTAGAAGAAAAATAATGGTACAAATATATTTCACGGCGTCGCTACTCACCATATAGTTTGTTTCATCTTAGGTCTCACCACAATCGAAAGCTCTGAACGCATACAACCTCGAAAACAATAACAAAAGCGCGAATCACGGGGCATTCACTGCACCCGATTGGTTTAGCCGATGAAAAAACACGTCCTGGGAGATGAATGCCATGATGTCGCGCTTTTATGCTGTTTAATTGGTCCCATTGGATCGTGGAGTCGGCTGTAGCGGCGACTTCAGGTGAGACGAAGTAAAGCGGCTGTTCGTCAATCTCTCAGGCCGGTTGATGCGCTGGCCAGTTGATCGTCGACATCGTCTAAATTACCAGACGATGTCTACAAGGTCCGGAACTAAATGTCGCAAAAAAGCTTCGCTAAATAGTAGGATGGTGGTATACTGTGATAAGACAGCAAATGGATCTTGTGCTCCTGGTGAAACCACTCGATTATCATGTCTGCCACATGCCTTCGTGCCGTGACTGCAGAGTACCGCGGCATTTGCGCTGCTCCTCTCAACGTTCACTACATCTCACCACACATGAGCGTGCATGCGTCGGGATTCACCACTTTGAACCGGAGTTTCTAGGAGTAGCGACTGACCTGTTTTAGGACTAGCGTAATAGGCACGGAATTCTTTCTCAGGATTAAAAAGAGCGCGAAAAGACGAGGACCAGAGAAAGAAGCGACACGGACGTAGCGCTGCCGTGTCACTTCTTTGTCTGGTCCTTGTCTTTTCACACTGTTTTTAATTCTGAAGTATGCACCAACTCGCCCAAGCCTCAACTTTAGCTTCATCCTAAGGATTATTACAGATCGACCTTCTTTGTCTTCATTACAGATTTATCTCTAATAATAATCAAAAAAAGAAAACAGCCGAAAAAAAAAAAACAAGGAAAACGCGGGTCTTTTTTTGGGTAAATATTGCAGTTCTTGTGCAGCTGTCGAATGAACAAGCAGCGAGCTTTGATTTAACTCTAGCTTCAGCCCCGCTGAAGAGCAGTGTCCCAATTAATGCGCAAGTGTAGGCTTTCATAATATTTTTCAGTGGTTGTTTTTGTAGTTTTTGATATTAGAGTTTGGCGTTTGGCAGGTTCATAAAACTTGGGGGACGCGTTTTTATTGGTGTAGGGAATATGCTGGTTTTTGCTGCTATTTCGAAGAAATTGTATTTACAGGCCAATTAAACTACAGAGTGTAGAACGGAGATGGGAGGGAGGTTTTATTGCAACTGAAGGGTTGGGCTATGTTTTATTTTTCAACAATTTCTATTACCCGTTTGAAAGGGACCCCGCTCTGACCCGAGCCTTATTTAAAAAAGCCATCTGTTCCTTTCGTATCCTATATATTTTTAGCACAAAATGGGATAAACAATATGCTCCAGTATCAAAAAGGAACTGGCAATCATAATCACAGACAAACTCATTTAGATATGATATCACATTTTTTTTTTTTTCATTTTCATCTGTTTTAAAACTGCTAGATACTGCTCCATACCAGTATTTTGAATGCTACAGAACCTTCTACAAAAAGTTCAAATCAGGCTTCCATCACTGTGAGCTGTATATGTCAAGGATATCATGTGTCATTGTCTCAATAAGACTAATGAATCGCAATATTTACCTAAAAATTCTGGATGTGGATATCAGAGACTGCACACCTATCGTGACGAACGACAATGTTAAACTACATGCCGACTTCTCCGCCAAGCTCGCCCGTCTCTCGGCATGCCCTTTTGAGTTAAAATTGATCATTTCCACAAGCTTTTCTCTGAAGTGGACCTTTTTCCATACAAATAGCTTATCTTGAATATGAAATAACTAGACCATTTTTGCCCCTTAGTCATCCAGTGTGTTGTTACAGGTGTGTCCCTTAGGGTAATCGAAGTATTTTTGTTGTGATGTGGAGTACAGATAGAAAAGAAAATAAAGACAATTAGTGCATTAGCTACAAAAAGCTTTCCTTTTACATGGGTTGCATGTCTCATTCCCCTCACCCCAATTCGGAATTTCTGGATTGTCACGTGCAGCTGGTATTGATTTACCCTGCCATTCTACTGTGGTGTCGATTCTCTTTACAGGCGGTGTAATGAAGGACTGGCCTTCCCAGGTGCATGGTCGACTTGCATCTCAAGCTGCATTAAAAGTGTGAGGAAAATTTTCTAGACCCAAGACATGCAGACTCTTTCATCCAGCGCACTCCTCTGGAGACAAGCCCATGATTACCTGCCGAGCTGTAGCTTCACTGCAACTGACAATAAATAATTACGGTAACAAACTTCTATGTTTTATTGAAAACCCATGTATGAGTGACAGATGGATGTGGCAACTGCTTTACCAAAAAGGTGTGTACCTATACCAGAAATGTGCTTTCATGCACAGCACAAAATAATTGACACACACATTATTTATTAAAAGGACTTGTGCTATAAACCACATCATTTCTATTCAGGTGTGAATTGCACACAAAACCAAATGTTAGCCCGTAAAACAAGACCGGGAACGGTAAGCTATAAGCCCGCTAGCCTGGGGTGTTCCTGGTATCTTGCAGTGCTCCTGCATGGTACTATGCCGGGAATTTGTGCTGGCAGCAGCCCGGGAACTGTATGGTTTAAGGCCGCTAGCCTGGGGTCCTGCTGGTATCTTACCTTATTACTGGTACTACACTGGGGATTTGTGCTGGCAGCATCCCGGGAACTCACTGGGACGCCCAGTGTTGGGCGTCCCAGTCAGTCCCAGTCACTGCCAGTGACTGGCAATCTCACTGGCCCGTTGTCGCCCCATGGGGCGTTTCCAGCGTCGGCCCAGTTGGATCTTACCGGCAGACCGGTACCGCTCCATTCCCAAACCGGCGAGTTGTGCTACTTGGGTATCTGCTACCGCGGCTACCGCGAACAGCTGCCGGAAGCCGGAGGGGGACGGGGGCAAAGCATGCATGACGGGATTTGCCAGACCCGGACGGGACTTTCCTCCTTTCCCCTTAATTTCGGCATATTGATTGCGCTGGGCAAGCACGTGGTCGCGAGCGGGTGAGTTCTTTCTGCTCACTGATGGCTGTAGAGAGAGCTTCACTGGAACCCCGCTCGTCCGCCATTCACATCACAGCACACGTGACTCGGAAGATGGGAAAGGAGTTAAGACGTGCCAAAAATCTCAATCTTGGTAATTTTTTAAAATAAAAACTAGGACATGCAGGCAAAAGCAGGTGTAGAGCGCAGCTATTAGGCGCCCGTTTCCGGCTTGAGCAGCATTGCCGTCGCCGTCGGCGTAACCGCGCGGTGCATCGTGGGTAAATTTCCCTGCGAAATTTAGCGGAAACTTTTCCCCGCTAAATTTAGCGGGGAAAATTTTCCACTAAGTTTGGAGCGGAACATTTTTCGATAATTTTAGCAGAGAAAACGTTCCGCGAAATTTAGCGGGGAAGTTTTCCCCGCCAAATATAGCGGGGAAATAATTTCCCCGCTAAATTTAGTGGAAATTTTTTTCCTGAATGAGAGGAGAGAAGGAGGGGCGTAGCCTCCTCTCCGTAGCTTCCCTTCCTCCTCCTCAAGAGCTGCACTCTAATTCGGCGTTACAGGGGATTGTAAGCGTCATTCATTTTAGAGCGCAGCTCTTAGGCGCCCGTTTCCGGCTTGAGCGGCGTCGCCGTTGTCGTAACCGCGGAGATGTTTTGGCACCGCGCCGAAACGTCCTCGCGGGGCCACGTGACGTCACGGGGGTCATGTGACCTCAGGGGGGTCACGTGACCTCACGGTTACGCCGACGCCGCTTGGAAGGAGCAGTAGCAGGCAGGATAAGGAGGTGAGGAAGAAGGGTATATACCCTCCCGTCAGTATCCTTCCCTCCTCCCCCTCCTCAAGAGCTGCGCTCCAATTCGGCGTTACAGAGAGTTGTAAACGGCTCTCATTTTTTTGCTCTTTACTTGAGAAAGGTCGAGACACCAACTCCCAAATTATTTAACGAGAGCGCGGAAATATTTGCACAGCTCCTTTAAGGGTGACCGGAGTACAAACTATGACCGCCAATGAATGCCACCTTCGGCACTAAGACGCGACTGAGGGATCCTGGAGTCAATAGTCTTCGTGCGCTATCGTGAAAGAGTATTTACAAACAACGGCTGCTAAAACATAGCATAGCAAACAGAAATCGTCCGCTGAAAACCAAGCAGAAAAACATGGCAAAACAACTGACTGTGCGATGAAGAAACCTCCTTGAAAACGATGATGGCATAAGGGCACCAGGTCGCTTGACAAACAGTTAACCCGCTCTATGCCCGCTGAATTGCTCATGGTAACGTGTCTAATATTAGGTTTAGAGTAGATCGCGGTTTCCCATTAGTGTAATATTCTGGCAGTGCTCGTATTTGGCCTCCGTAAATCAATATTAGTTATTTACCTTGGCTCGCCGTTTGACCGGAGTTACCGTTTAAATAGTGCATTCTATATGTTGCATGACTTTAAAGATGACTCACTGCCTATATTTACTGCGTTTTGCTTACCGAATGGCGTGACCCAGAGCGCTAGCAATATTGATCCGACGAATATTAGCAGGCAGAGCGAAAAGGCAACCGTATTCTTGCACCTCCTGGAGAAAAAGGGTTAAACATGCGTAAGTATCAAAGCAATATATAAACGTGACATATCAACGAAACATAAGTTTTTCTGTCACACGCTATCAAATCTTTCAGGTGGAATGATTGAAGAGGGTGTTCCAACAATCAAACGAGCAGATTTGAGAAAGGATGGGCTCTATGGGCTCTATACTCGGATACAACTTTCTGTGGTATGCAGTCGAAGCCACGGGTGCACTTGAGCTTGCTCATTGTGAGCGCTAATCCAATTAGTGCACGCGAATTCTTCAATATTTAAATTTTACGAAAATCTATCTGTACCGTATCGCCGGTAATAGTAGCATAAAAACAGATGACAAAACATTTTAGTTAAGAAAATGAGCTGCGATTCCGTAGGATTGATTGGGCATCATGCCTCAAAACCAGGAAGCAAACAGATTTTTTTCTTTACAATTTTAGGATTGGTGTTAAGGTAGTGTTGAGAGGAACAGAGAGTATTAGTGAAATTCACAGTTTTGGTGGGTGATTATGAGAACAACGTTTTGTTGGTTTTATTTATCATAAAGTTGTTTCATTTTAAATCAAACACTCGTGTCATAGTTGATACTTTCGTTTGCCTCTGAAACTATTTATTATAGCCCAATTTCCGTAATAGCCATAGCCAGTCTTTAAAAGATTTTATAAATATTATTTTCGTCGACAAAAATTTAGAAGTAGAGCAAAGTGAAATCCTATATTTTGGCTTCTTCATTTTTGTACTCAGTTCTGTCGTTGGTTATAAAAGAGTAAAACAAAAAACAAAAAAAAACGCAAACGTTTTATTAATGTATAACGCGCGGCCTATATTTTAAATAAAGACAAACTGCTTATTTTTATATTTTATATAAGAAACAAAAAAGTTACATTTGACGTACTGGTTACATGTTTGGACATCTGTATCTTGGTATTCATCGCAGATACTTGTTACCAAATATGTTTATGTTCATGTTTATTTATTGATGCCCGCCAACAGGAACATGCCTTTCCGGTAATACATCACTACACAGCAGAAGAGACACACACACGCACACACATGCATAAAACACACCAAAATTATGCATACAAAATAGAAAATAAAAATAACATATTTTGTTATAGTTCTGGCATTGCTAAGTTTTTAAAATGGCTTAAATGCGTCAACATGCATATTAAAGATGACGAAATACCATTACACGAAACGTCCATTCGGGTGACAGCCGAAAACTGGTGGGCCCACCAATATAAAACATTTGAATTGACTTCGAAAAGCTAGAAGACAAACAAAAACCTATGGTGTATAACAAAATTGAGCATAACAATTTGCCGTTTAACATATTGTGAGAGTATATCTTTCGGAAAGAGTGTTAATACCTATTTTACATATAGATAGTTGTAGTCATAATAATATTCTTTTTGATGTATTGGTCATAAAGTAAACGAATCAAGCTGAAGCATTTCTTGGCGCTTTCAATACGCTTAGGTTATCACGAACTAAGAGAACTTGCGGCAGGAGAAGAAAAATAATTTTAAGAAGACAAAACATTTAAACAGCACAAGAGCAGATGACAGTATTGTAAACTCTCGCACAATTCTTGACATCATGCCGACTCAGCCGAGCATCCTCATTGATGAAGCCACCACAGCATTATTGCGCGAGTTCATTTAAAGCGCTGACTCCCATAACATTCAAGGTCGCGTATGACAGATGCTCTTTCTATTTCAGACTTGTTGATCATAGAAAGATATCAATCAACACTATGTTTTCAACTAAATATAATAACCTTAGTTTGTTTGTTTTTTTGTTTGACTTAAACCATTTTTTTGTGAAACCACATATTGCCAGCCTTGATATCAATCCCAAATTTTATGCAGTAACAGTGGGCTTCAACGTCGTAATATATTTTATATCTTCAACATGCCGCTACTATTGAGAAAACTGAACACAGTCAGATATATTAGAAAATATATCGTACAGAAAATGACCGGGATCACATACCCGAAGGACACCAGAAGTTTAAGTTTGCTTGACCGACGTCAGGTATGCCGAAAAATTTAAAGCGCCCTGATAAATACCTTCTGAACCTCTTGATATAGCCGGCAGTTACACGATATTTGGACAGTTTAGCTAGAGGTAATTCATGGCTGACGTTATTGAATATTTTTATATCTAGATACACCACATACCTGCCTTCGGTTTTCTACGTTAGGAGCACAAATCTGCATAAATTGACTCAAATTTATTTCTAGGAGGGGACATTCATAAAGCCCTGTTACGCAGAATTATGTTGTTGTCAAAGACGCGAGGCAAGCGTGTGATAACTATTATCTCAAAAATCTTGTATATATTTGGTACTAACGAAAGCGGCCTATCATTTTCTCTTTTAGTAGGATTTCCGGATTTCAAAAACCGGCATGAAAACTTTACGTTTACACACAGTAGGAAAGAAATAGGATGTCAGTGAGAAATCAAAAATATATTTCAATACTAATTCGGATATACAGAAGAAATATTTTTTTTAAAATGTAACAAGGTATGCCCTCAAAACCCAAGGAGAGTTTAGGATTTAAGGGTTTTCTTTACCGCCTCAATCATTTTAGAAATGTTCATATCGCATGCTACTATTCCGTCGCTTCCACTCAAAAAAGAAATATAAAAAAAATAAAGAGGAATGTTTCAACATATTATATGTGGGCGATAAAAAATTACCAAAACAACCTGAAATAAATTTTGAGCTACAACATCAAAGGTTTTGCTCAGCGAGATACCGGCGGCGGAATTGGGATCGCCAAACTTGTTGTGGCTTGCGTTGTTGCCAACGTTACGTTGGCTGTTGCGCATGACGTACGGGCAGCCCGAAGGAGTCTTCTATATTCATGAGTACCATTCTTAGAGGGATACTACACGAAACATTTATGTGCCTATCAACAGCGGCGTACGATCTATCCATGACCCAGCAGCAGCCGGTGTGCGCGAGCACATGACAAACATTTTAAGTCATAATCCTCCATTCACGCTTAAGGTCATGGTGGAATGTATGGGTTCCGTGCAAAATGACAATAACGACAGGCTTTTCATCTCCATAAGTGAGTGATACGTGCTTGTTAGATTAATTTATCGCGTATCCTTTACACTTGACCTCACTGTGAAGATAGAAAGCCTATTTTTATTCTTCTTTTCCACCGAACCCCCATATTTCCCTGCTATCTTAAGCGCCAATGGAGGACTATGACGTCAATTTCGCGTTTGCTCGCGCACACCGGAGGCTCTGGCTTGTGGAAAGACCGTGCGCCACCTTTTATGGACTCTGAAATGTTTGGTTCAGACATGGCCGGACTGGATACACGCTCGCTCTTTTACAGCCTGTTTAATAATGCAGGATAACACCTATGGTTCCGAAGCGACACTTGCACATAATAGTATCTAAGCGCCACTCGGCGCCCGGGAGCTGGGCCACAGCGCGGCTTCAATCGAAGGTACGGGAGCGCGCACTTAAGCGCTGATCAAAGCTGTGCACGCGTGCTCTTTTCCCCTCTTTGGAAATGCCACCAAAAATGTCCAGGAGTATAGCCGTTTTCTATTTCCTGCCGTTCTAAGCGACGTGGCTTAAGTATCTGCTATGCGGGACGAAAAATGAATAAAACAATTCAACCTGGAATATGCCAGAAAGTATAGGTGAGGCAAAACAAGAATATGTGGCAAGAACGGATTTTTCGTAAAACATTCCTGCGGAGTGGAGATTCCAAAAAGATGTTTTACCGCATACCAGAAGTGACGCTCCTCAAGATGGCTGCGCCCTTGTGGGAAAGACCTATCGACTCTAGTCAAGGCAAACTGTAGAAGTCCCTGTCGTTTGTGTTATTTGCGCCTTGTCCCTGTCGTTTGTGTTATTTTCTCATGTCCCTGTCTGTTTGCGCTTTTAAACCTTATACCTACCATGGACCAACTAGCCCAAACCAAAGTTTTAATGAAACTGTAGAAGCCGACGAAGAAGAGGCGAACTTGTAAATCGTTTGGAAACTCTCGCGGAGACTGCTAGGCCCTATTCCTTCCGTTTGCTGGAAATGTGGCACGCGCGTAATTGTGCTGATATAGGTTCTCAGTGACTGGCGCTGAACGTTAATTTTGAGTGTGCACCATGAGAATTACTAAAAAAGCAATACTACACCAATGGTCAAAGACTTGAATGCTGACTCTCCCTAATGTAACGCCACGGCACAAAAATCACAGGGCAGGAGCATTTTCTTGCTTAGTCATTTGAGTAACATTAACGCAATAATCTGCAAAATGATTCACTAAGGGAATAGAGGACTTTACGCTCACACCGTAGATGGGTAGTAGTTGACAACAAGGTTCTTTCTTGGTATGTTTTCTTTTTTCACGTGGTGCTTAGGGATTAATCGCTGGGATGCTGGTGGAAATACATACCAGAAATCGTCATCGATGTTAACGTGCGATTCGGGACAAAAAAAAATACATCATTGAGCCGCGAGAAACAGACTCCTTTAAGCAGCAGAGATAGCAGCGTGGAAGAGTGAGAGAAGTGGGATGCCAGTGCCCTAATCGAGAAAAATGCAGAGGCTTTTTTTTTGTGACGAAAGAGGCCATATAAAAAGAATCTCGCGAATCCAGTCCGGCCATGGTTCAGCATCCATTAAGCCCCTCCTCCCACAACTGGTTTTGATTCCGCGTCCTTTGTGTTGCTACCACCCCATCAAGAAGTACCTTTATTTTAGCAGGAAGCTGTTCGTCATATTCCAAATATAAGAGCGCTGCTGCCGTTATTGCGTATCGCAGTTTCTTGTAAGCCTCAATTTTTCTACTCGTCAGCGCGCACCAAGTTATATTGTCTAGAGTTTGACGACTAAATGTGTGTGATAGAAATGACATTTCTCTCAGCTCCAGCCCTTCGTGTCAGTGCTTGACTGGGAGGGAGAGTCCGCTGGCTCCGCCAATTCTTGACGTCAAGCGCATCCCTTTCCGAAAAGCATCTCCCTTGTGAATTTACTTAATATGCTGTTGACGTTCATTCGTGAATTACATAGCATGTTCCCAGAAACATCTGTTATTCTTCCTTTTACTTCACTGCACACTTGTTTTATAGCTCGTGTAATCCTGTACATAAAATTCGTGCAGGACGCCCGTCCCGGCTCCGTAACATTACACGTCTACACCGACGAAGCAGTTAGAGAAGACGAAGGAGGCACAGAAATGGCATGGCAGGGATTTCCCCAGACCCCCCCAGGGGGTTTTAGACCCCCCCTAATTTTTCCGAAGGCACCCCCTTAATTCACAACGACTCCTATATTCGCAATGCCCCCCCCCCCCCTTTAACCCCCCCTAAAATATTTAGACACCCCCCCTGATTTCAATTCCTGGGGAAACCCCAGTGGCATGGTTTTGTCTTAACATACTGTCCAAGGCGAAATTTGAGATTCACATAAACCACCCGACCAAAACAACAGAGCTAAGAGCCATGTTATTCGCTGTGGAAGGCGATTCCCTGTCTTAAAAGGGGTCCAACTACTTGCGCGTGTACAGGGATTCGGAACAGGCCCTACCCACTTGCCAAAAGCAAGACTCAACAAGAAAGTAAAAAAAAAAAAAAAAAAAAAACGAACGCTAGAACGAAAACCCTTAAACCTCCCCAGAGGAATTAAAATCACCATCACCTGATTCCGGGCCATGCAGAGATCGAGGGGAACGAGAGAACACAAGAAGCCGCGAGGGAGCGCATTCCTTCTCCATACCAAAGCGCGATTCTCGACTTATTCAACAGGACCCCGATGGCGAAGAGGATACCGACTGGGACGACGAGGTGACCCTTGCCCGCCTCGAGCGACGAAGGGTCCTGCGTAATATGCTACCTGAAGACGATGACCCACTGCCGAACGGGTACGGTCGGTGGGCTACAGTGTGTCTTCGGAGACTCCGAAACGGAACGGTCGTCTCCCCGGCAGTCCGGGCTAAGTTCAAGAGATTTACGCTCAAGACACATGCAGAAAAAGAACGCGCCGATCGCGGATCTTGCAGACGATGCGCAATTCTACAACAAGCCACAAGTACCCATCTTTTATGGGACTGTGTGGAGCCCAGTCGAACGAGGGAAAAAGCAAATAAAAAACTGCTACCCAAGCTGCGCCCGGTATGCCTTCGGTACTGGATTTACCCGAGGGGCGCACCGCACCACCGCAAAGCCATACTGGGCTCGCTACTTGGCTTTGTAGCTACAGCAAACATCCAGTACTCCATCTGATCACAGACATTTCTGGTACCACCCTCGCTAGCCACACCCCATTCCCCAACCCCCTTTTCTCTCCGATGTCACTAGACAATTGAATAATGAGAGCCTTACGCGCATTACTTTTTTTCTACTTACATAAAACTTGTTCAATCAATCAATCCTAATATGCTGTGTATGTTGCATCGCATATTACCAGAAACGTATTAAATTCTTCCTTAAGCTTCCCTGAACACTCATTTTATAGCTCCTGTAACCCTGCACATATTATTTCTTCAAAGATCTAGACGCGCAATATCAGTAAATATTATACCTGTATACTTCGTCTCACCTTAGTATGGACTATTGTTAGCCGCGCATGCTAAAAGCGCGAGCTAGAGTTGCTTCGGATGAAGCCTCGGCGGCTGCACGGGCGCTCGTGCAGCGAGTGCTCCAGTCAAGGCAGTCAAAGCTGGCCGCTCGCGCTTGCACAGCGTTCGCAGTTAGTCCATGCTAAGGTGAGACGAAGTATAGGAAGTATTCACTGGCGGCCATAGCTGTGTGCGCGACTGCTGAGCGCGTGCTGATGGCGAGCTTCCACAGTTCTTTTGTAACGTGCATTCCGCACCATCAATATTGCCGGTCTTAGCAGCCTATTAATGTGAGCTCGTTCTGAGCATGCGCTCTAGACAGCACCCACAAATATGGCGCCCAGTGAATACTCCTTATAGTAGAAGCCACCTCGTTAATGCTGTCGGCGATAATGAGGTTTCCAACAAAACGTTTGACTGAAGTTTTGTAGAAACCGAGAAAGTAAACTTCAAAATGAATGGTGCACCGACGGGAACATTTATTCCAAAACATTGTCTGCAGAACACTTTGTCCCTACATAAAAAATATCTCTGTAACAATAAAGCAATCGACGGCCTTGAAACATTTTTGCAATCCATAGTAATCTCCTTCGTTACACTGAAGCCGATCGGGGCCGAAAAGCCCTAACGAGACCGAAAGTACATCAGGCAGATGATAATTGTCGTTATGGTCTGTGTGAAAGGACCCATTAAAGGGGTCGTGAAACGTTTTCCCGAAATTCAGAGCTATATGTGCATTCGGAATTCTTGTCCTTTATTACATGTCCCACATTCATTCGTTTGATCGTCGGGATTCATTTACTGGCGTAAAAGCGATAATTTCGGTTTCTCGGGGAGCTTCGCTCTCAGTTCTACAAACACGTCATCATAAGTAACCAATAGAGAAGTTTTGTTGTCTGCGCAAAATGGAGACGTAGACCGGACTCAATGGGCGCAGACAGAGCATCAGATATCGCCTCAACAGCGGCGCCACAATGACGTTAGGCACGCAAGTCAACGAAAGAGATCTGACGTCTGATATTTCGTTCAAATAACTGTAACATGGCCGACCTCCCCGAGCTCCAGCGTCGCCTCTTACAGCGCAGTCGGCTCCTGGGTTTTGAGCCGTGGAGCGACAGCCCATTGCGTCAAACGTGAGACCGTTCGTCGTCTGACAGCGATACTAGCGGTGACGACATCGGCTGCGAAGGCACGGCTTGTGCGGGCTCTCGACTTCGTTTCACAAACCCAACGACGTCTAAAGCTCGGGCGAGCCCCGAATACCAACCCCCCGAACCGGATCGGCTTGGACACACGGGCTGGTAGGTATTAGGGTTTCCGAAAAATAACTGGCGAGTGCGCTGCTCACACAATCATTCGAATAGGTGCACCTGCGGGCGGTGCGTGCCGATGCCAATCGCTCTCGAGAGCGTCTGCTGCCGCGGGGTTCCGGCAGCGACTCGGAAGTAGCCGTCGGATTGCCTTACGACGCACCCGCACTTCCACGCGCTGTGTTTGGATGAAGTGGTCTTGGACGTAGCTATTCATATGCTTCAGGACCACGACATACGTGTCAATAACACGAAGTAGGAACTTTTTCGTTCTGTGATCAACATCACTAATTCACAAATGAATCATTCATTGCGCTCAGAGTCATGTTTATTTGCTACTGAAAGCGCAAACCATTTGCCTTAGCCGGAATTGGCAGAAAGGAGTCGTAGCAATCCAAGTAGGTAGACAGCTTTAATTTCTTACAAAGGTGAATAAAATAAAACAATGAAATCAGAAATTGAACACATTTTTCAAGTTTGGTGTTTATGAGGAAATATCCTTTTATGTTACAAAAAAACACTACGAGCTTTATTTATTATTTACACCATTATACACTTCCTACTATCACTAGTAAGACACCTACAGCAGTTACCTGAACATAAATACCACAGTGAAAGTGACTGAAGATACATTTCTGGGCTTGCAGAAACCAGGTAAACAAAGTATTCGGTGATGAGCATCAATAAAATATTTTGCTCTACATCCTATATCCAGGAATTTGTGCAGCTTTGGGATGTAGCAGCTGTGAGCGTCGAGTGCCTTCCGCGCGTAGAGCCACCGTGCCTGCCAGACAGAGACCTAGACAGTCAACTAAAAATTCATCCAGACTTGGCTTTCCCATTGCACCTGTATGGAAACCCCAACATCGGCCAAGGCGGACTCCAAGGTGAGGGGAGCAATGCGCTGGGTTACGTCTCGCCGAGGGGAAGACCCTTCACAAGAGACTCCGGGACGCTGTAGTACGGGCCATACAAAACGGGCGGAATGACCACTCTTCCTTCCGCCATAATGTAACCTTGTGTAACCTATTGTAACCCCAGTTAATAAGCGTCTTGTTAATTTTAAATCAACCCCGGTCTTTAACTTAAGATCACATAAAAACTCCCAAACGCAACGAATAACCTGACATGGCGCAGCCGACATCAAAGGAGGGTATAAGCGGCTACACCCCGTCAACGAGCATCAACAAAAGCGGAACCAATGAACGATGCTTTGAACGAAGGGAATGCTGATGATCTACACCTCACCTCTATATATGAGCTGGTGGAAGAACCGAGGTCTCGTCATTTGCCAGGAGCGGACCGAAAAAGCAACTCATCCGCAGACTTCTAGACGACAACGCGACTGGATGAGGAGCTAAAGGCACGGTGGAAATCCTCCCGTCCATCCGCGAGACTCGCAACGAACAGCAAGCTCGTATCGAAGAGCTCTCCGCAGCCAACGACAAGCTCCAAGCCGATGTCGAACGCCTACAAGCGGAGATGCAACGCCTCATCCAAGCTGTATCTTTGACGAAGGCCTCAGACGTTCCCGACGACACAGCAACGGCTCCCAGCAACGGCCCGAACAGTGCAACGGCTGGAGCCAACCAACATCCCAGCTCGACCTACGCCCAAGCAAAGCGACATCATCGCTCCCGAAGTTCCCCTGCGAACGTCGACTCCACACGAAATCACCCATCTCCTTGGGATGATCTTCGAGACGCAGGCCCGAATGTCAGAGTCCATGGCACGACGAGGGCAGCCACTGCAGGTGCACTCAACGAGCAAAACCTCAACGGCAATTTCCATCTACGACGGTGCCATCGAGACCAACATCAAACACTGGATCGCCGAGGTGGAACGTATCGCAGCCCTGGCTCATTGGACACCGCAACTTGTCCTCGTTAACGCCGTTTCACGACTCTGCGGATCAGCGAAAGATTGGCAATCATTATACGGATCAAAAATCAACGATTGTGACCCTTGGAAAGACGAAATCACGGACTGGTACAAACGAAAAATGACCATGCAGGAATTCCTTCAGTTCCAAGAAAAACGACAACCAGTCGAAAGTGACTCGATCGTCAAATACACTTACTCCCAAAACACAAAGCTCGACATGGCACCATATTCGTTTGCTATAGACGAATGCATATCCCTCATTCTGAACGGGATAAAGAACGACAAGTGGGCTAAAGTGTTAGCCGCGCAGTGCAGCAGGACGGTTATCGAACTAATCGAACGCACAGCCATGCTCGATTGTCGAAGACGCACCGAAAAATCAAGCACGGAGGCACAGCAATCAAGATTGTCAGAAAAGGCCAACACTCAACGCCAAACATCAGAATCCGCGTCGAGCAGCCTATTCAAAAGACCACTCTCCCGACAGTGCTTCAATTGTAGTGAATCCGGCCACCTGTCACGCGATTGCACCAAACCCAAAATGAGCGCAACACTCCGTGCAGAAGAACAATGCAGCACTGGCTCAACGCCAAACGTTCAGAGCTCAGTTACGAATCGACAAGCGAACTGTTTTCTACGATCCACTGGAGGCAGTCTTTCAATTGTCGACGGATTTGTGCACAACGATAGGCCTGTTAAAATCTGCATTGACAGCGGTGCTTCACGTAGACACGAAAACGAGCCCATAGAATGGACAAGAGCGCATACAAGTCCTCGATCGCAAGCTTGAACCAAAAAGCGCAACAATGCTGGACATCACTGTTGGTACCACACAAACCCAACTTCCCAACGTGGTTGTTTCTCCACTGCCAGCGCCTTTGAATGTAATACTGGGTTCTGACTGGTGCCAACAAGCCAACGTTGGTGTGACGTTCCCCGCATCGAACGATGTCACAATTGTGCAACTCCCGACCGACGACAACGAGCAATCCGCACACGACATGCACAATTCAAAGACACCTACGCATCCGAAAGGCAGAACCGGAGAGACTCTGATCGTTTCGTTCTGCAAACGAGAAGCTACTACACCGACTGACTTCGAAGAGACGGGATACGTAAGACTCTACACGAAACAAGAGACTCCAAACAAAAAGTTGCTTCAGGACATGGACGAAGCGGTGTCAGAAATGACAAAAAACGCGACACCCGAAGAAGCGGACAAGCTACGGTGTATTCTCACATGGCACAGCGAAGCCTTCGTGACAAATGGATAAGTGCTCGGACTTTGCCCACACGCGGAACACTGCATCGATTTACGGGACGACATACCAGTCACATCCCGGGAATACAGGTGCTCCCCAGCGGACAGAGACTTCATCCACAATCAGGTTCATGACTACATCCAAAAGGGAATCATACAACCAAGTGAGAGCGAGTATGCAGCACCGAAGATTGTAATGGATCAACCGCACCACCCAACAACTCCGCGAAGGATGGTTCACGACTACAGGGAACTCAACTCCAAGACTGTGAATCCGTCCTACCCCATGCCCATCATGGAGGATGTGAGGGCAAGGAGCAATGACGGTCAAGGAATCACTAAAACTTCTCGACTCAGGTCTCGACAGAATCGTTACCAACGGACTAAAAATGGACATTAAGTAATGCCAGGTCGTGCGCGACAACGTCACTTTCCTCGGATATGAAGTATCATCGACGGATGCACTCTTGACCAAGCTCGAGTCGCCGCGGTCGACAAGTTTCAACCACACGTGAACGCCAAGAAGCTCTACTCATTCCTACAGTTTTCCAACCACTACCGTATGTTAATCCCCAATTTCTCAACACGTAATCGTATAATAAGAGATCTCATCGCCAGAGAGACACCTTTTGTGTGGACGCATGAACACCAAGATGTGGTCAACTCTCTGAAGCACGCTCTCAACCACCCTCCGATTCTTGCGAGCTTCCAACCGGACTGACCGACGTATGCGCACGTTGACGCATGCCAGACCGGCCTTGGAGCCATACGCAGTCAGTTGCAAACGGCAAGGAGCGGGTGATTGAATACGCAAGCCGATGTCTGAACAAACACGACACCAACCTTCACTCCAACATGCTCGAATGCATGGTGCTGCATTGTGCAGTGACAGTGTTCTCTATTTACCTACGGGGTGGACCGTGTTTCAGAGTGTTTACGGACAACTTCAGCGTGGCGTATTTGGCACTAAAGGGAGCAACGAATCACCGATTCACTCGATGTGCGCTGAATCTTGCTGAATAAACGTTCGACGTTGTTCACAGGCCAGGAAGATTGAACACGGCAGCGGACGCCCTCTCACGACAGGGAGAAAGTGAAAGCATGCCAGAAGACACCCTCAAAACGGTACCGGCAGCTCAAGGGTTGGCATGCTACGCCATCGCAGCAGGAGATCACGGTCACCTGAGCAACCTGCAGGCAAGGGACGCAGAATTCCAGAAGTTAAAGTAAGTGGCGAGCTACGGAAACAGACGGTACAACAAGAACGACTTCCTCACAAAAGAAACCACGACGAAAGGACGCATCGTAAAAAGAATTGTTCCCGCCACGCTCCGAGAGTCTGCGATGACGATTTTTCACGACAGCTCAGGACACATGGGAACGGAAAAGACGAAGGAACTCAGGCTACGAAACTACTGGTGGCCAACCTTGCTCAAAGATGTGCGTCGTTTCGTAAAGTCCTGTAGCATGTGACAGACGATTACGCGCGCACGACACTGAGCAAAGGCTGCTTGAGTGTAAATGAATATAAATACAGAATGCTTTTAAACTGTCACATGCAGTGCTCATCAAGCTTATACAGAACACACAAATTGTTTTTTTCTTATGGTAACACTATTCTGGAGGAAGTTGAACCATGGCTTATTCACGTAGCTGGTCCAGATGGCCTGTTGAGTGCCACGTCACGAAACCTTTGCTCAACTGGCACCAGGATGGCTCTGCCACGAGAAAGACACAGTTTCTGTAGTTTCATTTAAACTTAGTGAGCACTATAAGTACATTCTGTACAAGCCATGTGTGATGATGACCAGAAGATAGGCCTGAAATCAGCCAAATGGAGGGTCTGCCTCCGCTTCTGAGAATATGCAAGTGTATGTCGGCCTTGAAATGAAATTGAAAGGATTTAAGGCAACATTTCCTTTTTCCCTTGCCAACAGGAATTACTGCCACACCAGCTACAGCCAGCTTGCCCACTGGCTTTAGGGACGCCTGGGAAGGAATCGCAGGAGTGCTGTGCTGTAGATAGAATAAGGGAGAGATTTCCATCAGAAGGCTACACTGACTTCCAATATGCTTAAAATTTGTAAAGTTTTTATGAAAATAATATGCTGTTCAGGAGCTGTTGAGCGGGAATTATAGTATAGCGTAAAATTCCGAGCAAGAGTCCCCTTACTCCGCCCCCCCCCCCCCCCCCCCCCCCACTTCACTGCTAAGTTCACATTTCCGCGCCGTTCCGGGTAAGCGCCCCCTCCCCGCTCCGCCCGTATCATACACCGGGCTGACCGCGCCCAGGCAACACTGGCCTGTGAAATCCAGTCCAACAATCCAATCCAATCCTACTTTGCAGTCCGATCAGCTCGGTCGCCACACGCCATTGTCGCTTTGTTTCGGCGGTGTCAGTTCGGCTATGCATTCCTACACAGTGGCCGTGAAAACGGGAAAAACATACACCAGACGTCTCGACACATCAAGCTCGACCGGACACGGGGATGGGACAAGAATTTTGACAATTTGCTACAGCCAAACTACGGGAAAGCCAAACTTCGACGAAAGCTAAGTAACGGCGCGCCGGTGTTCAGTGAAAACGTGGACGATGTGCTCTTTGAATACCTGGAGCGCGAATGAAGTGCAGAAGAGCCATTAGCAACCGGCTTCTTTCTGAAGAGGCTGTCGAAATAGCCAACGGCATGATGTTGGGAAATATCCCGGAATGTCACGAACTTTTTTTGCGACCGACTCTGAGGAGTCCTTAGGTGGTTTTGAAAGTGATTAATATAGCAGTGACAAATCTTTCGCCTAATAATGTCTATGTTCTCAGAGATAAATAAAATATTAAATTCATGTGCAATGCTCTCTTTTCCTTTTTCTGGCGGAAAATTTTTGTCGTCGCCATCTTGAGTTATGGTGCCGTTCCAGAATAGCACCCCCCCCCCCCCCCTACTTTGCAGGTAATTTCGACTTGCGTGCGGGGGGGGGGGGGGGGGGGGGCGCTTGCTCGGAATTTTACGGTAGTTGGATTGTGCAGTTTGAGAATGTGCATAGGTTTAATTGAAGCCTTATGCAGGATGAAAGACTATAGTCAGTGTGTTATTTGGCAGTTTGGTACTTTAGTTCCATGTTCCAGAAGAAAAAACAAACAGCCATCGGATGGCCAGAAAAATATGTTTTTCGTGTGATGCTCGTCAAAATATTAGGCGCTGGAGAAAATCAGCTCTCTGCATTAAGTAACCATTTCAAACTCTTTTTGTACATGCACCTCTCATGAAGCATGACGAAAGAGACCAAGTAAGCACCCTCAGCGTCAACTTCCACAATGGTGCGTCTGACTTTGGCTAGCGTCTGCCATTGCTGGCTTTATATGCTGCGTTTACGTGCCCCTCTATAAAGGAGACGCTTTGTTGTCATGGTAACATTGACGATTGCTGAGGGAATTCGTTGGGCGGAAGGAGAATGTCGTCTGGCGAGATCAGGTGCGGTACCTTGGCGTGCTTTTCAATGGCCGGAACGTGAACAAACAGCGTTTGAAATAAGAACTTCACGGAGCTGGCTAATTTTCTCCACGGTCTATTTTAACAAGCATTACACGGAAAGCATGTTTTTAGCTCGCAGTTGGGACAACGTTTCTTGTACTGGAACATATTTAACTGAGTAGAAAAACTTCTATACAGAATATTAGCTGAAAAATATTGCATTTTAATTTGTTTTTCATATGCAGTCTTCTAATTGACATACTGCTTTTTAAATATGTGAGGAGGAATGGAATAATAATTAATTCAATGTTTTGAATTTGTAAAGTAGGTTATGGAATGTAAGATTTTTCTAGCTTTTACCATGTTTATGGTGAGAGGAGACTTGTTAATCACAATAAATTGTTCTGAAAGTGATAGGTGTTCTTTTAATCATTGATAAACTATTGGCCGTGGTGCTGAAACAGGGGGCATTATACCACCCCCTCCCCCTGTCTACCAATCTCATGCCAGTGGCTAATGGTAGGGAGAGTGCCCACCTGATCTAAAGAGAAATCCTCCCTAAGCCAGTGGCAAACCTTGACCTCCTTGTCGCCACCAGTTCGGCTTTTGAAGGCCGGGGAATTAGTGGCTCATAGAGGTGGGGCTGCCGAAGTGTTTGCTGCAAATGCAATCTTAAAAGACCGTCACAGCTTGCAGCACTTTTCAGTTTCTCTGAGCAGCAGGTCAACATAGTCTGACGCACATACGTTGGTTTGATTGCATGCAGTCTTTTTGCACAAAACATGTAACTCTGGCTAGACAATGCGCTCTGTGTGGACAAAAAGGGTGTAGTAAAGCAGTCTCTGTGGGCCCATGCATTCTCTCCAGTAATCTGCTAGCCTTTATAATCAAACCTGCAGATACAAGTAGTAATTTTTTGGATATAGTATTGCATGGCTTCTCAGACTGAGATGCTAGGAACTCAAGGAATCCCCAGTACGTCCTTAGCCAAGAAGAACTCGACTTCTAATTCTGTTTATCGCACCATATACATCCTTTTAGATATAAAACAAGCAGGGTACCCGACACACTACTTACTGTATGTGGGCTCAGCTTGCTTGGGATGGACGACCTTAAATTGCAGTGATCCGTCAGCCGAGGCAGCTTGCTCCCTGTTGGCATTTTCATTAAAGTGCAGTATGACGAGTTGTGTTCTGAAATGAGAAAAATAATCCCAGGATCCTTGTCAATATAAATACTTGTGAGTGAGTTTGTTCACAACGTGCCTCGATCAAGACGCTGTGGAAGGCTTCGAGTCTGAAGATATGAGTTGAAGGGGCTAGTTGCCGAATGTCCTTGAGGAGACGCGATGCCATCGTCACTTCCACAAACATTTCATGTGCGCGGGTACCTGTATTGTTGAAATGGGCAAGCTTTCCAGACAGGTTCTTTCTAAAATAGTTATCTTGTTTTCTGCGTAGTTGGTACATAGAAATGCTGTAATGGCAATTTAGAGCGCAGCTCTTAGGCGCCCGTTTCCGGCTTGAGTGGCGTCGGCGTCACCGTAACCCTGCCCCCCCCCCCCCCCTTGAAACAACAGAAACACGAATATTTATTTATAAATAAGTGCACTTGTACACAGGAGATGTGGATAATGCATGTGTGCAGGCGCCTATTTTTCAAAGAAAAAGTAGCTTGAAAAAATCATGTATTTTTTTATAGTTATATGTGAACTTTTTCTGGAAACGTTGACCTGAGTGAATGACATATTAGCAGCGCATTATCTGGAAGTACACAAACCATGCAACCATTGCATAAAGTAGAAAGAATTACCCCATGAAGATCTCGTTAAAAGATGGGACGAATTCCGAGCACTGCTCAACTCATCCTCCGAGCCCTCTTCCTCCTCCGAGTCTGAGGCATGAGATCCCACGGGGCTGTAAGTGCTGTGGACCCTCGAAGATGAGTGGGATGAGGGAGGGCATTCGTTCAGCCAGGGAAAAAAACTGAAGAAAATGGTGGGGGAGGAGGGGGAGGAGGAGGAGGAGGATTTGCAGTGCAGACAGGGGCAGTAATGGCACTGGTACTGTCTTCAGTCTGGACATGCACGCGTTTCCTTGCACAAGCAGTAAGGTTTGCCTGTGTACCTGGATATAAATAAACATTCAATATTAAAAATCATGAGATGCTTAACATGATTGAACCATGTAATGCTTAATGACAGAACCCTCTACTCCCAGAGTTGTCCGTCTGGCCGGGCATGTCAGCACAACTGTCATATCAGCATAACTTACAGAAAAAGTAAATCTATGTCACAATCAAACAAACCCATCCCCCACCAGAAATTTAACCACTAAGCTTTCAGTCCCCAGCCCAATGGTTTACCTCTGGGACAGCAAGACGACTCGCGATGTGCACCGGCCTTGGATCCTACTACAATTATCACAAGCCCATGCTCAAAGTTCATGGCAATCTTTTAGAGGGGGTGATGGCAAGTATAGTCACTGACAGCCTAAGAAGGGATTCATTATATCGCCTAATGTCACAATCTCACTTGGCTGCTGAGTAATAATAAGCTTTAATCTCTTCTAATCGCATTTAAACAACTGCCTCTTAAATAATGTATTGGATACATGCACTATAGGAATTAAAGGTTGTTGCCAACATTGTAGGTCTGGGCTCTTGATCAATTAAGCAACCAATTATTCGACTAATGCTTTAGTTGCGATTAATGATTTTAACCGGTTTACTTTTAACAAAAAAGGTAAAAATTAACGCTTTCACTACGCGGACGTGGACGAGTACACCTGTATAAAGGCAAACTTTAGGAGATATTTTGACATAAACTAAACTGCAGGGGCAAGATATGTAACTCCAAACAAGTGGAGGTTATGTCCGTCCTAGCTACTTCAATACGAGTGTTTGTTTAGCGCAGCAGAGACTACTATGAACAATCAAAGGAGTTCGCTATTGCTGGAGAATATCAACGAACCTCTTTGCCTATGCGGCTGAAGTAATAAAATTTGTGAGTGTTGGTGACTTTTGACTTTTTTCTGCTACACATCAAGGTTGATTTAAAATCCAAAATTGTATATTGCACCACTTATAACCTATGCAGCAGCAGCAGAGGAAAAAAAATAATTTTGACTTTTTTAAAAACCAAATATGCATGGTAATGAACAAACCGATTAAGGGGTAGCAATCAATGGGGTTAAAATTTTTAATTGCCACCCAGCCCTGCAACATTATTGTATATGTGTATTTATTTTGTTCTAATCTACGTCACATTCACTAGATCTGAAATTAGTGTATATTTTATAGTCAATACCGTCATTTATGCAAATTGTTTCGGGTCACTCTCTGTTCATCACTAAATAAACATGTTGTCTGAATTTATAATAATTTATGAAATACGTCGCAGTCAGCTTGTAACGAGAAAGTCATTGCACCAAGGCAGATAGAAAAGTCTTACACCGCTTTGCACGTCGCCTCCGTCAGTCTGGCAGGAAGCCATAACGACGTTTCTTGTTGTTTGTGCCCAGCTGTCCACCATTATTTGCGAAGTTGACGCTTCGACGACCACGGCCACAACGTCCGACCAGTCGGGGGTGTCCTGTGATGACAAAATATACCAAACATTGTTTTACAAACTGGAACGTGTTTCACTATTACAAGTCATACAAGCTTACCTCAGACCTTCTTCGTTTTCTGGGCGGCGCGCTGAACCACAGATTCTGCTTTGACACGGCGTCGGACTTGAGACGTGCGTGCTTGGTGTCCAGGCCGAGGCTATGCCGCACTTGAATGTTCGTCTCGTAGTCACCCGGAAGAAAGTGGTCTGAACACAAGTGATCCACACGGTCGCCGATGTCGTCCGGACCGTTGCGGTCAATGGCTCGAAGCCACATGGCTCTTCGGTGTTGCTCGCGCGGCAGGTTGTAGAACCGTACGTTGGACGCACTACGGTACGCCGTGCTGCAGTTTCTCACGAGCCACACGGTCGGCATGGTGAGCACTAAAACGTGCACACGACGCGCACGAGAAACGAGAAGCGCAAACCACAACCTAAACTCGCCGCGGGCAGTAGCATGCGCAGCGCAGCCGGCCAGACGAGCAGCCGACAGACCCGGGTGTTACCATGGCTACCAAGCGACGGAAGACTCGGATGCGTTTGAAACCGAAACACAATCGCAATCACGTGATGCACTATCGTGTAAATAATGTAAGAGCGTCAATAAATGTTTATTTGTTTTTATCATTTTCAATTTGTTATGCGAACAATAAATCAGGTTTAATATCTGTTCCGCTTTATATATCACCTACGATGACGTTTTGTTGCCTCTGGTTCCCACCCCGTGTCATATGGTCATGTAAGAATCGCCAAAAAATATGATTTTTAAACGCGGTTTGCGAAATCCAGACGCAATATTTGGCCGCAAAACTTAGGAAACCACATCTTTGGGCTTTAATTAATATAAGAAAATTAAAATGAGGTCAAAACATTTTTGTTTCATGACCCCTTTAAGGAAAATTGTTGGCATCCAATATGACTGGGTAATTAATTTTGTGTAGTAAAAAGGTTAAATATTAATTTTCAAGGAATATGGTCTCAATTAGAATCTTGCTGCGCATCTCAAAAACTACTAAATACACATATATTACAATGATATAAGGCACGCGCAGCACCTTAAAGCGTTCTGAAGAAATGCTCCATTTCGACGCGTTTCTTTTTTACGGATTCGTATTGGAGCCCATCTCCTCGGGAGCAATCTCGCCTTCCTGTGTAAAAAGGAACGTGTGTGCGCCGCCACGCACCGCATATACAGATACTAAACTGACCCTACTCCCTGTTAGTGTATTATACTTCCCGGTTAACTGACGTTACACGACAATGCAGCTAGAAGCATCAGAGCCCCTAGTGAAAGGGCGCGCAAGATGAAAAATAAACAAAGACTTGACAGCAGTTCTCCGCTCTGATATCTCCTATCCCCTTTCTACCAGGTTCACGACCATGGCGGCAACACTAAAAGATGGGCGTCTGCTGTGTAAACTCACCGATTAGCTGAAAATAGAATTGCAGAGCCAAAATCACCCGTTTGTCACTGTTTGGTCAATGCTCTCAGAAAACGCAATGAAGGAGCGCATACCGTCATTCGGCGGTGTTGGAGTCTCTGCCGGATCTCTCACATCCGTGCTTTCATATCCTGCAGAAGGTAAACGATCGGAGATAACAACGCATTAATTTGTGAAAAGTCCTCGGCAGCTTAAGACGCGAAAAGTGTGGCAAGCCTAATCTGTTCTATTATCCATCCGCAGCCAATAGGATTCTGGCATTTGGCGATAAGAAAGTAGAAGAAGGAACCACGAGCCAAGAAGCGAGAATATGATCTGCCATTCCCTGCGTTTCTTAATCTCTCAATGGCTGTAGTGGGTAAAAATACGAGTATTGGTGCAAAGCAGAGCGAAGAGCGGGCATCAGAGAGTTTAGGCTCGGTGTTTTCTTTAGTTCATGCAGCAATTTTCGATCTGCTCGTGCAAGTGGTCAAAGAACCTCGTATAACGCGGCTTCAAATGTTAAACAGAACGACACCCTCTGGGATGATGACACTTGAAGATCCGTACCTTCGACAGCTGCACGTGAGTCACCTTGTTGCCTCTCTATTTAATACCAGGAGAACTAGTCCGTATAAGGCCCCTCGTACACATCACTCCTTCAATCCTCAACTTAATATTTGAAATCATACTCTTGGGCGAAATATGAACAGGTTAAATTGGTCGAATTATAGGTTACATTTCCTATCGTGACACGGACTTTTAGAAATATTTTCACACGAATAGTCAAACTAAGCAGAATTACGCGTTAAAAGTAAATTTTGAAGTGTGCCTTATTTGCACATGGTGCTTTCAGAAGAAGTCGTAAAACCAGCAAATATCATATTATTGGCAAGTAATGTTAATCTTGCACAACATCGATAAGTACGAAAATAAATAAACATTAATAGAACAAATTGAATAAAAGCTCCAATTATAACCTGCTACCGGTCACTTCACGAGAGATTTGGTAGGATTGTTAAAAAAGCTTGATTACAGGGTAAACGAAAATGAGCACAGATGGGAGTAAATCGTTTGTCCTCCAGCGAGATTCTGTATTGGAGTTTTCAATACTCCGCCGCGGAAGGGAGTTCAGCTTACCCCTAAGCAGACCGGGTTTCCGGGGAGTCTAAGGACGTAAACACGATCTCCCTTCAGTACTGGAGTTTGTACCTGGACCCACGGGAGTATTCTTTCACGTCCATCTAATGGTTTCTAAGTGAACCCCCAGGATTACCCTTCCACACACATGTGGAAGTTTTTACACGGACCCACGGCAGTATTTTGTACCAGGGTTGGGCAGTATATAAAAATACAATTCGTATCAGTATTTCTGTATCGCGATACATTTTTTTTGCACCAGTATCTGTATTCCTGTATCGAAATACATTTGGGATGTTTCTTTGTATTGCGATACAATCACGATGAAATGTATTTCGTTACATTTCTTAAGAAATACTCGCCCCCCCCCCTCCCCCGAAAACAAAAATACAAATCCAAACGCTTTTTTTTTTCTGAGGGAATTAGGGTTAAGGAGATTCTGGGGCATTGTTACTATGCTAACCAAGGTTCCTTCCAATTCTCCAAACTATTTTTCTATGCGTCCTCTTCTCTTTCCTAAGAAGTGCTGCGTAGTCGGGGATTCGAACCATGTGGCGTGCCAGGAGTGGAGTCGGAGCATCTTCTGCCGCCGGTCCTTAGGTAGGGATTTCTTGAGTCATTGTTTGCTGGCATCTAATGCCAGCAAACACCAATGCCAGCACTGCTAACTGGCTCTCTTGCCTTAGCATACACAGTTCACCCAGCCGGCAAAGCTGAGTCACAATCCGTTGCAGCACAAGCCTGGTGGTTATTGATTTGAAATAATAGCATGACTTACGCAGTTAAGTTTAAAACATATTCGAATGCGCCTGCGGCTGCGCCCGTAATATTGCACGGCTCAAGGGTACGTCATCAGCCGACGTGAACGTGACCCGCTGCTCTGGTGATCCGAAACCCAGGAAGGAGGCCGGACGCGGCCTCGCTGTGCCGACCTAAACTTCGTACACCTGCGACTCGTCTCAAGCGCACTTTTGCTCGGAGAGCTCGCACCATTGCCGGCAATATCAGGTCGAAATCCACGAGGTCTCTGTTCGGATGATGCTAGGCAAAACTTGAGGACTTCAATCCATGCGTCGGTGGCGGAGGGTCGGCAGGTAGGTCCTCCAGAACAGGGATACCACCGTATAGGTTTTCCAACCGTAACAGAATATAAGACATGTGTTCCAGGATGCTTCAAGTGGTCCACTTTTCTAAAAATTCTAAATGACACTGCCTGCACAATCTTCAACGAGGTAACCTACAACGAAAGTACGTATTGTCCTTTCATACAGCAGCATGGTAAACTTTCATCTTCAAGGCCATACCTACAGGTAAAGAATACCAGTTCATTCCACTGTGACGTCATGAGATCAATGTTGACAGGGGCATCCGTATTAAACAGGGGCGTGATGACGTTGTGATGGGGTTTAGGGTGACATAGAATTTATTTAGAGGTTGAAGTCTTTTCCCATCCCTCGTTAGACGGAAAGGATGTCAGGGAAGGGACCACGGTCAGTCCTTGATGAAAGGTTTTTTTGAGCCCGTTGAAGACTCCTCGTCGTCCGGAACCACCTTGAAGGCAAAGTTCCAAGCCTACGGGAAAGTAATTTCGGGATCAAAAACGTCCGCTTCAAACTTCAAGCTTCACCTCAGTTGGCGTCTCAAAGAAATTTGAAAAATGTATTGCAGTATCAGTATTTCTGTACTTGTATTTCAACCCACCCTAAAATGTATTCCTGTATTTGTATTTTCAAAGACTTTTTGCCTCTATTTAAATTGTATTTCCGATACGTATCGCGATACATTTTTACAGATGTATTGTAGTATCAGTATTTTAGCTACTATTTTAATGTATCCCAGTATTTGTATTTCCAAATACATTTTTGAGTATTTCTGCCCAACCCTGTTTTGTACACATTCTGTTTTACTTGGATCCACGGGAGCATTCCTTTACCGTAACCCACAGGCAAGTATGCAGTTCCAGCCAACCACGCGCATCTGCTTTCCCTATTTGCCATAAACAAGCGAAGCTCTTGAAGGTCAGCTGGCTAGGGAGGGCATCCAGGGGGCCCACAAGCCAATGTCAACGCTTGGACTACTTATGCCACGACCAAAAGATCGCCCCCTAAAGATAGAGCGTACGGTGGCGTTACTAGGAATCAATGCGCGGATTGTCCAGCCCCGTACATCGGCGAACCCAATAACTGGTAGGAGAGGATTCCACAAAACGAATACGACGTACGCAACTTTGACCACGAGGGACGCGCGGTTCTTCAACACTGCGGCGTCAAAAATACCCGCATTGACTTCAGGAACACCCGCATTCTTGACGTTGAAACCAACCACCGACAGCAACCTTTCTAGCACTCGTGGCATATACAAACTAAGCCAGAAAACGCTAGTAAATCTCTCGGCGCTTTACACCCGGGCACGTCCACACACTCCGAGACATAACTAAGAAAAACAAAAACAGCATAAAAAAGACTAAAACAAAACTTTTCTGCTCAAGGACTATCTCTAAAGTCACCCATGAAGAAGAGCTGAGTAGGCACTGAAATGGAGGGTTCCTAGATAGACTTTAGATAAACCGATCTCACTATACTTCGTCTCACCTTAGCATGGACTATAGTTAGCCGCGAATGCCCAACGCGCAAGCTAGTTGCTTTCGATGAAACCTTGGCGCGGCTGCACGAGCGCTCGTGCAGCGAGTGCTCCAGTCAAGGCAGTCAAGGCTATCCGCTCACGCTTGCACAGACTTTGCACCTGGTTCATGCTAAAGCGAGACGAAGTATAAGCGTTCCGCGCATGCGTGACGCTGCCATAACTGTAGTTCATAGGAGGCAGGCGTTAATTCACGAGGAAGCGCGTAAAGCCTCGTGCTCTGCACGCGCCGACTCTCAGCGCCGTTGTTGCGCGTGCGAAGATGCTTCAGTTTTCACGGTGCATGTCGGCAGCGGTGTCGCAGTGGAACTGGCGGTGAGATTGGTCTTTTATAGGGTTTAGTTGGACGCGTCCCATTTTTAAATTTGAAATAATCCCCGAACTCAAGTAACATCTGTGGGTAGTCCTGGGATGCAAGGTTCTTGAATTCAGATTACCTGAGACTTGATTTGTTCTAAGCTAATCATGAGTAGTTTAGTTGCAGTGAAGCAGTTATTTTTATTGATGTAAATATTTTTTTGTGTTATTGCCATATTTCATTATGGTTTATTGGGGTTATCTACAGCTTAGTTTGGGTTTAATCTGCTTCCTCAGCTGCGGTAGCTAAGAAGAAAAGAACGGAAAACGGAGCCACATTGCCGAGTGTGCGTTGTTCTGCTTTCCGAATGTTGAACTCCCTGCGCAACAGAGGCAGTGAAGCTATCTTGCTTTACACACCTCGGCCCATTGGATTCGTCCACAGTATGTACAGTAGGGTTTAGTTTTGCATCTGGCCACTAGATGCCCATATTGGCAGCGCGTTGTGGAAAGGAGAACGTGAAGATTCTGCTCGGAGGGCCACAATGCAAAACTCAGGAAAATCTTTGTTTTCTGTTTTTGGAATATCGCACTGGTGACTTCTATAATCGTTCCCTTAGTTTATTTTTCTAATCAAACGAACGTATGACCTGGGCACCCTCCGTCATCCCGGTGTGGTAGTTTTGTTCCAGAAGTTTAGCTTTTAGTTGTTCAGTCATCATCTTTAAAGTCCCTCTTAATTGAATGGGAGGTCTTCTTTGGAATGGCTATTTCGCTTCTAGTTCATTTATATGTTTCGACATTGTGTTGACTTCGTTCTCAATGTTTCGTTTTCCTACCTTTGATGTTCTAAAAATTAATAAGTCATTCATTCTTAGCACATCCAGGTGAGGAAATTGAACGTTGATAAATCGGAACTTCGGTGAAATCCGTTCCATGTCCTCTGGTAAGACCGAAGGCACTAGGATAGAAATGACCTGAGTGAGCCCGCGTGTTTCTGAGGATCTTTTTAGGAACACTTGTAGTGCTCACCAGACATGTACGTAATATTTTACAAGTAACAAAATTACTTACAATCCCTTACATTTATCAGTAATTCTCTAGGGGAATAATGACATATTTCAGAAAGTAATTGTAGAGTCACTTGCTTACCTTTTTGCGTAAGGGAATGATTGTAATATATTACATCTTTGTTTTCATTTGAAAATGGGTTAAGATTACCTTGTCGAGCCAAGCACTTGGAGTCGGCTCGCAGTTATCCCTTTTAGTTCTGGCCTCTTCCGTCTCGCACGACTTTCTTCTCCTTGTGGAAAACGGTACACCTTTTGTGCGTTCTTTGCAGTGTTCAAGCGCCCAGCGGCACTGCAGCACCCTATCGTTTGGCTTCTGTCGTCTCACGGGCTCAGAATAATCATTGTTCGCGGCGGCACCGGAACTGGTAGGAGCATACTCCATACTAATCGACTAAACAGAATTGTTTTTTTATAACTTTATGGCATTTTGCGGAGTGTCGTAATACCAAAACTCGTTCCAAAACCGGAGTAGAATCAGGTGATGTCGTTTTTAAACTCCGTCACCTAACAACAACATTACAAGGAGGGTTTCTGTTATATCTACCACAATGTACCGAAGCAAATGCTTTGAACAAATGAGTTTAATGTGCACCTTTGTCTTTAATACTCCCAGATGGTTAAAGTTTTGTTTGCAGTGTACTTAGGTACAATTTATTGTCGTAAATCGCCGGTTGGAGACAAGCTTACCCATCGTGGAAAATATTGCCGACTCTTCCTCTGGAAATAATTGAAGGGTAAAGTGAAAACCGCATGGTCGGTGTGACAGGAAAAGCAGACACCTTGAAATCACCCATTTTCAATATAAAGCCTGATTTAGACAGCTGCGTTAGTTGTCTTTCAAAAGACAAAAGTAATCAACGAAAAATTCGGCGGAACAGGTGTTTTCTCTATACAACAAACGACGCAAGAAGTAGTTTCATGTAACAATTAGGAGTAACACGGTTGTGTCGTCTCTGTCGTTGCTCTCGTTTCAATTATTGTAGACCATTGGAAATGTGTGCCACGCCTTTGGAATACATATTGCAAAATGTTGGCACTTATACCTAAACACTAACGCTCTCGACGATAATAGACCTATTGCTAAATTACCCAAGCATCAAGGAGAATGATGGGAATGTATGGACATGCGCCACACGCGCTCACCTTCCCCGTATAAAAGATTAGAAGTAAAACACCAAAATAAAGCGTTGACAAGCGCGCGTGCAAATGCCATTTGTTTTAGACATTTGCTTTAGAAAAGCTACTACTGCTGACGCCAGCACGTGCAGCGCGTGTAACTACACTCGGACCATGCTCCCTGGCGCTTGGGAATTTCGCAAAAGGTCTATTGAGGCAACGATCGTTGACCTCTCACAACTGTCATTGAGTTCAACTAAGTTGACCAGTATTACACGCTACACAGGCGCAACGACCCCAACTTTCTATCGTCCAAAAGCTAAAAAAACAAATCTATAGTAACTTTTCTTTTAAATAAAAGTTAACACAGAGGAATTATATGCACTCTTTTCATTCATTTTAAAACGTTTAACAGTAAATATGTGTAACAAACTTTTTAGTGCAAAAAAAAAAAAACACATAATTATAAGGTTTCACACGGATTGAAGCAAGAGAGACATAAATCAAGTCTTATCGGCCCCGACTTCACAATGACCCCGTTGGCCGAGCGTAGGCTCCTCCGATATGCCGTGGTCGTTTTAGCGGCCTTTGTGGCCCCGATACATACATCTTTCAACAATATTTGCTGCTACAATACCTTCAACATACCTCCCCCAATCTTCCGTTGTAGCAAATGCTTCGCTGGCGCTGGTCATCACCGGCAATGCGGGGGACGCCGCCATCAGATCAGTTAACTGCAGGTAGGCAAGCCCAGTTGATCGCAGTAATCGTTAGCGGCTCAATGACAGTTGGCGTCGCCGTGTAACTCCGGCCGATCGCGATTCAGTCCACTGTCGTTGACTCAACGACAGTTGAGAGCATTCGCGTAACTAGGGTATTAGAGCCGTTGATAGCTATCTTTGTAGCCTTTCAGTTTTATGCTCGTGATATACATTTCAAATCCGATATTATTTCGTTCGGCAAAGGCTACAAAGCGGGAGCTTGCTCGCTCTCCTTGCTTGCAGATGAAACTGCCTAGCTCAAGCTGTCCTTTAGCAAAATCTCCCTGCAAAGCCGCGATCTCGTGCTCCGTCATTCAGTCTCCTGTAGATTGAGATTTGCAGAAGAAGGTGGCGACCACATTGTGAGAAAGAAACTGTACTTAATATAAAATATTCGAATAATCGCCATGTGTGGGCTGCCTTCTTTGTTTACTTGCCTGAAGAACATGTTCTGGGCATGCCCAGTATCTCCCTTTCTCGTCATATAGAACACCGCGCATGTGTGTACAACCAATACCCCCTAAAGACAAGGACCGTGCATGATAGCGTCGTTAGTTTGTTTCAGACACGCGCCAAGGGGAAAGCGCGTCGATGCTCGACGAGTGTACGCCACCGAGCAGCAGACGCGTGTCTCTGGCGTTGACGCGTTTGCCGTTTTGTCGAGTCTGTGTTGTGAGACGATGCAAGAGACGCTGACGGCGATGCTTCCACGAAGTAGGCGGCGTTGCGTCGATCAACTAGTAATTGCGTTTGTGAGAAAGTGCACAGGGCTTGTCTGATACGTGGTATAGCCGCAACTCAGTGACTTAGCGTGTTTCTCTCACGTTTATCAGCTCTGAAAAAGTGGATAGACGCATCGTGTTTCTGCCTCATCAGAATGGTGCAACTTCCAGAGAGCAGCAGTTTACCAAAAGAGGGCTACTCGAGCACTAACACTCTTCTGCGTGGGGGAAGTTTTGCTTCGTGTGAACGGAGTTTCTCATTCAGGTGTGGGCGAAGCTATTTACACTCTTCCAGGAACAGTCCCTTGGTGCCGTGGAATGAAACTTGGGGCAGCTCGGTGTCAGCGCAGTCAAAGCAGCATCGTACAAAGCTATGGTTTCCTCTAAATATCCTCGGAAAATAGGAATTTTCTCCTCCGAAATCGCACAGTGTTGGCTCAGGCTTAAGCGGAACAGCATGGCTCTGCAGAATGCTTTGTTTCCAGGAACACCCGTACACATACATAGCGTGAACATGACCTTATTTCACCGTACCAATGGTACTTCTTACATATTCTTGCAAAGAAAAATGATTTAGCGAGCGAAATATAGGCTGCAGAAGATACGCGCGCAGCAGCAATGTGCTTCACGATGGCCCGTGATGGGACGTCAGGGCGCGCAATGTGTTCACCGTCTCAGACATGTCGACAGGGCAGAGCACGCGCTTCAAACAACACATTCAATGATGACGTTCACTAATAATACCAATCTGCTTTGTGTTGCTTTAACAAATCTCAGGGCTGTGATCAATGCGAATAGTTTTATTGAGAGTGCCTTGTGAGGGGAACTTTGTTCAACTGTCAAAGTCGGCGCCTCTAATCCTCACGTTTCAAAGAAAAATGAAGAAAAGTGCTGATTTCTGTTTGGCGAAGCACTGACGCGCAGTTAACGTTTCTGTAGTCATGGACACTTAGATATTTTGTTAATTTTCCATATTAGCCGTATTGTAAGAGATGATGAGCGTACGAGATCCCCTTTAAATCGTTGAAAATTATATATCATCAGCTTGACAATTTTTATACTTCTTTGGCCTCGGAATAATGCTACCTGGAAGAAAATGCCTGTTCTTTCCCCTCCCTAAAGTCATCAGTAGTGAATCCACGCAGCGCCGCCTAGCTTCCGTCAGCACCACCGCTTGCCCGTCTCGCAGCGTCTCACACCAAATGCGACGCTATAGCGTCCGGTGACGCAAAGGCGGACGCGTCTCCCGCTTTGCTCCGTCTCTGGTCGAGCTTCAGCGTATCTGCCGCTTGGGGCGCATCGAGAATACACAAGATATGACGTCATGTTAAGGCCTTGTCTTCTACAGGCATGTTTCGAACGCTCTACGGGCGTCAAAGGATTAGCGTAAATAAGCCAATGAAAGGAGCGCGTTTATTTGCTCGAATACCGAAACTGCAGGCTTCTGAAAAAAAAAAAAAAAAAAACATAATGCTAGAATCTTTTTTCCCTATGCACGGATGTTGATGCTGCATAGCATCGACATCCGTGCACTGCAGCGAATGCCCTAAGCATGAAAATACGAGGCCTCGGCTTTCAAACGATAGTCCACCGAAGAAGCGCTCGAGCAAGGAAGGCGCTTCTCAAAGTCAGAACCGCGGGCTAGTTTGTGGTTGTAGCTTTGGCTCTAGTTTCAGCTTAAAGGCATACTGAACAAAACATTTAGTGTCCATAATAGGTGGCGAACGAGCTTTCAAGAAGGCAGCAGCCGCCGCTGTGCGCAAGCAGACGCAACGAAATTGACGTCATAGTCTTTCATTTACACATATGATAACATTGAAAGAATGGGCTCCGGGAAAAAGGAGAACGAAGACAGGCTTTTCATCTACACGAGTGAAAGAAACGTGCTTGTTAGACCAATTAATCGCCTTCCTTTTACACCAGACCCCCCTGTGGTGATGAAGAGCCAGTCCGCATTCTTCTTTTGCCTTGAGCTTGCTCATTTCACCCTCATCTTAAACGTGAATGGAGGATGATGACGTCAATTTTGTTGCGTGTGCTCGCGCACACCGATGGCTGCTTTCTCGTGGAAAGATCGTGAGCCACTTAAAGGGCAACTCCGCTTCATTTTTGATATTTAGAAAACTATGCAGCCCTCTTTAGTATCATATAGGAAGAACGCATGTCAAATATTACGATCTAATTTCGTCTATATATTTAATAAACTGGCTAGCAAACTTTCAAATGAGCCAAGTCGCCGAAATCTGCCAACTCTAGCGTGCGACGCGGGGCGCAATCGTCAGCGCAGTCAATGCGACGGAGTTGGAGCGGCCAACGTTGAACCACTACGTCAGAGGCATGACTACGTCATTCTCGCGTTTTGTTTGTTTTTACTTCTTAGAGCGAAATTGAACGATGACGTCATGAGTTTCTCCTCCCGGTGTTGGCTCAACGGCGTCCACCTGATCACCGTAACGCGGATGCGCTAGTTTGCGCTGCCCTGCGCGCTTATCGGTCTGCTTCTCCGCTCCCCCTCTCATCTTTCGTCTTCTCCCCTTCCCCCTCTCCCCCGGGCCATCACCGTCCACGCCATGCGAAGCGACCTGCCCGCGTCGCGTGTCCTGCCCTTTTGCCCCCACGAACGTCACAAGACCACGTGGTTCGACGTGACGTGGCCATGACTCTGTCGACACGAGACCAATGTTGCCTGACGCAACCGAAGTTTCGGTTTCGGTATCAGCTGATGTTTAAATTAAGATTACACAAATAACACTCCACATTTCCCGAATCCGAAGACCTAGAGCTGTTTAGTAGTGCTTTGTGAAATGGAATCACATGTAAACCTAAATTTTTCGAAATTGAGCGGAGTTGCCCTTTAATATGGACCTTAAAATGTTTGGTTCAACATCCCTTTGGGGGTGAACGCAGTACACCCTCATCTCGCATCACACACTGTGGGTCTGCTTGAGCAACTTTAGGATTTTCACCTATAAAACAAAAGCTTTCAAATGTTTAAACCACGTGTTGCCAGATTTGAGTAGCAGCGCCTACCCAGTTTTTTTTATCACGCGCATATAAAACAAAACACAAAATAACAGGACTTCATTTGTTTTTCATTATTTTACAAAAAGAAAATTTCAGTATGAGAACTGCATCACCTAAAACATACTTGTGAAACGTTTAGTTGCACTCAGTTTATTTATTTAATATAGTTACATTTTACACCAAAAAGCGCTCGAGAACACGCAGCATGTGGCAGGCACGTAGCCAGGATTTTGTTTTGGGTGGGGGGGGGGGGGGGAGGGGGGGGGCCCGCCCATGACGAAATGCTGTATGAGGGGGGGGGGAGAGAGGAGGTCCCAGCAAAATGGAAGATTTCGGGGGGGGGGGGGGGCCGGGCCCCATGCCCCCCCCCCCCCCCCCCCCTGGATACGTCCCTGGCATGTGGCATTGCTCAGACCCACGACAAACGCGACGCGATTGCTGGACCCTTTCAAGGTGTAGCATAGAAGACCAAAGTAGCTTACCCATTTCTGCAGTCGTTGGCTACGAACGTTGGGGAGGCTGAAAAGTCGAAGGTGTTCTGTCGGTCCCAAGGATAAGACAACAGGTCAGAGTAGTGCCGCTTAGGGTCAACATCGCCAAACAAACCCCGAAACGCTCATGCACGGACTCCTACACTGAGGGGGGAGCCTCAGACTGAACTAAGAACTTTACATTACAAAGTTAAACTCTGCGAAAACGCTGAGCGAATGAGAGTGACCTACTGTCGAGTTCAATCAGAGACGAATGGAATGGTCAGCGTGTGTGAAAGGGGCTGCCAAGACCACAGCCAAGAACGTGAAAGTGCTGGCTGCTTCTTTTTTCTCTGATCTGGCCTCGCGGCCTGCTCGAGGTTTGCGCGAGCAAAATAACTAGAACAAAAATGTTAATGTTAATTCAGTGCCACCTGGTGACTCAAATGGCAGTTTAAATTTCACCGTACTAATGGCGGCAATGAACCTGTGGTACACTGTACCTGTGGTCTGCAGTGTTGTATGGGGCACCGTCATCATTCGCAAGTCTGCGGTAAATGAGAATGAGGGCGTTACTGTCCAGTTCTTTTTTAAATCTCTTTCAGTGTCAATGGCGAAAAAGATGCAACCAGTCAGAACGAAGCGCCAGCCCATATAGACACCTTTATAAAATACGATACATCAAGGGGCTTTGAAGCCGAGTGTGTGCTACTACCAGATTGACTGGGCCCGAGTTAGAAATGAACGCTCACGCAGCTCTTGCATCCAATTCCTGCTTCACGTCGCGCTAGCATCTAGAATGTATTGGCGTCGAATCATCTGTCTAGGAGCATGCTCAACTTCTTCCTTTATCCCTAAACAGAAGGCCTCCATTAGTATAAAACATATGCCATTTTTTAGATGATGATGATAGTGATCAAAGTTGCCAGACTGAATTCCGGAAAGGGTCTATTGTGTTCTGAGTTTTATTTACACAGGACCCCAGTCAGCCCCAGTGAGGGTCCGATGTCTCTGCTGTATATAAAAAAAATTGCCAGGAGACCAACACCCAAGAACTGGGTGTTGGCGGCAAGTGGCGGGGCGAACGACTTGCGGCTGGCGTATGCTGACTATGCACGACAGCTCCAGTTTCAGGCAACGGAGGTCTTCTCTAAAGCCCACCGAAATCTGGAAGCGTCACGAGCTAGCCAGAAGGCCCAGTACGAACGCGTGCATCGAGACGCCCATTAACATGCTCTCGCTGACATGTACATGCTCTCGCAGATAGGTACTGGCCCCCAACGTCCCTACTTTGCAGGGACAGTGAGGGATCGGTACATGTTTGCGACCTCGAACCCTACACAAGGAAGAAGGAGGAGCCGACCGAGGGCGTTTGTTCCTTGCTGCAGCAGACACGCTGGCGGCGAACCGGTGCCAGCGGCCTTTTCCTCCTCCCCGCTACCAGATAGAGAGCCGTCGTAAATAGGGATGACGAAATGCTGTACTTCGTGCCACCCCAGGGAGCACCGGGAGATCGCTAGATCGGTTCACGGGGACTTGGCTTTGCCTACCAGGGGGCCGATACTTTTATGCCATCACGTGGCCTGCCTTCCGAGGAATCACCCGCTCTACGGTTGGGCCGGAAAATGGGCGCACACTGCCCGAGTCCAGCTATAGTCGTTTTCTGTTTCATGTCGTTCTCAGTCATGGGGGATTCCGTATCTGGTATGCGGGACGAAAAAATATTAACATATTTCAACCTGGAATATGCGAGAAAATATAGGTGAGGCAAAACAAGAACTTGTGATAATCACGCATTATTCGTAAACCCCTTCCCGTCGCGTGGTGAGATCAAAACAATGTTTTACCGCATACCAGAAGTGATGGCATTCAAGATGTCTGCGCCTTTGTGGAAAATGTGTATTGGCACTGGGAATCCGACTGCCAACCATGTTCTCGGAAAGCGATTGCTTTTCTTTCGCTGACAGTGTTTTTGTTACCTAGAACAACGGCGCTGTCCACGCAGCTTCGCATATCCACGGGCCGGGAGGAAGCGCCTGTGAACAACTTTTTTGCCCACAGGCGCTTCCTCCCGGCCCTTGTATATGGCAAAATCCAATCAAAGATTGGTATTCTGCGCCTCGGCGCAGAACACCGTTTTGATTAGATTTTTAATATAGAATTCGGCAGCAATTGAATGTATTTTAGGACTTTTTACGATCACAGAATTCACTTCAGTGCCCCATTAATAGCACAGGATTAGCCGGTTGAGTGTGCTTCTCAGCAAGCACCAATATCCTGAGAAAAAGCGATACCCGCGAATTTCGCGGGCATTGCTTTTCCGCAAAAAACGGGTGATAGGTGAGGGGCGCACGATGGGACTAACCGACCACGATTATGCAAGAAGTGCTGACCTGATATTCTGCTTTCATTATTTGTGCTTTCTTTATTTTTCCAAGGGGTTAATTCCAGATAAAAGAAGAAAAAAATATTTGCGTATACCAATCAGATTTATAAATTCCCTCATTTAGGATAGCTGCACTCTAAGAAAGAATGGAGGAAAAAGGTAGCAACGGCGCGTCTTCCTCCCTTCTACTGACGCGCCTCCAAGTGGACATGAGAAGAAGGGAGGAACGAGACGTTTCCCTTCTTCTCCAGGCAGACGGGAGAAAGCTTTCGCCCTCCCAACTCATCTTCTTTCGGTTTCGTTTTTCGAGCACGTCGCACACGTTGTTTAATAAATGTTGTTAAGTTGATTGAGCTTCAATGGCAGCAAAGGCCGCCTGTAATTCCGTTTTCTAGTCTAAACGTGCAGAACATTTCGGTTGCATTGACGTTTTTACCACTAATTTTATCAAACGAGCACACGAAGCCGCTAAAAATAGCGAAGTTCTGGAGCAGTGCCAGCGGCGCTACGTACACTGGTTAAGATGGCCGTTTCTGAATTGCCACGCGGAACTAGAGTAGCGGAACCACGCGGAACTGTGTCGACGTTTTCGACGTTATGGAAATCGCAGAAACTGCGTCCAAACAGGCAGGTTTTCCTGCCGGCTGCCTGGGTGCCTTCCGTGCTGAATTCGGTTCTGTTTTCCCGTGCCGAGTGCCAACCGGCGTTGAACGTGGTTCTGTATTTCTGCGTGTCAGCAACATAGCAGCAACATCGTGATGGCAGTGTTGTGCGTATAGAAGACTGGAATTATCGCCGATGTGATCGTGTGTTCGCGTGTCAGTGGTGTAACAACAAGATGAGATGACGTAAACTGTCGGGCATGGATGCCGCTGGTCGGGCCGTGATCGGAGGGGGTGGGTGTCGCAGGTTGACATTCCGCTTTACATTAAAACGTTTAAGACCACTTGAGAGATTAGGCACGTGCAATCGATTGACTTGCGGATTGTCATGTTGGAACGCTGGTCTGAACAGTAAGCTCCTATCGTACAGTGGCAAATGTGACTGTCAGTTATCTCCTCACCAAGAGCGATTGCGCTCTGGGGAAAGGACTGAACAGTACAAAAGTATGACGGAAAGTACGTATATGTAAAGTGTGGAATTTTAGCATTAAAAAAGAATAGTAGGTAAAATCTAAAAAAAAGCTACCCTTTATTTTGCTGTTTAAATATACTACGGTGAGCGCTAGAAGTTTTCGAGCTCGCCACGGCGTAGCTTCGTACACTTAACACCTGCCGCAAGTCGCGGCTTTGACTGCATTCAAGTTGATCGAAAAGTGATTTCTCTGCCCGTGAAGCATCACTTCCAGCTGAGTGAATATCCGCTCTACAGAGATTAACTCAAGACGGCATTGCAGCCAAATAAAAAAACAAACGCTACAGCACAAATACAGTCTACGACGTGCCGTACGGGGAAACAAACTCGTAGCTTCGAACCGATTGGAGCGGCTTGATTTATTGCCTTTCAAATAATTACGGCGTGATCGAGCGTTTACGTTTTAATAAGAGATTCTTTCCCTGAGCCATTCAAAATACTCTAAGAGGTATGACATTGCTGAAAGAAAGAAATGAACATGCTGGGAATATTTTGTATTGCTTAGGGAGTCACCGTACGTTCAAAACGACCAGTATAAAAGACGGAAATGCAGAGCTCGGATGTAGTGTTCGGGTTATTGTGCCTGTGTATTGATGTTCGTATGTGCCATGTATGTGTATGCGCTCAATGTATGTTCACCTGATGCTTGTGGTATGCGGAATGTGTCTACATATGCGTATAGCAAACGTTCTCGATGTATAATGGTGGCCTGAGAAAATAAAAATACTTTTTGTAGAACATGAATTGGGCGGTACCTACCGCCATCTAGCCTAGCTACTTGCAATTACTCTGCTTGACCCTGCCATCTGTTGGCAAGCGATTTAACCTTTCACGCTACGCGATGAACAGCGGCTTCGAGTTTGTTCTGTTGGGAGCGGCTTTTTCGTTTCGCGGATTGACTTTCCATTCCTCCGTGATGTGCGGTTGACGAAGGAATTGTGACTCGAGGAACAGCAAAGGTAAGACGTAAAGGGCGTGAAGTAACTGGGTATCGGTTGTCTCCGTTTAACATCGCAGTGCTGACGATAAGAAGACTGAGTAACTGCTTTCGAAGCGGAAGTTTATGTAGCTGCGGGGGGAATCTGGCTTCGGAAACAAAAATAGCTCGCGGAAAGCTCGTGTTACGCTTTTATTTGCTGCTCCTCTCGTCCCATAAAAGAGGCGTAGCGTCCTCGTTAAGCCTCACTGAGCTCGATTTGCTCGATTCAGGGCCGATATAATGAGATGCAGGCGACGGAGCAACTTTTCTACCCTTCTTGAAGGACAGACAACTTTTGTCCCTTTCTAAAGGAACATAGGTTACAATACCGTTCCTCCCCTTAGGGAGGACTATCGATACCCTTTTTTCTAAGAGTGTGGGCGTTTGATTTGGTATAGTTTTAAGTGAAGCCATCGATTTACATACCACCCTAGTGCAGACTTGTGCTCGTTGCTTGAACAATGTAATGGATTACAATTACAAATTACCGAGCCTCAAATGCAATGGAAATTACCGTTACAAATTACTTGGGCTGAGAAGTAACGAATTACTTTACTCATTACGTTACAAGTTACTTTCACGTTACTTTTTTTGTACACTTATCCAAAAAACAAGACACAATTTTCATATTCATAAAAAAAAAAAAAAAAACATTCTGCAACACTACTTTTCATGTCTCATACGCCCGTATTATGGTAGTCCTTAAAAATTGAAAATTCTGTTTAAGAAAAAGAGTGTATTTGCGCTCTGTTCGCTGACAAGGCACCGAAAGCTGCGACCACACCCGCCATCCCGCTAGCTTACGGCATTCCGAAGTGATTCTTGAAATTGTGCAGACAAAGCTAGCGGTGCGCATACTCAGTAGCAGCGCGTACCTCTGCTACGAGATTCGGAGCTATTGTCGACGTGCGCGACCGAAAGCGTCGCTGTGGTCGGCCTTCCACGATTGGCCGAACGCTGACTATGACGTCAGAAAAGGATGTCTCATCGACCGAAATAAAAGGAATGAAAGAACTTTAATTTTGACGGTGTTGGCAGTGTTCCTTTGAGAGCGCTATGATTTCAAAGTTGCACCATTCTATTTACAAACACCATCGAACTTGTTGTTTGCAAGGTAACGATGTCACAAGGGGGAACCATAGGTTTCGACTCGGGTGTTTCGCCCGTTTTTCACAAGAAAAGTAAAACTTGGTTTTAGCGTTCCAATGTATAGCCCAATGCAGAATGTTGAGCTGTGTCTCTTTGAGGGATAGCTGAGCACTCCTGGAGCTTTCCAAGCATAGCCGGAGGGCACGCTACACGTCAAGCAGCCCCTTCATAAATTCGATCTGCTTCTCAGTCAACTTCTCCCTTTTAGGGGCGAAGCTCCTTAAGGCGTGGGTCTGTCCCTCCTAGTTGTGGGTATGTAGCCACTTCGAGGTTTAGTTTATGAATGGCTCAAGAGATGGCGTGTTCCGGAATTAACTTTATGTAGAGATGACAGATGGCGCTTAGCTCATGTTATAAAAGGCACTCGCTCTTGGCGCTGCTCGTAGTTTAGCTGGATGGAGGCCTCGTTGGTGATTTTAACGTGGATATCGCTGACACGACTGATAATTGGCTCATCCAACATATGGCTTCTAGATACGCACTTAGATGTATATCGTTGGACTATATGAAACCTACCACGATTTGAGGAACATGCATAGACCTAGTATTTGCAAATTTTCCACTGCAACCCATACAAGAACCGCTCACCCTTCATTTCACGGACCATAAAGCCGTCATAATGAAGGGACATCGCAATCCATCCATCTTCTCTAAATAATAAAACTTGATTTGTATACACACACACACAGTGTTTCTCACGTCTTTACATGGCGATGAGTGGGCGAATTAACGGAAGAATCGCTGGTTTACCGACGATTCACTCCGGAGCTTCGCCCACTCATCATCATTCACCACGTGGATATGCTGTGACTTTTTTTTATGTTGTTCACGACCTGTCTTGCTGGGGTTTCTCTTGGTCTTGGAATTGGCCTTCGTGCTCCCGACGCTGGAGAGACCTGCGCTAGTGCTTGGAAAGTCGAGCTGGCCCAAGCTTGGACTGATTTTGGAGTTAAAGACAACAGCATCCTCGCAGATCACCTCTATAGTGTCGTCCACCTGTGGTAGTAACTAGAGTCACCGGATCTGTAAAGGTAGGGCCCTTTTGTTCTTGCCTGCTAGCCAGACAGAAACAAATACCAACCCAGACAACACCCGACATCCTCAGGACGTCCTCAAAAGGTACAAACGTCCTCACAGTTTTCAAGACGTCCACAGGACATCCTGAGAACGTCAGTCGCTGGATCATCCTAGAAACGTCCTTCCGAGGACTTATTGAGAACGAAGGATACAAAGGTAATCATTGCCTTCCCACCTGCTAGTAGGACACAGAAAAATACCAACATAAAGACGACAAAACTTCTCAATGTGATTGGTTGATCGGTTTCAGTTGTCCTGGTGATCAGCCGTTCCAAGCAGTCTTAGCAGGACCGCTGTGGAGCATCATCGTTCTGAAAGCGTTTCTCGGCCAATATACGTGTTTTTCGCGCTGTGCATTCAATAAACGTATAACTCATGCTTGTCTTCCTGCAATCTTAGAATTATGTTGCTCTTATTGCGTGTTTAAAGGCAGTAAAAATTTTTTTTGAATTCCTTCAAGCACTGAGTTTGTATGTGATGGCGGTAGGACGTTGTGCGCCATCACATGGGACGTCAGAGCTTTGAGGCAGTTAAAAATAATTTCCCGGTCTTGAAATATGCAAGAAGAGCAACATAATAGTAAGAGATCTAGGGAAATAAGCATGAGTGACAAGTTTATTGCATGTACAGTGCCAAAGACGTTTTATTTGGCCGAGGAACGCTCTCAGTACAGTAATGCTTCATACCGATCTCTGTGCGACTGGTTGGAACAACCCTTGTGAAGCTTCGAAGATTGAAAGGCCCAAAATCGCCATCGCCATGGCAACCGACAACGATCAGCCAATCACCTTGTCGTCTGTATGAATATTCTTCCCAAATGTTTCCAAATGGAAGTGAAAAACATGTAAACATGTATGTAATGTGCAATTGTATATACTGAAAAAACTATGTAAATAGCTTGTACTGATCAAATAGGATCATTCTATACTCATTGGTGCAAGTGCTTTCGCAAATGTTATTCACATAATCTCAAAGCAAAGCATTATTTAAAGTAATTAATTGTTTTGTTCTTTAAAACTACTATTTCATTAATCATCCTCCTCTTTACCTTACAAGAGAGTTAAACAATTATTCAAATGATAAAAGTAATGGTTATTCCTTTAAAAGAAAAAAAGATTAATTATTCTAAGATCATTGAAACAAATGCTTCACCGAAGGTAAAATATACATAAAACACATTGGTAGTTATATTCTTGTAGATAACCCAAAACTTGTTTCACTTGGACAGCTAATAATATAATATATGCTAAAGAACAATAATTCGAACCTACCAACTCAATTACAGCAAAACCTATTGAAGAAAGTAAGAGATAGGAACAAAATAATTTTGCGATTGCGCAATCCCAAGGCACACCATCTTAATTGTGCTTCTTATACTTTTCAACATCTAACACCCTCATAATTGTATTTCTGGATCGCTAATTTTCTAATTCTCCATTCACACTATCAAAATAGCTTTATATCACCAATCCGGACCTCACACAATAATATTTTACTTCCGAAAAAAGAATCAATTTCAAAAATTATTTAATACCTATTCTAACATTTGGCTAAAAATTATTACGAGTACATTCACCCATAACTCATCATCACATAACTATAAGATCCAATCACTCATTGCCAATCATATTTTATTCGTTACAGTACACAACTATACAAGCAACAGATCAAGTAAAACACCAGAAAAGAAGAAATGAAGAAGGAAGGATGAAGAACAAAACAAAAAAAAAAAGAACTTCCAAATAAACATTCCCGCGGTTATTAGCGGCGAGATGTTTTGGTGGCGCCCTCCTGTGGTTCCCCCTTGTGACGTCATTACCTTGCAAACAACAAGTTCGATGGTGTTTTTTATTAGCATGGTGGAAGCTTGAAATCATTGCGCTCTCAAAGGAACACTGCCAACACCGTCAAAATTAAAGTTCTTTCATTCCTCTTATTTCCGTCGATGATGAATCCCCTTTCCGACGTCATAGTCAGCGTTCGGCCAATCGTGGAAGGCCGACCACAGCGACGCTTTCGGTCGCGCACGGGGCTAATTGCAAGATCCTTCCCGTGGGTGGCAACGCTTCTCCCCTTTTCAAATTGGCATTTATATACAAAAAAAAAAGCGATTTAGCTATTTTTATTTTTTTTTTCTAATTGGCTTAAACCTAGCTGTTATACCTCGAGTGGCAAAGGTTGGAGAGTACTTTATTTTTCAGTTTTGTTTATACTCTCCACTTAGAATTCTAGAATTCTGCCTCCAGCCAAATGGCATTCAGCTTGTAATCTTTCGGGGCGACATGGATGCTTGAAGACTCGCTGTCGCGATCTCTCCTCTGAAAGCACTTTACAGAACAACGTCGACGCTTTACAGGAGCTGGCATCTCCAAAAAGTCGGCATTTGCACGCGCAAGCCCCCCAAAAAATGCACCCTAAGGAAAGCAAAGAAGAAAACAAAATTAACAAACTGCGCTATATAAGCCAAAACCCTGCGTCGCTTCCTATCAATAACACCTGCGACAGCTGCTAAACATACACTACTTCATTTCAGGAAGTCTCACTCAAGCACCTGGGTCAACACGAAACACTGATCACTTAGGTGAAACGACTTGTGAAGGTGGGAGAGACAAGTGGGAGCAGACACTTCGGCGGCCATGAAAAGTATGGCGAAGCTTTTGTTTGTTATGGTATGAATCCAGGCGAAAGTGTCCGTCTTGTAAACCTTTTATAAAGAATAATAACTCTCATTTCAAGGGCTATTTTTAAACGTAAAAACATGCCGCTGAAAAGGAAATTACAACATATCACAAAGGTTTAACAACAAGATCTAAGCTGTCAAGTAATCTCTTAGCCAATGAGAACAGTTGCTATCGCACGTCACTCCGTGACGTATAACAGCCACTCCGTGAAGTATAATACCAACTTTGTGGAGCGCGCTTTAGACGCAACGAAATAGCCGCTAACTAAAATCAGTCTCCCGTAATAAATTATGCTGTAAAAATATTTTTTTTTTTAGAAAAAATAGTTTTGTGGCATGCTTATCCCAATTAAGCTGGTAAAATAAGCTTTCAGTTACTTTTGAGGGCAGATATAGTCGCCTTTAAAAACTGAAACATTACATACAGTGTACTAAACCTCAACAGGTTGTTACCACCCATATACACAGGGTGCTTGAACTTAATAGACCGATCTCACAAGCCGTTCGGCTCATGCGCGAACTTGAGCAAGCCACCTTGGGCGACGCCATAACTTTAGTCCACGGACGCGGAGTAGGCTGTGTGTACACCAAGGGGACTCGCGTATTACAGCCGGTACACCCATATCGCCAGCCGCGGCGTAAGCTGTGCAAACACCCGTAGTACACTCAGACCGCCAGCCTAGCTGTGTTCTGCCTTTCACTTCAAGTAGGTATGAGTATGCTTTCAATCTTGCCTTTTTCGGTCTCTGGTGTTTGAACATGCGATCCACGCGAAAAAGTCTCGTCTTTGTGCTTTTGCCGCTAAGTTTATTTGCAGTGTTTAAAAATTAGAAGGGAATGTGGTACGGATGGCACCCCGGGTTTATTAAGCTCCTTTTGAGCTGTCATGCAGGTCAGGAGCATGCATGTATGCCCCTGACCAACATCCTGACCGTCAGTACATGCGCATGTCGCGCATGTATTTACGGGTTGGATTTGCTCGTCTCAGGAGGGGGAAAATCAATGCCACGCAATCTTTCATGCGCGACATCTGTCGATCTGTCCCGCCAGACGCTGTTAAAGGTGAGGCTAGCATTCGTAATAAGCTCTTCCAACGTAAACATTCAGATGATTCGCTCACTAACATTCGTGAGCAGCATTTACCCTTTTGGTCATTGAGCTCGCGTTATTCATCGTTTTATTGCGTGCTACGAAGCTGGTTTTTTTATTGCTCATATTTTGACTTTGTAGTTGGGCAAACATTTCTGCGGTACGTTTGTAAATGAAGCCATAGTTCACATATTGGAAATGTGCTTCGCCGTTATTAGTTTGCCCTGTTTCAGTTCGTTGCCTCTACTTTCGACCCAGGTTTCAAAACGTTTGGTGCTACCAACTCGTCAGCATTGTCCTGTGTCCACATTTGAAGCGTCTATGCTATTTATCTGCGTGCACTTGGCAAGCGAGCAAAGGCTATGCAAAAGAGCTGGATTGTATCTGCACGACGCCAGCAGTATAAAAATGAAGCATTGTGATTAATGTGCAGTTACCTTTCGCATTTGTGGCTGGACCAATTATGTTAAAAAGTAATGTTCTTTAATTTTCAGGTCATCCAAGCCAGAGGTCATGAGCAGCAAAACAGGAAGGTTGGTAGAACTTCTGCCCAGGTGTCGAAAAGAACTGCCCGAAGCAGTGATTAGATGGACCATGTTTACATAAATAAATATGTTTATTCGGTTCTTTTTACAAGTTATACTTGGTTGGAACTTGATTGCAGTGTTTCGTCACATTTATTATCTCACGTGCCAACAGGTACAAGGTTTGTGGGGAGGGGATTTAAAAACAAAATATCCTCACTATAAGGCCCAGGCATTACTGGTAACATAGCAATGGTTTTACTAAAGTAGATTATGCTGCACACTCACAGCAACTCACATGGTTTCCTCGTTGGGGTGAAATAACGTCAGACTAGCAACAACAATAAAATATTGCACGTGAGGTGTGAGGTCAGTTTGCCCGGAAAGTACATACAGCAACATTGTTCATGATGCAAGAGATGGCAAATTTGGGCAATCTTGAGGCCAATGGCGAAGTGAGTTAGCGCTCTGTAGCTCGGAGCAAGTGGAGGATGGAAGAGTAAAACTTGCACTGAAGAGTGCAGGGATATCGTGTTCTTAGCCTGTCACTGGTAGGTTCGGTCAGGATGACCACCTTACTCGGATGCAATCGTGTAGTCACTATGGCACAATTTATATTAGGGACCCCACGTCTGATGAGTTGCTGTAACCAGCGGATAGAAGTGACCCCAAGCTCTCCGTTTAGCTGGGATTGAGGCTGAAATTTGACATTCCTTCAAATTTCTTCCCAAATAAAAGCGGCTTGTGCTGAATTTTGTTATATTTTCATTCAGTAGCCGAACTTAGGAGGAAAAAAATTATGCCTACAGGCCAACCCCACTCTGTTTCATTTAAGTGCTTCAGCTTCCCTGTAACACGCTACACTTCAATAATTACATAACTACACACTAGTGCGATACTCGTCTGAATCAAGTAGGGCAGGAGCAAGAGTCAAAACCAGTAGATCAGGACCAGTTTTGTGAATATGCTGCAGGAGTAATTTTAGTAGAACCATTCCGATGCTGGATGCATTTGCTTTAGTCCCTAGCGCAACTTGTGCGGCTAACAGCAACAGCCGACAACATCCAACCTCAGACACATGCAGCATGCATGTGAATGCATATTTGGTAGGCATGAAATCTTGGTGGTTGTGAAGTAAGCATGAGTGATTGCAGATCTGCCAAAGATGCGTTTACATGCATACCGCACGTGCTTGAGGTTGTTCATAGTCCGCTGTTGCCGTTTGTTGCCCAGCTGGGAGAAAGGGTGATGTGAAATGGAAAGGGGAGGAGCTGGAGGCGCGGCCATGTTCGTCTGTTCGCTTGTACAGTTGCTTTCAGCCGGAGCGGAGGAAAGCAAAAACAATGCCCCCCCCCCCCCCCCTCCCCCCACGCGCACCGCTTGCGCCACTGAAGCCGCGTTCGACATTCTTTTCCACACCATACTGACTACACGCCGGTCCACCCCTAAGCTGACAGTGCACTGAAAGCTGCATGCCCGCTGAACCAGTCAACTCCCGGTCTTTAACCACGTGATCACACCCTCTTTGCATATTCACGCGTGGAGAGCGAGATCTGGCGATAAGAGACATGCGGTTGATTGGTCCGACGAACACGCTGCTTCCACCGCACTGTCAGCTTCCGGGTGAACCGAGCATAGAAAATGCCTTTTTCGCTCCGGCGTCGGGCGAGAAATAATTAAGATGCGGTGTTCTCTTTTTCCGGTATGTTCGGTGCTCGTCGCGCCGTCACCTCTTTACGCGCGCCTCTGCCCGCACTGGTAGCAGCGGGCCTGCTGGAAGGGGGCCGCGGGCCGGACCACATTATAAGCAACATGGCCAGCCGCGGGCCGGTCACAAGGCCTACGCGGGCCGGATCTGGCCCGCAGGCCGGGGTTTGGAGACCCCTGGCGGCGTAGAACATAGTCTGCCTCAATGGGCGACTTGTCGCCCAGCCTGTAGATGAGAAATTTAGCCAGTGCAGTACAACCGGTAGCCTGGGGTCTTTAACGTGCACCACGCAGTAGTGATACACGACCGGTACGATGCTCATCCAAATCGAAACGGGCAGGAGTGGGGATTGAACCCAGGATCCCTGGGTTCTGCAGCACGAGCTTTTGCTCCACGTTCTCCAAGTTGGTCTGCTCTAGCCCACTCTGCCACCGATCCTTTTTTTTTTTCTTCATTGCGCTCGACCACCGATCCACCTTTATCTGTCTGGACCACGTGGTCTGGACTAGTCTGGACTAAAGCCCTTCGATGTGTTTGGCCCATGTCTCGAGCGGCCCTCGGAAGCAGTTGTCGGCGCAGCACTGAAATGAACGGCCATTGGAAGCAAATGACAGCGGAGCACCCGCTCCTGGCACGTGTCTTGCGCGATTCCACAACAATGGTTGGCGGTACTTGTAGGCGGGAATTTCATCAAAGGAATTTAGTCTGCATTTGCCGGCAGCGTCTTCAACTTTTGGAATTTACGAGGATAGCTCGAGTGCAACATGGCTTTGTGTATTTGAGTGGTTCTTTTTCGCTGACAGACAGACTGACGTAAAGTGTCCTTTCTTGTCTTACCCGTTGTCAATGTTGTCACCTGCTGTGCACTTGGCGCGCGATTGTGGACGAGTAGTAGAGCCGCGCCACTTGCTCGGACAGAGAACTCCTTGGTACAGTTCACGGGTGGGAAACGGTTGCTTCTTGTTTCTTTTGACTCGCCGCGCAGAAGTGTGGGCTTCACCACTAAATGAGCTATGCTTGTCGGCACTCTGTTCCCCAATATTGCTGTGGGCGCCGCCATCTTGGTGCTTGTACAGAGCAGACGCAACTGCCGATCGTCATGATTCAAAAATGCGACTTTCTCAGCATTCAATTCGGTGTTAGGAAGCTCATGTAATATTGCTTTACTCTGTTGCGAAGTGTTTTTAATATTTGCGGAGGTCGTAAAAGCGCTTCCTGTGATTTTACATAAATCTTCAAGTAACTGGCAACCATACCTTTAAGCCACAAAATGGACGAGTGTCGTTACTCTGAAGCGTAGCTTATTTAGTGGCAGTAGAGAGGATCATGGCGGAACACCGCAGCACTGAGCTAGATTTCAGACGTCATGTTCTTCCTAGTGCCACTAAATAAGCTACGCTTGAAAGTAACGACACTTGTTCATATTGTGGCTTAAAATCATGGTTACCAGGTATCTGAAACTTTATCTGAAATCACAGGAAATGCTTTTCCTCCCTCCACAAATGTTTAAAAAGTTCACGACAGAGCAAAGCAATATTATATGCGCTTCCTACCACCGAATCAAATGCTGAGGAAGTCGCACTTTAGAATCATGACGATCGGTAGTTGCGACTGCTCTGCACAAGCACCGAAATGGCGGCGCCCACAACAATGTCGGGGAACAGAGTGCCGGTACTCTAAGCGCAGCTCATTTAGTGGCTCTAGTTCTTGTTCTTCCCAGAAGTAGCGCGCGGCACGTGTGTCTTGAGAATTTCCACAAAAATGAATGGCGCCACGTTTCCCAGGATAGATGGGCTTTACTGCACACATCCTGGGAGCGCACAATTTTTTTTTTGTTTTCTAGCTTTCATTAGGCTCCAAAAATAAACCTTTTTTTTTTTTTTTTTTTTACACAACGTTTGCGTGTTAAATGTGGTGGTCCAAACGGCCGCAACGCCGCACCCTGTGCTTTGGACAATTTCGAACGTGGTTGGATCTTCGAATCTATTCGAAAATCAGAGCTCATTCTACGTTTTGTAAGTCAATGTAAACTACGTATGTACTGGCTCGTATCTCGCGCCGCCTGTTGGCCACTTCCGGCAGCGGCGGACGCAGAGCAAAGAAGATCTAGCTCGAGATCGACGGCGAACAGCCCGTGGTCCGAGTCCACCTTGAGCGCCGGACCTGCATGCGCAACTGCGCGCATGCAACTTGTTTGTTCCGGAAACATTCTGCGCCATCTATGAGGAAAAGGTTACAAATAAATAGCGGTTGAATCCCCCTTAAATCGGATCCGAATCCTTACTGGGCTAAATGAAAAATACAAAACCTACATTGTTTTTTTATATCTACTACGGAGACGCCAGGACGCCAGCCGCCGACTGAAGCTAACTCAATTCCGGCTATAAAAAAAAAAAAAAAAAAAAAAAAAAAACGCACAAAACAATCACAACTGTTTTAATAGTTAATTCGCTGCCGGTAACCTCTAGCAGGCCACGAGGCCAGCCCAGAGAAAAATGAAGTAGCTCGCTCATTCATGCTATTGACAGTCACGTTCTCCACGCGCTTATCATTCCATTCATCTCCGACTCAGCTCGACGGCCTACCTTCGATCTGCTCAGCGTTTTTGCCAGATTTATTTTGGTAACGCCCCGTTTTTTATTTAGTTTCAGGCTCCCCCCTCAAGGTAGGATTGTGTGAACGAGCATTTTGAGTTTTTGTTTCCGATATTTTCTTGAGCGGCGCTACTAACAGGCGTTCTCCCATTTCTCCGATTCGCAGAATACTTTCCACTTTTTGGCCTTACAAACTTTCGAAGACAACGACACGACTGCTGAAATGGGTAAGGTTCGGCGCTCGTCAATGCCTCTCAATAGCCAGCTCTATAGACCAAAAAATAATTGGGGTTGTGTGGAAATTTATACAGCGTATAGTTGGAAAGCCATTTTCAAAGTTCCGACAAGTCAATCGCTGAAGGTGAGCAATTTAGCCAGTGCCGTATAACCGCTAGCCTGGGGTCTTTAACGTGCACCACGCAGTATTGATACACGACCGCACGCCGGGACGCTGCTCATTCAGGTCGAAACGGGTAGGGGTTGGGATTGAACCCAGGATCTCTGAGTTCTGCAGCGCGAGCTTTCGCTTTATGTGCTCCGAGCTAGCGTGCGCTCGGCCACTCGGCCACCGATCCCCCCTCTATATACCATGCATTTATGTATGTATGTATTTATGCGGCGCTTGCTCTTTGCAACGAGCTTCCACAATGCGCAGAGCCGTATATTGGGAGAGTTTGGCCAATAGGCCGCCGCCAACGCCGAATATTCGCCCCGCGGTTAAAGCGAAAACAAAATATCTGGCAACGCGTCGACAAATCAGCAACAGCGACGTCTCAATATTGGAAAATGATATTTAAATCGCGAAATAAAATCGTTCAATCTCGGCGTCTCGTTGAGAATGGCGTATAGCAAATCAGCAGCAATGATCGCTGCGTGACCAAGGCGTGGACGCGTTGACTGCGGCTACCAAGGATCTATTCAAATCGAGCTAATAATCGAGACAGTAGTCCCGCTTCCTTGCTTCTTTCTGGACAAAAATATGACTGGTAAGTGAGCGCAGAACGGCTCTGCGCTGACACACGGTTTGCAGATCGCAGTAACAAGAAATATCTTTCAAACTCCACATGTCAAAGGTGTCATGCCATCCTGCGAGCGCGAGCACCCCGCTTTTTTTCCCTGCTCCGTCACTCGAGTGTTCGTACTGGGGAAGAATCTTTCGAAGCTACCAGCTCGCGCTTGTAGCCTCTGCGGTTAGCCCATGTTTGGTCGAAGTATAAATACCACTTCCACGGGTTGCTTGATTCTTTTGCTTGCCGAAGCGCAAGCGAAGGAACAGCGAGCTAGGAACCGTGCAAACTCTTTGGCTTGTGTCTGTTGCGCACGAGAAGTGTCTACCACGGAACTTGTTGACGCACTGATGAGTGGTTCCAGAAAAGGAGCGACATAAAGAGTTGGGCTCCGCACCTCTACCACTCAGTTTGCTCTGGTTTGCAACGCACGTTCGTTTATTCTACCGTTGAATATAGACGCGACGACACCCTCACATGCGCCAAGTTTCAGTCACCGAGAGTTATACCTTTTCACTTTAGCGACGCTAAAACGGCTTAAATTAGTCTTGTCACATATTTCGAGCTCACGACCACCGCTAGGGGCTGTTTCGATGCCTGTGGACGGCCCCGAGATGCTCGACTTTTCAAACCAATGTATGGCCAAACACTCTCAATAAACGGCTCTGACAATGCGAAATATAGAGCGTCATCTCGTAGCGCGCCGAGAACTACGTACGCCGTCGTGGTGATGGCGAGCAAACGAAACCAGTTACCCGACCGGCCAAGACCCCAAGCAAACGAGCGACCGCGCTTCGTGCGAGAGTTCCGATGACGACGCGTTGCTGCGTTCCGCTGCCGATGCAGCCATGAACATTCAATTCGTGCTTGACGAGAACCCAAACGTAAACAGTGTTCACAATTTTTTATTTGCATTTTTTTTACATGAGACTCAGCTTTTCACAAAAGCAATCGGTGGCACCGCGAAGAAACAAGCGGCCGTTATCGCACGGCTTCAAGCCATTTACAACTATATAACTGGGGCCTAATATTTTCACGAAGCTTACCAAATTTGTTTCTGAACTTATTGTTTTTTCTTTACGCACGTTGTAGGGTCGGCCTGCGTTTTTCTTGAATCTCATGCTGCTCAATGTATGCGGACGAGACCAAGGCTGTTAAGCGAGGCAAAAAATGACAGTTTTAATCATCTACGCCACCAACCATAATTGAAGATTCGTATGTTAACAGTGAAGAACAAAAGCTGAAAGCACCACCGAGCTCTCATTTTAATGCAATATATTAAAAAAAAAAAAAAAAAAACTTTGGAAAGCAAGAAAACAATCTCATTTCTTTGCAACGTTTTCGATACATTTGATCTGGCGAAGGTAAACGAGGTTTGTAAGCCACCTATCAAAATAAACAGGAGAGTTTTTTTATATAATATTCTTGAATATTTAAAGCGCGTTCAAGTAGAATAGAAAACACAACAGACACGGACGACGTGTCTGTTTAACAAATATTAATTAATAATGCAGCATCCGTCAACTGTGTTTGAGGTCGATGCTATCTGAAACCAATGTGAGCCCTTTACAACGCCTGAAGCATAGTGCCCAGAGCACAGTATTCTTCAGTAAAAAAGCAGAACTTTCCACCCAAAAAAATTTCGTTAGTAACAATAAAACAAAAATAACCTTGAGTCGCAAGAACTGGCATGGAGCACACTATCGCTAAACAGTACGACTTCAAGCGTATTCGCATGGACAAAAAAAAAATAAATAGAAGTGTCCTTATAGATGAGAGGCATGACGGCCTAGTCCTTTGTCCACGTTAGGTGATCGGAAGTCAGAAAACAATGAAGTTTCCGAACCCCACTTAGTGACAGAGCGTCCATGCCCTGGAAAAGCTAATCCGAAACGCAAGATACTTGACGCTGATACAAGATTGCCGCGTGCACAGTGCTGCCAGAGCCACCAAGAAGTTTCGCATATTTTCTATTCAACCGGCCAGGTTTCAGCTAAGTTATGGTAGTCCACGATATCCAACTAAAGCCAAGTCCCCCCCCCCCCCCCCCCCACACCCCATTACACACACCGTTGCCTACTCAGATAGTTGCTTCCAGAACCAGCCGCTAATTCGAGTTTTAAGCCATTGGACGGCGTGGTCGGTGCCGCGATTCTCAAGAAGGCGCCGCTCTTAACAAATGCGTTCTTTATGTAGAATAGGGTTTATTCACGGCACTCCATATCGTTGGACATTGTTCGCAGCGACTTTACTAGCTAAAAGTTTGTTGAAAAGCTTCCTAGAACGCCTGGTTCCTTTTCTGACGCGTGCTCTCGGTGGCGCTCGCCACACTATCCGCCCGCCCTATCGAAAGAAGCAGCGGAACTGATTAAACATTGAATGCACCTTACCTGCCATGGAAGGTGATTCGATTGTGCTTTTTATGGTAAACAAAGTCGGCGCAAACGTCGGCGCAAAAAGAGCGTCCTTGAAAAATGGTCCTTCTTCGTTGCCCGTGGAGGCGTTGATGGTGGTGGCTCTAGGAACGCAATCATCTCGTATATCCTCGCGCGCAGGAAACAGAAAAAAAAAGAAACAATACGTGTTTGAACGACGTTTGTTTGTGGAGCTTATGAACTGATAGATCTAGAATGTCGGCAAGCAGCTCATAGTCAGAACCAGATTAACTAAATCTGTCCAGAGTATCGAATTTCATTCACTTCGTTTACCGGAAGTAAATTCCGCCGATTCCATTTCTGACTGACTGGTTTAGCCCGTGGCGGAAGTTACAGTTGACCATTTAGGAAATGGGTCTAGAACAACAAAAGCGTGTTTCAGACGTTTCCGTATTACCACAGGTACGTCGTGTACGCACGCTCATCATCCATGGTTAGGACAGAATGGAAAGTGCGTTGATCTTCTCCGTTTTTTTGTTTGTTTTGTTTTGTTTTATCAAACAGCCGTTAGTCTGGTTCGCCAAAAAATATTACCGGCTCGTTTGCTCGTTCCGATTGCGCTGGTGCTGCGTTTTGAACACTACACCTCATCAGCTTAGCCTAACACTCGGCTTCGATGTGTTTCAAGTGGAGAGAGAGAAAGGAGACATGGGAGGAGCAAGTCAAGAACCCCTCGAAACGAAGGAAATAACGTTAATAAAAGTAAACCAGTGTCACCACAGTTCAGGAAAGTGGATTGAAGAGCTGGCACGAGAACGATCGCTATATTATACGCGCTTCGCTTGAACCGCGCAGGGCAGCGCCATATTGGGGATGGGTTCGAGCGCCACTGCTGCGCCGCGATTCGGTTCTGAAACGAAGCTTGGGAGCTTCGGTAGCCTCCGAGATTTTTCAGGCGCTGGCCGCGCTGCTCAGGCTATAGGATTCGCCCGGTAGAGACTCTTGATGCGTTGCGCTTGGTGGCGCTGGCCACCAAATTAACTGATACAAAGAAATGGCCTCGAGGTATCATCACCATTATCTTCGGTGTACGGAATTTAGGAGCAGCGCGAAATGTGTTCCCTGCCTCTAGCCGCAACGCATAGACCTCTAGCAAGGAATAAGTTGATCGTAATTCGAAGGTTCATTTTTTCAAAGTGCAAAAGGGGTAAAACAAATGGCCGTGCACGTAAGTGAAATTAAGAAAGCTGTTCTCATGCATGGCAACAAAGAAATATGCCTATCCCACGGGCCCAGACGGTCTCCCCAGATTACTAATAAATGTTCGCACTAAGTCTTGCGTTCTGGGTATCATCCAGCGATACAACGCGAAGGCCGGAGCTGCGAATAGAAGTTACGAATCGACAAATATTGATTTATCTTTCACTGTTCCGATGATGAGAGCAGTAAAGATGCAAGCTTCATGACACGGGCTCACACCTGAGAGCGTGACTTGAGGTGATTGCGTTTCCATTTCCGGTTTAGTTCTAAGCGCCGCATGCGGAGATCTAGAGAACTGACTCAGCTCGTTTTTTTCCGCTGACCAGCCAAGCGTTCGGAAAGGTCGGAGCGTAGCGCGCGAAAAATCTAGGAGGCCATGGTTTCGGTACTCTGGGAACATTCAATGAGTCTGGTCTGAACTATTAGCGGCGAGATGTTTTGGTGGCGCCCTCCCATGGCTCCCTCTCGTGACGTCATTACCTTGCGAACAACAACTTCTATGGTGTTTGCAATTAGCATGGTGGAAGCTTGAAATCATCACCCTCTCAAAGCGACACCGCCAACACCGTCAAAATTCAAGCTCTTACACTCATCTTATTTTCGTCGATGAGAAATCCTTTCCTGACGTCATAGTCAGCATTCGGCCAATCGTGGCCGGCCGACCACAGCGACGCTTTCGATCGCGCACGTCGCCAATACTTCGTTTCACCTTATCTGCGAGCGAAGCCAAAGCTAGAAGCGCGAGACCAGCGGTTTCTGCGTTTCTCCCCAGCTCGCACGCTCGAGCAAAGCCTGAACGCACAGAGCTTTCGTGCTCGCGCTTCCAGCTTTGCCTACGCTCGCACACAAGGTGAAACGAAGTATAGCTGCCATTTATCGTCTCACAAGAACAACAATTCTGCTCGCGCATAATGGTGGTGGAACCTTCATCCTCGTGCGCAGCGGACCAACGTTCTTAGATCTATCAGATGACAAGGTTCACGAAAAGGGGGTGTTCGAAAACGGTTCTTCTTCGTTGCCCGCACGCGAGTAGGTACTGATGCATAGCGTTCCACGCGCTACCAGCGGCAACGGCCCACAGGCAACGGAGAATAACCATTTTTGAACGACGCTCCTCTTGCGCAAGCTTTCCCGCAAACAATGTTTACCCTAAAAAAAAAGCATTTACGTTTCACCGCTTTCGTCGCTTCTGTCCATTGGCCGGGTTTTTAAACTATACTCCGTTTCACCTTACGTTGTACCGCAGTGAAGGCTAGAAGCGCGAGCTCATAGCCTTGGCAGCTACCCTTAATGCGCGAGAGCTTATGCCGCCCATGTCGGCCCCAGAGCAAGGAGCTCGCGCTTGTAGCCTTTCCTGCGGTACATCATAAGGTGAAATAGAGTATAGTAACATTGCGAACTAACTTTGTTCTAGTAAGGTTGAGGGGAACATGGTTCAACAACATGGCGTAACGTCGACACCCCCATACATACTAATGTGCCTGATGATTCTTCCAATCTCATCAGCGTGTTTGGCAATGTCGCCGCTGCTGCGATGCATCGAGTGAACTTTAGTCTTTCTGAACATGCGAAAACACCTCTGGAGGTACGCGCGTGCCAAACACGAGACGGCAGGAGCCGTCCATTACTCAGCCGCCCGCCTCCCGTGAACTAATATTATGTCACGGTCACGCACGCTCTAAATACTTGGCAAGATCGGTCTGTTTGGCGTGTTTTACGTCTACGTAGAAATAGGTAATTTGTAGATATTATGGCAGAGCTCCATTTTGCTAGCGGGAGCTCGTGCCGACACTTCGAATCATGGATCAAGCCCTCGCCCGCTGGGCCCGCTTTCCTCAGTGAACGATCTACTAAAATTCACCATTAGCTCGATGATATTGCAGAAATTATCGACAACAGCACTCAAAAAGTGCATTTTCACATGTCGAAAGCCCACCATTATAAGAAAGCGAAAAATGTTTTTTTTTCAAACCTTGACTTTTAGTTATTTATCGGTTATTGTAAGAGAAGGGGTTGGGTGAGGGAGTTAAATGCAGAGGGCAAGCCTCAGTGTGAGGAGGCTTATAAGCTTGTCTGGCTTACGTACTTGAGGGTGTGATGGAATCTCTAAAATTGTCGGCCTCGGCACGCGCCACACGGGTCACAACACCACTATGGTGGACACAATAGACCCTTTCCGAAATTCAGTGCCATCTGGTGGTTCGTAAAGCAGTTTAGGTTTTGCCATATCAATGGAGGATATAAAATTGTATCGGCACCGTCACTTTCGCAAGTCAATGGCACGCGAGTAATTCTTCAGTGTGAGTTCTTTCTCGATCACTTTCAGTTCGATGGTGACCAAGAACCAGCATTCAGAACAAAGCTCCAACCCACTCAGATGCCTCGAGAAAATTCTATACACCGAAGTGCTTTATAGCCGATTGTGTGCCGCCCACAGATTGACTTAATCTGAGTTATTAGAAATAAACGCTTACGTAGCTCTTGTGTTCCATTCCTACGTCGCGTCGTACTGACCTTCCGAATGTACAGGCCTCGCAACATCCGCTTAGGAGCATCTTCAACGTCTTCCTTTATCAGTCACTAGAAGGCCGCCATTGGTATGGCACAGTTGCCATTCCAGAGATGATGATAGTGATCAAAGTGGCCAGACTGAATTTCGAAAAGGGTCTATTATGTCAATGAACGCGTACTGCTTTGCAAGAGATGTGAGAGGTTTCGATGGTGCCGTATCATGTTTCGTAACCGATTGGGTGTGACCCAGTGCATCCAGGGCTTTATTCTCACTTGAGAACAACATGTGTACAGAGTCCCTACAAACACTAGCTGTAACCAAACAGTTAGAGCGTGTTGTTATAATGGCACCTAAAATACCAGGCCTGCGCGTTCCGCCTTCACCCCTCCCCTCGCACCTCCCTACAATACTTCATCACTTGTGAAGCCAGGCAGTGCCGACTAACTTTTGTCAGCATCGTCGACGCAGAGTCTTGCAGCGTCTTACAGCGATCGAAACATAGCAGGTGGCGACGTCAAGACAGGTGCGTCTGCCGCTTTGCGGATGATCTCGCGGAGCTTCAGCACGTTTGCCGCTTTTGGGCTGGTCGGGGATTCACATGCAATGGCGTCAGGCGCAGGTGATGTCTTCTATGTGTTACTGGTTTTCCTCGAGAGTAAGATATAGTCACCTCTGCCGAAGTCTGACAGAAGCAAACTGAAGATGTTTCAGTTAACTTTGGGACAACACTTTGCGAGGAGCATTTCGATCTCTAGCAGAAAATCTCTCGAACTATATTTAGCTGCGAATAGCTCGCCGGAGCTTCGGCAATGAAACGGGGAAGAAAAGAAAAACCCTTAGAAGTGACAGTAGAAATTACCTTGCCATAAACCGTCATATATTCGAGCAACCAAATGCCCAGCGCATTGTATTGGAGGCGTCGACAAGACAGCCGTTTTCGACCATGAAGGTTTCTCTCAGATTCTGGCCATGTTGTACATGTTGTACAACGCACCGGAAGTTTTGATGCAGTTATGGCTCATTCGTAATTTAGCGCCTCGCTACATTTATGAGCCGGCGTTAACGATGCCTCATAACAATCACTTAGTCACATCGGTAATTTATTCCCATGCAGCAATACAAATATCTTCGTCCAAATTGCGAGCTACGAACGTTCTGTTCATGTGATGCCCGTTAACATATTGGGGACTGACAAAAAACAGTCATCTGCGTATGCCATATTTTAAACATGGAGTTATTATAATGTACGTTTGAGATTAAACTGGCGCTAGTGTGGCGTCGCAAATAGAAGCAGACAACAACCAGTCGAAAATTAACTTTCGGTAATGTATTTCCATGGAAAAAGTCGGGTACATTTTCTCCCTGCGCTCGATTTTAAAAGCAAATATACCGAAACATTCGGACGTACTAGGTAGCGTGGAACATTTCTTATTCACGCAGTCGAGATAATTAGTCAGTTACATCGTTTTTCTATAAAATGCATTACATTAAATACTGTGCTAAAACGGCCTCAACATTGCGCGAACAGTGCACTTTCGGATACTGTTCGCGCGAAGACGACGTCGGCGATTCTCAGGTAGAGGGATATACGTGCCAAACGAACGAGAGACATCTGGAAAACCAAGAGAGGCGGCAAGGACTACGCAGTAACACTGAATCAGTAACTCCCTATGCATGTACGATCAAAGTAAAATGAAGGCCACATATTTTAGTCCGATTTTCATATGTAAGTACTGCTTTATTTTTCCTGCTTTGTGCGAAGATGCTTTTTCTACGTTCAAAACTTCACCGGCACGCTCGAAGTTGTTAAAAATAAGAGCCTGATTAAAGCTGCCTGGTATAAAAATGAATAGAGAGATACACTATTCATTGCCCACGTACTTCATTCTTTTTACGTTTTGAATGTTTTTAACAGCTTGTCAAGAGATGCAAGACGAGATCATTTCCATATAGTGACCGGACTGGCCTCCCTTACAAAAATCTGGAGTTAAGTTCTCTTGAATTTCTGGAATCGTATTGATTTTTTAAAACTTTTTTGAGGTTTTTCATAGTTTATTTTGACAACTTACCTAACTCCTCGTTAAAATTGGCCACTTATTTTTTTTAGAATTCCTTCTTACATAAATTTTGTTGAACTCTTTTTGACGGAACCGCAGATTAACGTTAAAAAAAGACACTATATTTTTTAATATATATTTTGGATTTTGTATACCGTGGTACACACACATTCCACAAATAGACATTAGAAAAGAACACAAACACAAACACTTAACACCAGAATCACAGTTCCCTCAACTGCTCCAGAGCCTTATATAGCTTGCATATTGAAGGTAGTAATTTTGCCTGTGATCACCTCAGTACTTATTAAGGTTACAAGTGTCCGAGCTCCTTCTAAGGGAGTCTGTCAACGGGAAAAAAGTGCTTCAAGCTCGTGGAATCTATCTCTTACTAACAGGCATTAGTACAACTAATAATAGTTCGGTGCAGTCGCTAAAACAATATTCACAAAAACAACTCCTGGAAGAAATGGTGTCGCTTTTCAGTCTTTACGTGCGAGAAAGAGAGGGGGAGGGGGGTCAGCTTAACGCTTTACAACGGTCCGTCCGGACGGAACTCTAGGCACAGCGAACTTTAATGTTACGTGGGACGTAACTGTATTTTTATTTTTGTTACGTCGGACGTGTTATCAGAATGTTTTATTAAATAGAAACAGGAAAGAAAATGAAAAAGGTCAGTTGTTTTTATGCTCTGATTCTAAAAAAGTATCCTAAAATAAAAAAAAGAAGTGCAAAGCAACCTACTATCATTTTTAGAACTCTTACAAATATGTCAACAGGGAAAAATCTGTAGAAAATGTCTTTTCCCTTTCAATATTTTCAGATGAAAAATTCTTCAAAACTCTCTTCCAAATTAAAAAAAAATGTCCTCAATGTTTTATTAAAATAATAAAAAAATATTTTTTTCACTTTTCTGAAATAATATAAAAAAAATTTCAATTAGTTTTTTTTTTTTTTTTTTCAGAAAATAACCTACAAAGAAACGTGATTACAACTTCTTTTTCATTTTTTTTTATAAATAAGTCTACAAAAAAAATCATTCTTTTTCCTTTTGAATTTTTTTGAGAAAATAACCTACAAAAAAACGTTATTAAAACTTCTTTTAAACGTTTTTTATAAAAAGGTCTACAAAAATTTCTTAGTTTTTATTTTGAAAGTTTTTTGACAATAATCAAAACAAAGTGTGTTTATAAAGGAATTCAGAAGGATCCCGGAAAGTCAGTAAGATGTCTAAAAGATTAAAAAGAATGTTGAGACCTGTTCCTGTTAGGGCTAATAGCAATATATTAGAGTCACCGGAACGATGAGGAACTTTGAACACTCTCGATACTCTTTTTAATTGTTATTTTTCTTAGAATCGTCGATTGTTTTTCCAGAACTGCTGTGGAACACAGGTTTGGGCCTGAAATATAAAGAAGTTAAACATCGCACAATGATGAAGAAAAATGCACTAACTAAATCAATTACACATTTACAATGTTATTAAACGTACGTACTATTCGGTACAACCCAAATAACAAAAGTGTTTCGTGTTATTTTCCGGTGAAGAAACCAAATACACGCACGTTTTCCAATACAAATGCACAGGCGCACCGCAAAACTAGACTGCTTGCTTTCTGTGTCAATTTACGTCACGGAAGCTGCATACACACTAGCTACAGTTGAACCTTTGTCGCACATTATAATAACTATAATTTTGAACTCCTTTTGTTTACGTATCGCCGTCACGCAGTCTTCTTCCCCAGGATGAAGTTCGTCTGGGATGGTCAGCGTCGTCATGAAAAAGAAGCGTCTTGTTTATAAACGAACACGCGAACACCGTGTCTAAAGTCAGCAACGGCATGCGCAACCTTCCGCATGTCGTCTGCTGAAGTGAATGCGACAGCGCTAGCCAAAGTTGGAAACGCCGCTTTAGAGGTTGTCGCTGAGAGCGGGAAGCGTTCGCCTGGCAAACACTAGTCGAGTCGGACTTGGCTTGGGGCATGTTCGGGCCTAAGAATACAATCAGTTTTAGCAAAGTGTGGCGGAAGGTGATCTGGAGCAGCGCTGTATGTCCGGATTCCTAAGTCCGTACCAATGCTACAGTGCTTGGAAGTTGGAATGCGTTTCCAACTGGTTTATTTAGCGTCCTATTCCTTCCATGCATCAAAAGTAGACCCGACGCGGCAACAAATGACTTCACAAGAGCCGCAGTGTTAGGCTGCCGGATTTCGCGATTCTGCTGGTTGATCGAAAAAAAATTTGGCGAAAAGCACGAGCTGTCTACACGGCGTCCGCACTCCTGGCTGCTAAAGTGTCTGTTGGCTGTCCAGCTCGAGAGTGGAGTTCAGCAGAACTGGCGTCTGCCACGTCGACCACAAATGCTGTGACGCCTCCAGGATCGCGGCCGATGACAGCATGACACTTCTATGACGATCATCAGGCGGAACTCAAGGAACCACTTTTTTTGGATGTGGAAACGACAGCAGTCGGAGACGCACCCCATGCACCATTCTCAATATAGTGTTTCTGTTTCGGTAGCAGACGGCATTCCTATGTAGTAGCAGATTTAGCTAACTTCATACGCTGCTTTCGCGTATGCATTCAGTGACCATAGCAGAACAACTTTATCACACGGAAGCAGGCGGCGGTGTGATGAGATCAGGTGCGTATTCGGGCTCTTTAGTCATGCCTTGCATTGCGTCGGGCGTGCAGAGAAAGAGTTCAAAATAGGTAATTAACGGAGGCGCCATATTTTTTCCATCACATAATATTTGTATGCACCTTGAACCAAAATCCCTTTCCTGACCACCCGGGGATAGTTTTTTTTTTTTAAACATTAAACAAGCTGCCCAAACCCCTAGGTTTTTATGAATGTTTTCATGATCTCATCATGCATATGTCAAAGGCTGTTTTAGTGCAATTTCACGATCATCTATGGTGCTGTATTATGCTGGTGCCCATGCAGCATCGGAGATTTATTGAAATGATAATTTAATATTTGTGAAACTTACTTAACGAATGGCTGAATGAGATGCTGCCAAGTAAGCCACGAACTGTTCGGGCACTTAAGAAATACTGTTAATTTCTTTCCAGCAGGCGAGACCGACACGACGGCAATGGGTAAGCTAGCATTTCTGTACTATTATGGCATTGAATTAGGCGGCTCAAAGTAGTTCACAATTTTTCAACAATTCCAACAAATCGCATAAAGTGAAAATATTACGCTTCGATGAAAAATGTCTGCAAAGTTTAATTAGTGTATTTCCGTTACCATATTTTCTTTCCGGTCAAATTTATAATATAAAATAAAGATGTCAAGATAACCACCTTGACAAGACCGCACGAAGCGGAAGTGACTCGTCGCCACGACACAGAATCCTAACCTTACAAGATCCCACGACACAGAAGCATGGGCTTCAAAAAAAACCCACGACAAAGAAGCGGCTTCATCAAAGCCCGATGATGAGGAACGTGCCTTGACAAGCCACCACGACTCAGAAACGTGGCCTCGAGAGCAGCCAACGACACAGAAGCGTGGTCTTGACAAGACTCCCGTTCAGAAACCTGACCTTCATTGGGCCCCAGAACGCATAATTCTAGGCTTGATAAGACCTCAAGACACAGAAACATGGGCTTGAAAAAATCCCACTAAGCGAAAGCGTGGTCTTGACAGGGCACCTCGAAGCGTCAGCGTGGCCTTGACAAGTCCAAAGGACGCTGCTGGAATTAAGGCCTTAATAAGACACCTCGAGGTGGAAGCCTAGCTCTGACAAGACCACTCGACACAGAAGCGTGGCCTTGACAAGACCCCCCCCACACCTGAACCGAAAAACGAAATCAAGCTGGCAGCTAACTAACCCTCCAGAATCTGCCGTTTTTTTTTAACTCTTAGATGGGTTGTTAGTTTGGTGACGCTGTTTTGAAGCCAAGGGCTAAGGCGACTACAGTAAGAAAGCATTTTGTACTTTAAAGGTCACGTGTATACTACAAACATGCTGAATATACGTTAACCTGAGCCAGCCAGCTTCACGTTTAGCATGTATTTTTATGTTTACTATTCATAATAGCAATTCCTATTTTTATCATGCCCCCGGCGACAAGTGTACCTGGGAAAAAACACCAGTTTTTTTTTTGTTTTTTTAAAGAGTGAAAAAAATAAGAAAACAAATTTACAGGTTCATGTTCGGACACACTTAATTGAGGTGTCCGTCTTCGTGTTCGTGCTGTTTTTGTTGCGAAAGGACGCAGCTGCGAAAGGCTGCAAAACAAGATTTTTTATAATGATGAAAGGGGCGATGCAAGAATATTCAGTTCTAATGTTTTTCACTTTACAAGAGCTTACTGGCACTAGTGGTACACAAGGATACTCGCACACAACGCCACTGGCCAAAGAACTCTTTTTTATAGCTGTGTAATTTCAAGGACGAAAGCGAGTGTTTTCATTCAATCTCTCCTTCGCAAAACTTGATGATGTAGCTGGGCAGTCGCAGTACCACCCAGTGAAGATATTTGAATGCGGCTTATAGAGTGAACCTGAATATTGCGTGGGCACTCGATTAGGGCTCGTCTTAATCGATAGCTCAAGAGGAATTCGGGTAATGGCCCGGGCCGAATCGCTGCTCAGACGAGAATAGGCGAACCATAACAATGCCTAGAACTCAGCGCTTGTCCTGTGCCTTGCGAATCCCAGCGCGTGGCTATGATCAACTTTGGCGGCATACAATCGGCTCCAGATCACGTGGCCACTTGTTCCGGCTGCGAGTAGAGGGGGTGAACACTGCTTTTTTTTCCTAATTGTTTTCTGCGACTTCGATTGCGTAGGGTGAAAAACGAACGGGTGTCTCACTGGTGATTAACGTCAGGGATCCGCTCGAAGCGGCATTTGCGCAAAGTATAAAAATCGTTGCATCGCCCCTTTCAACATGTCTTCGTTAATAGGATGCTCTCCTCCTTGTCTATACATGGGTTGCACTGACGTCACATTGCATACTTTTGACCACCATGTAAAAGGATGAGGCGGAAGCTGCTTTTTTAAGAATTTTGAGTGACGGGTTAATCTTCTATAATCTTCTGGGAGGAATATAGCGACGTCTGCGCAAATCCGGGAGGCACAAAAGAGGATCCTGATAAGAGGGGAGCTCCTTCTTCCCCTCTTCTCTGGTGGTCATTGAACACTTGCTCTTCGAATTACGTCACGTGTAACCCATGTATACTGACATCGACCAAATTTCACTGCGTTGTGGTAAAATAAAATAAAATTGAGAAAAGCTCAAGCAAGTTAAATTAGTGGCGGCAAAACAAACACGCCTAACTCATCGTCTGCTTTAAGCTTTCTCTGCTCTTTTGTCGCTCTCTTTTTTTTTCTTTCTCGTTCTTTCTCTTGGAACCGGAGATGTTAGCCTTGAGGATTTGCAGCGTTCTGTTCCCGTCTTTACCCACCTTGTCAAGTTTGTGCCGCCGTATCCGTCGTAGCCGTTAATAACGCTGGCGAACCGATTGGTCGAGCATCGCGCTGTCCTGGTTCCTAATGGTTGTCGGAATTCTAGAAAAGAAAAATACTGCTGGCCGTAGCTTCGTTGTCGCCGAGTTTTAGGGCTGGAACAAATAATTACGGCGCAACTGGCGCTTTTAAACCTCGAGTGGGCGTACAAACCACAGGGCGAATACGGCTCCAAAACACAAAAAACATACCATAAGCGACGAATTTCTCCAACATGAATTCCGGCGGGTTCCGGTGTGATTGAAGAACCGGTAGTTGCGTGGCATCGTGGTCTCGTGCAAGAACCCTATTGATTCTCCAAGATTCCTCTGCGCCTGCTCGCCGGTTAGTGCGCTAAAATTAATTTATTTGTCTGCAAATACGAAGCGGTCAGCGCAGGAGCATATCACAGGTCAAGGAGATGTTGAAGTGCGTTAATAAAAAGAGCCTGTTGATTTTGTAAAGTCGCGGAGCGGAACAAAAAAATTCGGATTTGAATGCACTCGCTTTTCTCGTTAAAATTGCACGATGCACAAACACACAGACCAGAACCATACGGTAACAGCAGCACCAAGGCAAAAAATCTCTGCCATTGTGTCCGCTGCCGTTGCACTCCTCTGGTTATTCGTTTGTCCGCGAGAGGGCGGGCGATGGGCTGGAGTAGCGAATACTAAGTATGTAACGGAGTATAGTCACCCCTGCCGTTTGTCTTACGCCCAAAAATATCGCAAATTGTCAGGGTTACGACATTCTTAAACCATTCAGAACCAATATTGTTCTCTGTTCTGCTCTCACAATAGTGCTCAGGTGGTGCAATTTACGTTTCTGCATGACTGCAGAAACGTAAATTGCACGATACTGTTTGCCCAAACACGATATCGGAGCTTTTTCATTTGCACTTTACTTCGAAAGTTGCATCAAGGTGCACTGTGTACGAGCGCTAAGCTTTAGTGCCCTAAAGTCGAACTTTCAAACACACGAAAGGGAGTCTTCAGTGACGACCGTAGCTGAGTCCGTGGCTCATGAACGCGAGCTGACGGTGAACTTCCACAGTGCGTTCGCAAGGTTCCCTTCACACCCTCGAGATTTGTGTCCTTATCAGTATATAAGTGTAAACTTGTTTTGAGCATGCGCTGCGAACGGTGACCGTCCGGTTTGCCCCTTTTTTGTTTAACCAACTCAGTGGCGCCATCTACTGTGTAGCCCCGACACACTCCCGGTTAACGTATATTCCTTAGTTTTGTACTCATCAATTTTTTTTTTATAAGAGTGAGAAAAGTCCGACAGGGCTATAAGTGGCCATTTTTAGAAGATAGCGTGCATATTTGATATCGCAAAACACCGTAAAACTCGCCGTCTAGTTAAGAACCGGAAGTGGTTGAGGGCTATTTTCACAATGGCGCCACCACGTTTCCACTCACGCGAAAAAGAGCGAATATACTTAGGTACGACGTTTTCTCCGCATTTCCGAAGATGTGAAGAACTCGCGAGTCAGTGACGTTTCAGCGACGTCGCGTTCACACCTAACTGTCGTAAACGTCATACAGGACGTACTGGCAACGTCGACCACTCACGTTTTGTTCAACGATGAGGACATATTTAAATTACGTTCCATTTTTTTTCCTGTCATTGACGCCCTGGCGATGTCATGTCACTACCTTTGTTTTGTGTTATTTTATCTTTTCCAGCTCCATCTCCAGCCGTAAATCACGTATAATATGCGTTCACTGTTAAAAGCTTAATCACAGCTGTGGTCAAGGTGACACTGCTCAAGCGCCGCAAGCAAAACTTAATTTTTGAGAGCTTCAGGAATTTATTTATTTATACATTAATTTATTTATTTCAAGATACTATTAATTGCACATGGGATTACGCTAGGGGGGCATATACAAAACTCAATGTACACTGAAGGAAAACAAAATATGAAGGCATGTTGGGAATATCATTTCTTTTACATGTGCTTGTTATACTTTTGGTTTGTTTAAAATATTGTTACGGTTCTGATTTGCGAAGTGAAGCCCATGGCGTCTAGAACGGATCGAATTGTGCCATTCTTGTTTTTTGCACGCGCGTTGTCGTCTTCCTTAGGTCCTGGACGCGCACAGGCGCGTCACCACACTATCTCCTCTCCAGGTGATTTCAGGCATGCATCATTTCCAGGGAGTATCCATACTGCTCTACGACCACCTGGCATTGTTTTAAGGTTCGGCGATTTCTCTTCGTGTTTTGTTACCCATGCTCACTTGCGCACAACCACAAAATTCGCATCAACATCACAGTTCATCCACAACACCAACTTCCAGCACTTGAGCGCTTTCGGTAGATCGGTGCGCAGTCTTGTTACGTGACTGTCAAAACAGATCTTGCTTTCTTTGGCACTGATGGCGTACCCAAACAAAAATCGCACGCCGGCACACACCATATCACTGCACACTTGCGCATTTTTGAACTCTACTCCAAAAAATAAATGCCCGGTAATGACGAAATCCGGTAGATATTGTCAACAGTTTGTGTAGATTGGAACTCATGATGCCAACCGTTGAATGCCCCAGATGACGGTCCAAAAAGCGTTCAAGTCCAGCCCGCACCTACGTGTCGGTAAAAAAAAAAAAAAAAAAAAAAAAGCAGGGCCGGCGCGAACGCGGCGCGAGAGAGAGGGGGAAAGGCAGGCAGAAGAGATGCTAGTGGCATCTCCATAGAGCCCCATGCGATGCATCGGGAAACTCGGCAAGAAGAGGACGAGAGAGAAAAGTGGGAGAAGATTGTGGCGACGAACAATCGACAAGCGTTAGTTCCGGGTGCACGTATTTTCTCAGTCGTTCCTAAAATATTTCACTGAATTCTATGATGGCCCAGAGAGAACAGCTCTGGGTATAACCCGGTCCGGCTTTTTCCGAAAGTCAGTCTACGGGGTCTACGAGGCAGGCTGCTCGTCGCCGTGATTTTTTTCGAGTCTGCATACAGTGGAAGTTCTGCGATTCAATTTCTCTATAATGCTGTCCAGACTGAGTCGCTCAAGTCGCCCCTAGGAAGAAGTCGGTGATCGCCCAAAACGCCGTCGTGTTCAGTCACGGCTCGTGGATCTTTTTCAAGGCCATGACGCTTCACACGTTGAATCGTATTACTGCTCGGATCAAGGTGCCTGTGAGGATATGAATGACGCACCCCAGAAAAGAAGGGGCAGTGCAGATAACGGCGCGTCAAGTCCAGTCTCCGATCAAGAACGCCCAGCGAACGTTCTTGATCGGTCTCCGATCTCCAGTCTCCAGTCTCCGATCAGATCCGATCAAGAACGCCCAGCGGACGGGATCCTACTTCTGAACCCATTCCCGTGCACGTAGCGAGAGTACCAGCTATGTGCGATGGGGTGGGCAAAGCACGCGCGTCAGCGGATTGATCAGAAGCAGAACAAGGTAAGCGGTGGGACATTTCGCGCAGCGTGACATCGTCCCTTGTTCATTTCTTTACGTGAATTTGTTTGTTTTATATACTGCTGGCTGGCACAACCAGGGACGTCTTTTGGCGGCGCTCCGTATTGCATCTCGTGTCTGAACATGCTAAAATAAACAGTTCGTACCAAACCTGTGTTTTAGTTACTTCCTTCGTACTTGCATGAGAGCAACTTGCCTTCGCAATAATACTCAAAAAGTAACTTTTTTTTTTTTTTTAGTTGGGGGGGGGGGGGGGGGGGTGGACACAACGTCTTCCCCACGAAGCCTATAGGGAACGTAATTTGGAATGGTGTCTCGACGTTCTATGAACGTCGTTGGTAGTCCGGATGTCGTAAAAATACGTATCATAAACGTCGAGGGAGGACGCAACGGCCCACTGAGACGTGCATGTGACGTGTGACAAACGTCATTGGGAACGTTTTCTCGACCTCCTGTGCACCTTTTCTCGCGGACATTTAAAGGTTTTATCGACGTCGAAGGAAGGTAACGTTCGGACCTTCGACGTTGTACGACGTTACGTTACCGACGTCTTCGACGTTCTTTCGACGTCTTCTTCACGTTTATGTGGTGCTTGGGTATTCTGTCTTTCTCCCCAGCATTGGCCTTTGTGGAGGCTCGTCCACACCAATTTCAGTGGCGCGGTATCTCGGTAAAACAAGAGAAGGTCAGCAATGGCAGCTGTATTCTGGCGCGTGTGGAAAGCGTCTATACTAGGGTGCCTCAATGTCCTTCTGTTAAGGGTGATGCCACCCTTTGTAGTACCCGATGCCGACAGCACGCGCTCACGGGGAAAATACAAAGAAATCGACGAAAACAAAATGTCGCCATAGCACAGTCAGCGCCACAAGCGCGTGCAGGGACACGCTCTTGCACGCGCTTCTGAACAAAAAAAGAAAGATAAAAGTGTGAGACAAAATGGCGAGATGTCTCCACCCTAAGCAAAGCGCACATGAAGGCACCCTAGTCTATACAATAGACTGGTCTCACCGGCCAGCTTGGTTAAGCCATCGTTGCCGCAGTGCATCGAGGGAACTTTAGTGTTTCTGCACGTGCGACGACATTGCTGAGGCCATGCGCGTGCAGAGCCCGATACTGCACCAGCGGTCTCAGGCGCTGGCGCCTGCCCCCTGTAAACTAAAGTTATGGCGGCTTCACAAAAGTGTCGAACGCTTACTGTGATTTGTGTATTGGAAACATGGCGCCCCTACAGGTGCCCCATGCGCATGTGCTTACGCATGTGTACCGCTCCCACGAGCACGGAGAGGAACCGTTTTCGAACGACGCGTCTTTTGCGGAAACTTTTGTGTAAAATTAATGTTAAAAATGGTTGCGATAGCAACCATAATACAACCACTTTGCACCGCAGGCAATGAGCTTATCCTATGGTCCACTGGTTCCGTTTCTTCTGGCCATAGAGCGGGGTGATAGTGTAGCGGGCACCACCGAGCGGCCGTGCCACTAGATTGCGTAAAGGCCGGTTCAGACAGGCCCGGAATACGGGACCCGGGCCAGCCCGGGCGCCGGAACCCGTAGTGACGTCAGCGCTCCCTCCGTACGGGCGGTGACGTAATTACGGCTTCCGGCGTCCGGGTCAAGAGTTGAAAAAGTTTCAACTTTATCCTTCCCGGGTCGTGACGTAGGTTTTCGTATTTTCTCCGCGGCCAATCAGCGCGGCGCGCTTCCCTCCTCCGCCCTCCTTGCCACCGGCGTTCACGTGGTTCCGCGTGCGATTGCCTCACACCACTCACACGCTCCGTGCTTGCTTGAAAGAATGGCTGCGGCGATGAACTTCCCGCCCGTCTCCGACGCGAGGAAAGCTGCTCAAGCTGCAAAGAAGAGTGCCGCTGCCCCGAAGAGTGCTGAAGTTGCCGCTGCGTTTGACCAGAGCCGTTTATACTGAGAGAGTTTGGCCTTCTTATGGAGATTTTGACAGCCTAACAACCACAGCAGCGTAGTCTGACAACCGGGGGATGACTACTTCCGTCCGCCATATTGTGGCTCTGACTCATAGGAACTCTACGCGATTTCTCAGGAATGAACAAGACAAAAAAGTAACGCCATATTGTGTTACCGCGAAATCCGCTTGTTCTAGCGGCCAACAAGCTCCGCCCATTGGCCAAACTCTCTCAGTATAAACGGCTCTGCGTTTGACGTACCCGAGAAAACCTATAAATTAATTCAGCTAGTTCAGCGGTACCCCTGGATCTACGACAGGTATCGTAGCGACCAGAAGGACCAGGGCAAGCGAAAGAACTCGATACTGCTTTTAATAATTTATTCGCATGGTTTCAGAGACACGGGAGGGGGTTGCAACCCGATAAAACGGCATCTTCAATGCAAATATGAGTGGCCTTTAGAAAGGTCGTTTGTAGAGGCAGGCAGTGGTTGGCTTGCTGGCTGCAAAGAGACCAGAAAGGCAGTGGGATGCACTTAAAAGGTTAAAATGGTCAACGACACCGGTACGCGCTGTAGATGAGAGTTTTTAGGCAGTACTGTATGACCGCTAGCCTAGGGTCTTTAACACCCGTCACGCAGTAGTGAAACACGAACGCACGCCGGTAGGATGCTCATCCAGATCGAAACGGGCAGGGGTGGGGATTGAACCCAAGATCCCTTGGTTCTGCAGCGCGAGCTTTCGTGCATAATTCACTCACAAGCAGCTTGTAAGCACACATCCTAGCTAGCACAAAGGACAAGGAAGCAGAACGGGCTTCCGTCATACATGCACTCAAAGGAGCACAACACCGTGACCAGATTTTGTGAGCAGCAAGAGTGTGTCGTATGAGCTGCACATGTGCATGCCATTGCTATTTTTTATAGCACAGACGCAGTAAAATCTGACAAGCGTGTGACTGTTACGAAAGCTGCTCTTGTGATCCTGCCTCGTTAAAAATGATATAAACGTGGTTTCACCGCGGGCGCGCACGCTCCACGTGCGTATTCCTGCGAGTGACGCGCGGGCCCACGTGGAACGCCACTTGATATATAACATGAAAATAATCCAAAATAAAAAGCAGCACACCCTACCTGGCTCGTGACATTCGGAAGCACTCGAAGAAGTCCCGGCCGTCGGGGTCTTCGTACATCTGCCTCACGATGGTGGCATACTCGCCGAGCGTTTTGCGAGACTTCAGGAGCTCGCCGATGGCCTTCCGCTTCTTCTTTTTCTTCACGCTCCGCAGGTACTACTCACACGCAGCCGCGAAAGTAGTCAGCCGACGCCAGTTGATAGTTCTTGCATTTGTGACGTACCTCTTCGTAGCCGGGATCCTGCCGAGACGACGCCATTGCGAAACAAAGCGACGAAAACGAGGCGCCAGTACCGCTCTAGACGGAGCGCGAAGCGTGGCCGGCGTGGCTGTGTCGCCTGCCTCGTCCAGAGCGTCTAGCCTCGCCCGCGCTAGCGGCGACGACCCCGCTTGACGACAGCCGTTGATTGGTTGCCTGGGGAGCCGCCGTGACGTCAGCTCCCGTAACGGGGGCCCGTGGCCGCGCGCCGTTCAACCGAACCGTGAAGACTTGGATCCGTAACGGGCGCCGGACGTGATTACGTCACTACGGGTTCCGGCGCCCGGGCTGGCCCGGGTCCCGTATTCCGGGCCTGTTTGAACCGGCCTTAAGGCGTTCTATGAAGCTCGTCCACTAATTTGACCTCGTAACTTTGCCAATTAGCGGTGAGATGTTTTGATGTCGCCCTCCTATAGCTTCCTCTCGTCATGTCATGAACTTGCGAACATTAAGGGACGCCTTTCGTTCGGGGAAGACTCGACAGCGATCGGGTTGTTAAGGTTTCACTACGCAATTCAACCCGTAGGCCCACGAATAGCACAAAGATTCCCAAAAACGAACCATCTCTAAGTGGTGTGAAATTAATGGGACATTATACTTTCCCAAGGTGTATGCAATTTTTCATTTACAAAAAAAAATTATGAAATAAAGATTAGAGGTCATAAACGAGCTACTAGTCTTCGCGTGCGTGGAGAAGGGGCAGTTGGAAAAATGCGAACTTCCGAGCTAAGCTTCTTTGCGCATCAATATTAACTTCTTTACCCCAAGCGCCCCGGTATCCCGTATAAGGCTTTCGGAGGGTAATATTTATTTGCAATTTATTGTCAGAAGACAATTTAGTAGATGCAATTTTTACCTTAATTCAGGAACTGGTTTAAAGTCAGATTTTTAATATTTACAAAAATAAAGTCATGAGCCACTCCACTTTGTAAAAGTGGATGACCAGCGAAGCTGTTTAGCACACGACACAGACGTGACACAGAATTTTGAACAAAGGTAAGAACACATTTATTTTCTTGATCGGTGGTCATCGTAATGAAAGGTACACACACACATTTATTGTCTTGATCGGTGGTCATTATTTCGCGTGGACGACTTTCGTCGCCCCGAGGAACCGAAGGAAATTACCGGGTGTCCCAAGGAGCGGCCAGGCTCTTTAAATTGACCGCAAAATTAGGTTTCTTAACCCATCGCGCTACGATTTTATGCAGCGTTGCCCACAGATGCTGCATTGTTTTGTAAAATTTGCAAAGAGCAAACTACCTGAGGAAAAAGTGAAGAAAGAAAAGGGCTTAGCTCCTATGAAAACGCAGTGAAGCCACCGATCTTCAAACAATACGGCGCCATTTCGCACGGGGAAAAGAGATGGCGCAAGCCTTCGCGACGCCAACTGCCGCCAATGAACGAGCATACGGCCCCGAGAGCCGGCGTCTTTAGCAGACGATCTTTTCGACTCAAAAGCGGCGCGAGCTTTATTGATATCAGTTGCCAATGCATTCTTTTATCATCCTTACTAATAAAACACATGAAATGGACACATAATTGATTAAAAAATGGTTTGTCCGGTTATTTTGACTGTTTTTTTCGTGGTACTTATGTCGTCTGCTTTCCAGTTCCTTGTTGTTACCGCGTCTGTTTTACTTTCTGCGCTCTCCCCGCCTGCGGAACGCGCGCCACTTTCGAGTCGAAAAAATCGTCTGCTAAAGACGCCGGCTCTCGGCGCCGCATGCTCGTTCGCTTGGCGGAAGTTGGCATCGCTACCGCTTGCGCCATCTCTTGTCTCCCGTGCGAAACGGCGCCGTATTGTGTGAAGACCGGTGGCTTCGCTGCGTTTCCATAGGAGCTAAGCCTTTTTCTTTCTTAACTTTTCCCTCAGGTAAGTTCGCTCTTAGCAAATTTCACAAAAAGATGCACCATCTGTGGGCAACGCTGCACAAAATCGTAGAGCGATAGGTTAAGAAACATAATTTTGCGGACGCTTTGAGTAGCCTGGCCGCTCCTTGGGAGACCCGGTAGACACGTGCGATGGGACCGCCAGCCGGCGCCAAGCAGACACGCGCGACGGGGCAGCCACCCTGGGAGAATTGAAGGAAAGGAAACTATACTTTGTCTAACCTTAGCATGGACTATTGTTAGCCGGCCGCGAATGCTAAAAGCGCGAGCTAGTTGCTCTGAATGAATCTTGGCCGGCTGCACGAGCGCTCGAGTAGCGAGTGCTCCAGTCAAGGCAATCAAGGCTAGCCGCTCGCGCTTGCACAGCCTTCGCAGTTAGTCCATGCTAAGGTGAGACGAAGTATAGGAACGCCAACGGGGGGAGCTTGGAGCGAGGTGAGAGCGTGGGTCGCACAGCCGCAAATCTTTGAGAAACCTTTATTATCTACCTGAGAGTCTACTGATCTGGAAAAGGATGCCCATTGATAACAATCGACTGACTAGACCTATTGCTCAATGACCCAAGCATCAGGGGGAATGCAGGGAATGCTGTGACACGCGCCGCACGTGCAGGTGTTTGCAGCAGTAACTCTTCTAAAGCAAAAGCCTAAAAAATGGCGTCTTGCGCGAGCGTTCGTCAATTATTTATTTTGGTTACTTCGAATATTTTATACGGGGAAGGCATACGCGAGCGGCGCGTCCGGTTGTGCGATCGTAGAGTTTTTTGTTGAGGCACATAAAAAATCTACGGAACCCTTCGTTTCACCTTATGTGCGAGCGAAGGCAAAGCTGGAAGCGCGAGCACGAAAGCTCCGTGCGTTCAGGTTTTGCTCGAGCGCGCGAGCTGGGGAGAAACGCAAAAAGCGCTGGTCTCGCTTTGGCTTCGCTCGCAGATAAAGTGGAACGAAGTATAGCCATAAACAGCTTCGCTGTGAAATGACATCTTCTGGGTGCATTTCTGGAACTAACGACCATGCAAACGGTAAGCTTGACTATTTTTGGTTTTTTTTGTTTTAAAGTTATTAATCTCTGAAGTGGCCAAGGCGAAAACTGATGTTTCTTCCACATGTCAGAGACCGCAAATTTGACCGCTCGCTATTATTAAGCATTTCACAAAACTGCAATAGAACTTTTCGGTGACTTTCAAACCAGATATTATGGAGCTTAATAACAAATGAAAATCTATTTTGGAATAAAAAAAAATAAGTCGAACTTTCTTTTTAATGTTTTTTTTCGTCAAATGTTTGCAAGTTCTTACATGTGAAATACATAAGGTATTTTAAAAAAACTTTGATATCACACACAAAAAAGTTCAAACCTAGTTGTTTGAGTGTATATAAATTCAATTACATATGAACAAAACAAAATTAGTTCTAATCAAGGTTGTCCCGCCAAAAATGTACAGGGTATTTTTCACCCTGAAAATAAATTAAACACTGCCGAACGCTGATTTTCCGCCTAAATCTAGCGCTAGCGGTTAGAACCAGATGCCGAAGTTTCAGCCCTAAGCGTTATTTTATTTAACAGTTAAACGGAATGTTTTGAAATTTTTATTGGGAACCTTATGGCCGACGGAGCTCTTGATCACACAAAGCTCTATGACGCCATTCACCGGAACGGGAGATAACAGTCCCTATTTTCTTATTAGAAATAAAAAGAAAAAAGACACTTATTCAGTTTTGAATAAAATATTGGTTATTGCTGTAACTTTGGCATACAGTTCTGATCCGCTAGCGCTACATTTGGATGGAGAAAAAATGTTCCGCGATACGTAGTTTATTTTTGCTGTGAAAATAACTAAATATTTTTGAGGGCCAAGCTGTATATTTGAAAGAGGAAATAGTTTAAGGAACACATTTGAAAGTTGTGAACATATCAGCTTGAACTTTATAATTAACTAGGACACGAAGAAAGAAAGGGCACCTGCTTGTCCTCTCCTGTCCTTTCTTGCTTCGGGTTCAAGTTAATTCTAAAGTTCAAGCTGATATATTTGCAAGTATGTACCAACAATCTCAACTCTTAATCGTTATTCAAATTTGAAACCCCTTGTATAGCACGTTTTTTATTTGTTTCCTGTTTTTCGAGTAACAATGATTGTGTTTATAAGAAAATATAAACACAAAATATAATATTTCGTTTGTATAACACACTCGAATCAAACTTATCAGTGCGTTGTAAGAAAGTCCTTGCATATGTCATTTTTAGGACAATTTAGTGGCATTAAAATGAATAAGTAACTCAATTTAATACTGAACAGGCAAGCTTAAAAGTACCTGAAAGTGTGCGCAACGCGACGTAAAAGTTAATTTACTGCGCCACAAAGCTTGAGGCTTTCCAACGCATACTTAAAGGGGTCATGAAACGATTTTCCTACTTCTTCCTCCTTAGACTTAATCCTCAACTCAAATGCGAATTGTGAAATCACGTGGTCGTGGCATTCCTTCGGCACCGGTGCGATGACTCCTAGGTTCCACCGTGCTTTTTATGCACACCATAGAACTTGTCATTCTCCAGTGACAATAAGTTCCGTCAGGGCACTCATTGGCCACGAACGCGAATCCAAATATTCGTCGACGGATTGATTGTTGACGAGCGCATACGTCCGAGTGACGCAGTTCTCGTGTCCAATGCGTGAGCTGGGCTCTGCTGACGTCAGTTTGGCGCCGGTGACGCGCGTTTGGAACCGCGGATGTATCATAGTGAAAAGGCGGAGAGCTTTCGAAGGCAAGAAGGTACAAAATAGTCCGCGATATTTTCAAATGTTCGTACCGAAAAGCTGGCTTTTGACTTTCTAGCCTCTTTCTTTTGGCCAACTAAACGATATGCGATTAGTAAAGTCCCAATTTAAAATCATTCATCCCAACCCAAAATTCGTTTCATGGCCCCTTTAAAGGGGTCATGAAACGATTTTCCTACTTCTTCCTCCTTAGCTTTAATCCTCAACTCAAATGCGAATTGTGAAATCACGTGGTCGTGACATTCCTTCGGCACCGGTGCGATGACTCCTAGGTTCCATCGTGCTTTTTATGCACACCATAGAACTTGTCATTCCCCAGTGACAATAAGTTCCGTCAAGGCACTCATTGGCCACGAACGCGAATCCAAATATTCGTCGACGGATTGATTGTTGACGAGCGCATACGTCCGAGTGACGCAGTTCTCGTGTCCAATGCGAGAGCTGGGCTCTGCTGACGTCAGTTTGGCGCCGGTGACGCGTTTTTGGAACCGCGGATGTATCATAGTGAAAAGGCGGAGAGCTTTTGAAGGCAAGAAGGTACAAAATAGTCCGCTATATTTTCATATGTTCGTACCGAAAAGCTGGCTTTTGACTTTCTAGCCTCTTTCTTTTGGCCAACTAAACGATACGCGATTAGTGAAGTCCCAATTTAAAATCATTCATCCCAACCCAAAATTCGTTTCATGGCCCCTTTAACAAGATTCAAGATTTTATTTGGTTATATACGCCAAATGCGATATTGTTATATATATTTCATTATAGATTACGATCATGTCTTGGTATTCACAAAAATAACGAAGCAAATGTATATTGCATATTTTAATTTTTACGTACATTATAAAATTATATAAAATAAAAATAGCCATTTTTGAGCTTTTTGGTGATATCAAGGTCATTAAAATATATTAAATAGGCCTGACGTAAGAAGTTGCAAAGCTTTGCCAAAAATCATAACGAAGATTGTCAGACATTTTGTTCTATAATTATATTAAAATATTTTTTTCTCATTTATTTTAATAAAACCTATTTCGAAAGAGTCAGAGAAGAGTCTTAGTACAATCGCTTGAGAAGTGACAAAATAGCGAACGGTCAAAATTGTGAAGACCGCCTGGTGAGGAAAAAGTCCCTTCTTACATCGGCCACTTTAATGATAAATAACTTGAAAACAAACAATAAATCCGCCAAGCTTGACGTTTGCGTTCTTTTTTTATTTTATGAATGAATCCTATATTTTTCTAAAAATCAAAATATTGATACCAAAACCGCGCCTTAATAGGAACGAAAACAGCCAGGTACTTTTTACACTTCAATAGGCATTAGGTACACATGCGCAAAGGTACGGAGAAGTATCCACTATAGTTATCGGAACGATCTACTCAACCTAACTTAGTCGGGACCTAACGAAGTACTGTTCTCACAAGGCGTAGGCCTCAGAGCCTTTATCTACGCTATTTAATATCACAAATAGGCAGCGCCTTCCTGCGTAACAGTTTTTTTTTTTTAAGAAACCCTCGTGACTGATAAGAAAAAAAAATAAGGATGACACAGAAAAATCATTTGTTTTTACACCAGTCTTGGGATTTTCTCTTAAATATGTTCAACCATCACCAGTTACTTTGAGCCCTAGCTTTTAGCTCACTGAAACACTATTTTGTGATGTCTAGTTGCTTTTCAGTTTGTATTTTATTCATAATAGAAGTCAATCGCGAAGTGTCTCTACCTTTCTAGAAGACGTCCTTGTCAACCTTTACCTTGGAAGAGAGGGCCTGCTTAACGCTTATGAAGAGCAACCTTGTATTTTGTTTATACACGAAAAATTATCAAGTCAAGCCACAATATATTTTTCTCACTTCGTGATGTCTTGCACAAAAGCATGCGGAAACTACAGCACCTTGAATCAGAAGCCCGTATCATAGACTACCCAGCTTGGCATCCTCCGATAGATGAGTTGGTTAGGCTAGCGGACAGTGCGTGACGCGGGGTAAAAGCACGCGGTGAACGCGCAACGTGCCTTGGGGACTATCCGGGGCACCGCTAGCATAAGCCATACAACACTTCTCGGCCACACTATAGACGTTTCCACTGTTTACAAAAATCACAGTCCACACGTGTTAAATCACAGTCCAGAACGCGCACGTTCGTCGCTTCGGAAAGCGAGCAAATCACGCGCCATACGCACGAACACTGCCGCTCATTCACACTGGAAGCGGATCCGCGTTCGCAAAGCGGTTGCGAACGCGGTTGTATAAAGATCCAGTACAATTGCACGCGCACTCGATGACATCAAGTGCGCGTGCAGATGTACTGGATCTTTATACAACCGCGTTTGCAATCGCTTTGCGAACGCGAATCTGCTTCCAGTGTGAATGAGCGGTAAAGCCCCTCCATGTTTTAAAAGTAGCTGAAGGTGCGTCGATGCACGAGGCACGTGCAATGTGCAGCCTTGGGAATATCATGGCGGCATAGCGCAGCACTGATACAGTGTACTAGAATACTTGGGTAGTGTTGGGACCGGAGCGGCTCGGCAACGGGAGCTCGTGAGCGCGCGTGTATTGACAGTTCGTGGCGGCGCTGTAGTCGAGTTATCCGGAAAAAATCGCGCAGCCCGCCTTTTTTTTTCTTTTTACTTTGAGCGGTGCACGTGTCGGTACAACGATTTTATACACTCCGTTTCACCTTATGTTGTACCGGAGCGAAGGCTAGAAGCGCGAGCTCATAGCGTTGGCAGCTGCCCTTGGTGCACGAGAGCTCGTGCCGCCGAGATGTGCCCGAGAGCAAGGAGCTCGCGCTTGTAGCCTTTCCTGCGGTACATCATGAGGTGAAACAGAGTATAGTTCCGTGTGTTTTTCACTTCGAGCGGTGCGCGTGTCGGGACCACGATTTCATAGTTCCGTGTGTTCGATCGTAATATCCTTTGAATCTTGTGTTCTCATTTTGCGGATGGTGAACGCGTAAGGGTAGTGCCGAAATGCCGTCGGCGAAACAGCGACAGAACTCTTGCTCTGCACCTGGTTGCGAAACGGGTCTCATCAGAGTGAAAGGAGTGAAAACGGCGTCCCTTTTCGGCGTTCCAAAAGACAGAGCCAAAAGAGATCTTTGGGAGAAGAATCTGCAGCGATCGGACAAGCGTCTTGAAGAAACAAGCGCTGTCTGCGAGCTTTAAGTTGGTTGTTTTAAAACTCGCAGAGTTTTAAAACAACCAACTTAAAAGCTTCTTACTCCCATAATCGAAAAGAGGAAATGGCTACGTCCCAGGCACGTCCAATGTTGTGAGTTCATGCTTATGCAGGATATTTTTTTATTCTTAACAGAACTTTACAGAATTAATTAAAAGGAGGTAGTAGATACGTGTCTGTCGTCTGCTCTGTACATCCGTAGATCTAGGCGGACCCTACATGGGTGAATAACCGTTGCAATATTTTGATTATTTAGCCGAATATGGTAATTAATTTTTTAATGAACTGTTTAATGGGCCATGTTGCAATTGCAGCTTTAAAGGGAGCCATTATTAAAGGCCAACCCAATTTAGAAAGTTCGCGAACAAACAACGAGCTTTGAGATATTCATCGCTAAATGTTTGCCTTTCAGCGATTAATTAAAAAACCGCGCGCTGAAAGCGCGAATAAGGTTGTGCTGATATTGATGCGTAGAAGAATGACACAGTTGTTTCTGTCCCCTCGTCACTAACTCGACAGCGTGTCTTCGGTGGACTCGCCGGCGCCACACATCAAGACGACTAAGTCACTATTCTACGTATTATTTTCATAACGCGGTTTCTGAATCAAGCGAAGAAAGGAAAACTTTTACGATAAATTTCGCGAACCTCGTTGCCTTTTCGCGAATTGTCGAAATTGTGTTTGCCCTTAACAATGACTCCTTTTAAAACTGCAATTGCACCATGGCCAATTAAGCCGTTAATAAACAAGTCGACTAACAGATTTTGGTTAATTGTTAAACATTGCAAAGGTTCTTCACCCATTTATTATTTTCCGAGCCCTACAGATATAACGAAAAACGGCATCCACATATCTGCCACATCCTTTTTTTTTTGTAAAATATGTAGAGTTCTGTAAAGAATAAAACAAAAACACCCTGTATGTCTGCGTGAACCAGATATGCCCCCCTGTGGAACCATGGGTCTTTCCCTTCGAATACCCAGCTCAGGCGAGACTTACCTGGTTGTCAGAAAGCAGCTGTCGGTTAAATGTATTGTTATGAGCGTGTGGGTTTCAGATGGTTTACCCTCAAGAGGATAATGCGCTGCATATTGTAACCATGTATGCGCTGCACATTGTAACCATTATTTCAATGCCGTGCTGTAAACTATTACAACTTTTTCCTTGCCTGATCTACAAATGCGCATGACATGTTTTCTGCTCAAAATGATGTGAAATAGTTGCTTGTTTTTTTTTTAATGTTATAAAGCATTACTTGTTCAGCCCACGTTGTCTCAGTTTTTGGACTTAAGTTCAATGTTAAAACGCGTGATAAAAATTGTCACGGCTTATAAGCCATTTCTTACAAGTGAACGTCGGGTGGTCCTCGGATGGTCGTGGCAGTTATGAAGAAATAAAAGATTGTCACCCCTTTGCGACCGTCGCTTGGGTGGTTGGTCGCATAAATGAACACAAGAATGAGTGACAAGTGAAGCGAGCTGATTAAGGTCAAGAAAAAGAAGACGGCAGAAAAGAAGACAGAGAAGTTAACCTGGGGTATTAAAAACATACTAAATCAACCTTGGACTTTAGTCCGAGGTTGTTTTTGTATGCCGTTTCGTTCCATTATAAAATGCCAGCTATAAATGGCTTATGTGCCGTTTCGTTCCATTATAAAATAAGATAAGAATAAAAAAAACTGCTTACCGAGTTTTAGATATTCCTTTCAAATATCTAATGTTCGGCCTTTGCGACCAAGGGAATGGGCATTTCATTTAAAATGCTCACCATCCGACAAACCGAAAGTCGCAGCTAATTCTACGCTGAAACAACTTGCAATCCGCTTCTTTAAAGTCGCAATTGTTTTTATGTAAAGGAAGGGTAATGCAGCTTGCACCGTCCAATACATTGAAGCATCATGTTGCTAATGATCGCACCGCAGCGTAATTGATGCCGCGGTACGACCGCTGGCAGGTCGTAGCTGTATCAGAAATCCTATGTGCACTCCACCAAAGCGGCACCAAAGATCCATATTTTCGCGCGTGCAGCCGCGCATCCGCACACCTTCTGGATAACGCGCCGGTGTCGACACCTGTTGCGATCAATACCACGCGCTTCAGGCGAGCCCCTCCGGTCCCAACGCTACCCAAGCATTCTAGTACACTGTAGCACTGAGCTAGTTTTCAGTAGAGTGCCTCAATGTCCTTCTGTTTAGGGTGATGCCACCCTTTGTAGTACCCGAAGCCGACAGCACGCGCTCACGGGGAAAATACAAAGAAATCGCAGGAAACAAAATGTCGCCGTAGCACAGTCAGCGCCACGAGCGCGTGTAGGGACATGCTCTTTCACGCGCTTCAGAACAAAATATAAAAACAAGCGCTGGGAACAAAATGGCCAGATGTCATCACCCCAAGCAAAGCGCACATGAAGGCACCCTAGTTTTCAGAAGCCATGTTCTTTCAAGAAGTTTCACGCGGCACGTGTATCGAGCACTTTCACAACAATGAATGGCGCCCCTTTTCCGAGGATAGAGGGGCTTTAGGCCACACCAGAGCCGTTTATTGGGAGAGTTTGGCCATACATTGGTTTGAATAGGCGAGCATCTCGGGGCCAACCACAGGCCTCGAAACAGCCCCAGGCGGTGGTCGAAAGCTGTAAATATGCGACACGACTAATTTAAGCCGTTTTAGCGTCGCTAGAGTGAAAAGGTGAAACTCTCAAACTTGGCGCATGTGAGGCTTTCGTCACGTCCATATTCAAGGGCAGAATAAACGAACGTGCGCTCCAAGCCAGGGCCGATTTACTAGAAACAGCGTCTCAGCTGAGGCTGGGGAAAAAAAAAAGCACAGCCAAAGCCAGCGCACGAGCTTAGCGGGACTTAATCCTCGTCTCGAGACCCTCGCGCGCTCCAGCCTTTACACTGTTTTCTTTCAGACAGTCTCAGCTGAGCCGCTGTTCTACCAAGCCGGTCCAGAGCAAACTGTCACCGAGACGCCGAGATTGAACGCTTCTATTTCACGCTTCAAATGTCGTTTGCAATATTGTGACGTCGCTGTCTGCTGATTGGCCAACGCTGTGTCGTCTTTTTAGTTTACGCTCTAACCGCGGGGGCAGCATTCGGCGCTGGCGGCGGCCTTTGCTCCACCCATTGGCCAAACTCTCCCAATAAACGGCTCTGGACCACACGGACCGGTGTCGCCACCTAGGGGTCAAATTTTAAGCTTCTTTAAGATAGCCGCCGTGTGCGCTCAGCCTTAAAGGAAATGGTTGATTTTATTCAGCGCCTAATATCGTGACAAGCCTTTCACTAAAGGCATGTTTTGTTTTGTTTTCAACATCCAGTGAGTAAATTTTTTTTTTTTTTGTAGAAAATGAGGCTCAAGTATCAATTTGCCTAAGTTTCTGTTTCTAAATGTCTTTATGCTGTAATCATGACCATTTTAAAAGCTATTTTTGACTGGGCAATCTTCAGTCGAATTATACGGTTATAATTGGTGCTGAAACCTAATATTAAGTATGTGTCGTCGGTAATACTTTTAAATTAAAATCGTGTATGTCTCAAACAGACTGGACGAATAGCCGAGCCAGGAACCACATGGTAATTCATGAATGGTTCAAGCGCGTACGAAGCATTATATGGCATTTGTATTCCTCGTGCTCAACCCGGGGGATTTCAGGTGTTTTCCAACTTCTATCACACCAAATAAGTAGCTTTACATATACATCTTCAACTTTTTTCAGTGGGCGAGACCGAGATGTCCTCCATGGGTAAGCTGGTTTCTTCGTACAAATATCTTGCGGCAATTAGTTTTGCCATTCAAAGTCGTGGGAGGGAACTTGCGGACACTAACCACCCTCACCCTCGGTTCTTAGCAAACAAACCTCGGCGCCTCGGGACACCTCGCCAGCGAGTCCTTTGACTTCTCTCCTTGATGCGCGTCTGCTAGTTGTTAGACAAAAACAACGTACCGCTCGAGTTATTTCGTCTGCTCTCTCTGAAGGCCCGTTCACACTTGCGACTTGGGACAGTCGCTGGAGCGACTAGCGACAAGCGACTGGCGACCATCAGTGTTCACACCTGATTGAGCGACCGACGAGTCGCCAGGCTCGCTGCCAACTTAACAGATAATAATCAACACCTTTTCGAGCCGGCTGAAAGGTTTTTCTGATCAAAGGTGCCGGCAGGAAAAAACAAAAAAACGTAATGGTGCTTCGGAACGTAAAACAACGGCTATATGTGCGCTCCGTCAACCGTGATATTGCACACCCGCCGGCAATATGAAGGTGAACACCTTACATGGTTTCTTGCCTGTTTTACGGCTCCCTAAAGCTATATTAACTCTCAACGTCTCAAATGGTACGTGGCCAAGTGTCTAAACTTTGCGTTCTAGCCCTCTTCTGGAACAGAGCTTGTTCCAAAACTTGCAGGAGCGTCAAAAACAAGAGGAGGGCTGTTCACCTTCATATCGCTCACGGGTGTACGTACCTGCTATGCCGAAAATGTATGCACATCTCTGAAAGGCGAAGCCGAGCTCGCTCGTAAAGACCTGCACTTCCGAAAGTCACAGGAAAGGTAAGAGAGACGCATACGACGTTGCGAGCAGACGACGTTGCAAAGGAGCAGACGACGCTCAGATAGGGGGTCGCGATCAGCCAATCAGGTCTCGGCGTTCTGACGTCACCGCTACCCCCTGAGCAAGAAGCAGACGAACTTACCTTCCGCATACATACCAGGCTTCCCGTGATGTGTGGGGGATCTTCGTAGATTCTACGATCCCATGCTGAGGCTCCACGGCGCAACGACCCATCGAGCGGGTTCTTGATCCCTGCTTGAAGGGTCGGCCAAACTGACGGCAGTAGCTGAAAAAACAAAACTCTATGGTAGCTTGTGCGTGTCCAAGTGTCAGAGCTCTGGGTGTAGTGTGGAGGCCTCCCGATTATTTCGGTCAGGAATCCCGGATGACTGGTCAGTGGTTTCTTTTAAACTGGAAACACTCTCCCAGTGGTTTTCAGCGGAGCATTACGTACGAAAGGTGCCAAGTTGGGATGCACGAGCAATAAACATCTTTGAGTAAGCAATGGATTAGTATATTTTTGAAGAACTAGGAATAACTTACATAGCCACTGCAGCGTGCGGTGGCGGGAAAGAAAGCAAACTTCGTTAGTCTTTACCGTTCAAGCAGCTCTATATTCGAGAATATCTATCACAGCCATTTGTTAGCAGCCTGTGCTGCTGTGAAAAATAGTCCCCCAGTGCGTTCCCTAGGAAAGGCACATAGGGCGCTATGTATTTCTTCTATTCGCGCTTCCCGTGTTGTTGGTCCTGGTTTCAATGTACAAAGTTAGAAATAAATAAAACTTCATTACTTATCTTGGGGGCTTAATGCATGCATTGTACTCCAGTCAAAACTGTCTGCGCGAAGAATCATTGTATAACACAGATGTCGGAGATCTTCCGGCGCAGTCACTTCTTCATGCCGCATGCGTAGTGTCAACGTTAAGCGTAACGTTTACGGCGCTTGGAAGGAACACCACACACGTAGTCGAGGTAATGATACGATGAAAACGAGCGCTGCGATTTGTGATAATCGCTTTCACCCTACACCGGCCCGATTTGTTGTAGCAAAATGACGACGTGAATATAGAGGTTGAGAAATTGAAAACCATTTTGACCAACGACCGTATCTTAGATTTTATCTGAACAAGTCTATCTTGTTAAATTAAGTATTTCAATTTAAACTTTTATTAACTGTTTGTGATCCAAAGAGTTTTTTTTGCTTTTTTTTAAGTTGAAACGCTCAATAACGTTGTCTGGCCACTTTGGCAACGCTCCGAAACTCTCCAAACCTATTCGAAAACACACCGAGGTTGGGCCGTTCTTCCGAAACTTTCCGAAACCTTTTTTTTTTGGAAAAAGTGTCGACCCATCACTAGATTTAACCTTCCTTCACGCTTCGGGGTACTTTCTGGTTACCGTGCAAAAATGAGTCAAGTAGACTACTTTGATTTTGCTCTTTTGAGAGTGGCTTTTGGTTTCGCGAATGGTTTAACCACCCCTCTGTGATATGACGTGCTGACGAAGCAATTGTGGTTCAAGGAATAGCTGAGGTAAGACGCAAAGTGCACGAAGAAATTGAGTGTCGGTTGTCTCCCTTCAACATCGCATTGCTGACGACGAGAAGACTGAGTGACTGCTTTTGAAATGCAGGTTTTTATACCTGCGGAACAAGCTGGCTTCAAAAATAAATACAGTTCGCGGAAAGTTCGTGTTATGCCTTGATTAGCTCCTCCTCTCGCCCGTACATAAGACGTAGCGTCCTCGTTAAGCCTTATTGAGCTCGATTTTCTCAGTTCGGCGCCGCCATATTGGGATGTAGCCCACGGAGGAACTTTGCTCCCCTGCTTCTAGTGGCGAAAGTTTCTCCCATTCCGAATGATCATGGTACAAGAGAGTTCCTCCCTTTAGGAAGGATTATACAGGGTGTTTCAGAGAACTCAGGCCAAATCGCTCCTGCGAAAACTACTCATCGCAACGAAAAAAGGCTTGTGTCGTTTTGATCCTGGGCCAGGGGCCCATTTAGGAAAATTATTAAAGTTCGGGATAATTAAGTTGTTAATTATTTTTGCGTAATTAACTTTTTTAATATTGTGTTTAAGGGCATAGTTTCAATTAGAAAATTGCTCAGCATCGTTGAAAAACACTAAATCAACAAATTGCAGAACAATAGAAGGCACGCGAAGCATTTTACGGCTTTCTGAAAAACCGCACAAATTCGACGGGTGTTTTAAGTTTCGGTTTGCTATCGAAGCGCATCTCGGCCCCGGCGGCACCGCGCCCCGTGGAGAGATAGTGCAACCAGCCTCTGCTGCGTCGCGCGATGACAGCGCAGCAGAGGGTGGTTGTACTATCTCTCCACGGGGCGCGGTGGCGCCGGGGCCTAGATGCGCTCCGATAGCAAACCGAAACCTAAAAACCCGTCGAATTTGTGCGGTTTTTCAGAAAGCCGTAAAATGCTTCGCGTGCCTTCTATCGTTCTGCACTTTGTTGATTTAGTGTTTTTCGACGATGCTGAGCAATTTTCTAATTCCAACCATGCCCTTAAACACAATATTAAAAACGTTAATTACGCAAAAATAATTAACAACCTAATTATCCCGGACTTTGGTAATTTTCCTAAATGGGCCCCTGGCCCAGGACCAAAACGACACAAGCTTTTTTTCGTTGCGATGAGTAGTTTTTGCAGGAGCGATTTGGCCTGAGTTCTCTGAAACACCCTGTATAAACCCCTTTTTACTAAAAGTGCAGTTTGTCTCATGATATTTTGGTCATATCGTGGGCTGTTCATATTATCTATTTATGTCTTTACTCAGTATGGCTATGCTAAGATACACTGGACCCGCCACGCTGCTTGTGTTTGAAACTGTCAATGTCAATCGAATTTGTTTATGTTATCGCGGACATCTTATTTTTGTAGGCTCCGAAGTGGAAACCTCCGGCGTAGTTCCGACTTCTTCAGGTGACGACAGTAAGTAATGGTTCAGTTTTGTTCCCTGAATGCACAGACCTAATAGCGACAAACACGTTAATTACTTTATGTTACTCTATTTGCAGATAGGGGGTAAGTTCTAACAGGAGAAGACCCTGATTCTAGCTTCTCCACCGTGATTGACAACCCCCCAAAAATTCCTGGGAGATGCTTTACCCGGGGAACCATTACACAACGACCAAGTGAAGCCTTCAAAAGCGCGTCCAGATTAACAACGAGAAACTAAGTCAAAGTGCTCGAAAATAACGAAGTCGGGGAGCTAACGTTTGCTTGGTCCACGACAAACTATCGCATAATGATCAACCTTTTTTTTTTTTTTTTCTGAAGCGACAAATTTTGAACGTGGCGTTTGTGCAGGGATTGTTCCACGGTTCTTCCCGTACAGCTCTCATAGCATCAGGCCCCACCTAGCAGCCGTCCTCACAGTGTGGTCGCCTTAATTAACCTCAATCCTTGTCTATGTTAGAGGAAAACTGTAGAACTTGAAGGTATTTTATTAGAAAACAATCGCACACAAAAACACGATGGACAAGTAGAAATACAAGATACACCACAGGGCTCGTGTACGTCGTCCTTCCACTTTTTATTCGTGTATTTGCTGCTTTTATTCCCCACAATGTAAAACCAACTGGCCCGACTACACACACTTCTAATTTATAAGCTTAAGTATATTATCATCGATCAAATTCTGAAGTAAAGCTACTTCATAAATTTTGGTATAAATTAAAAATGACAAACGTTTCATATAAAGCTACATCTAATTTACAAACGGCAGTATATATTTAGAAATTCTTAAAATCGGTCCAAACTTATCAGGTTGGTAGGGAGCAGGTGGTGCGGTTAAAGGGTACAGTGTCATAGAGTGCATCCGTTAAATCGAGAGTGCCGAGGCGATTGTTCTTGGACAGCTGCTATTTATCCTATATATGAGTGACATGGGTCGTGGATTTCAAGCTGGTGTTAAAATTGAAAAATTTTGCCGGTGATACATTTATAACTACAGAAATTTAGACATTCAATAATCAGTAGAAATTAAATAATTATTTAGAAAATTGGCAAGCTGTCGGGACAAATGGCGAATTGAATTAAAAAAAAAAAATATGGAAATGAACCTAACTAAAGAACGATTGAGATACACCTAAGCACTTCTTACAAGTTGTGAATGCGAAAGCACGCGCGCCGCTCTTCGCTCCCTTCTTAATCTGCGGCGTACAACGCGCTGATCTTGAGCGTGAAACGGTAGGAGCCGCTGTTTCGCGGACACGCAGCGCCATCGGGTGAGCGATCGTTCAATCTGTGGTGTGCCTTGCGGCGCGAGGAAAGAACAGACAGCAAAGTAGTTCCCTGCAGAACGAACCCCTTGGTTTATTTCATGTGTCGTATATATTGCCACGGGCCGTACAACTGATAAGAGGCGAGCGAACGCGGTGATAAGTGATAACACAGCAGTGTGATAACACAGTCAGGATGACACCACACAATCTGACGCGCAGCGGCCAATGAAAGCCTCGTCGACGTGCACCAGCCAATGGGATCGAAGTGTAAAAGGTGCCGTTGGCTAGCTTTGCGCGTGGTTTCATTAAGGTGCCGTTTTGCATGGTTTCGAAGCTGATGACGTCGGCTCGTTCCATGAGACATGTAATGCTTTCCCATTAAAATAAGTACCAGCACGTTTAAACTTCGGTGGGGGACTACAAATACCTTTAAGATGTGCACGGGACAACAAATACCTAGGCGTTCTTTTGAAATTAAATTTGAACTGGAAGGCAAATATGAAGAATATTTTAAATAAAGTGCTAAGAAACTTGATACATTAGGACGAAAAGTAAAATTTGACAGTGCAGAGCTCAAATTAGCAGCCTATACGTTATTGATAATACCAGTGATTAAATGTGAAAGACCAGTTTGCGAACCATGCACGCAACAAAACATATTCAAAATAGAGTGCAATGCTGATCGATTTATTTTCAACTGCTGTCGATCCATGACACACCCTCACTACTGGAGTCCGATGCGAGTGTTCTCCCCATATGCTTACAGGAAATAATTAATTTGTTTTTAAATGCTACATGGGAATCACTTTGTTGATAGTCATAATTATGCTGCACATGCGAACTTCAACAACTCTGCTATAATTAAACAAAACAAATTTATTCAGCCTCATCGCTTCAACGCTAACTTCTATAAAATAAAAATTACGTTGTCAAATGTATCGCTGAACCGTGCCGCATATCCACGGATGTTTTAAATAGTGAAAATGTGTGTATTTTTCTTGATAACAATTTTAATACATTAAGAATGCTGGTAATTCGAAAATGCCTCCCAACCTGCTTTGGCCTCACGGCTGGTCGCACGTTATAATAACGTTAAATAAATAAATAAAGCACAAATTGTATCTTTGTATATGTTATTGTTTCTAAATAGGACACGATACTTCAAGTAACATTCCCGTGAACACGGTCCCGACTCTGGCATGTCTTTAGGGGTAAAAACGGAGATAGAGGAGACGATGAGAAAGAGAGAGAGAGCGGAGAAGCGTCAAAGCTCTGACTGAAGTGATTAGTGCACGAGAAGACCGCAAAGCAAACTGCTTTGTCCGTACCGAATGTGCGAACGCTTTCGAAGGAGAACGCCCAACGTCAAACGCAGGTGTTCGGCGTTCGAACGCGCTCAAAAAGTGGGTACAGACACATGCAACTATAGTTTTGCGGCTACCAGCTAATAATAATTCCGACTGGAGCTCGGCGTTCTGACGTCCCCGCCCGGTCTCCTCCCCGCCCTCATTTGCCACCCGTATAGGCGGAAAAAAAAAAAAAAACAGAACATAAAAACAACAGGGCGTCTTTCTTTTTTTGTTTTTTGAGCACTTGACATTTAGAACGCGCGCTCGTTGTCTTTCGCCGTGCTTTGGCTAGCGTGCGCGCTCGAGGCGCGCGAGACACTGAAGCGTTCTCGAAAGTAGGATGCTCGCGCTGAAGGCACCCTAGCTCGCGCTAAAGGCGGGACGCCTGAAGCATAGCCTCCTCCATACTGACAAAGCCTGGCATTGCGCCACGATACGCGGCCGCCGAAACTGAAAAGGTAGAGCGACAGAGAACGAATGAGAGGAGAGTCAAGTAACGGGTGCCCCGCTGCGGCGCGACGCCAAAACACACTTCTACCGAGCGACGGAATGTCCGCTCGTGCTCCTCGCATTCCTCGCGCTACCGCTTCTTTCCTCGTTGGGTTTGAAAACCAAGTTTTTGGTCCTCGCCGCTGCAAACGCTGCGCGCTGAAAACCGGGTTCCCCTAGGGTTCCTACATGTCTGTCTGTCTCAGGGTGAAAACATCCATTGTTGCCCTGAATGTGCCAGCGCGTGACGCTCTCGCGCACTCGATGCGTGACTTGGGCGGTAAAATGTCGTCTATGAATTAGCCAAAGCTACGCTGTCGAGCTGAGTGACACCGAATTGCGCGCACTTCAAAATGCATAAAAAAGGATTGGGCGGAACAATGGCTGAGATGTCACCGCTCAAGCAAAGCGCGCGTGTGTATGATGGCACTTTAGGTTCCCCGGTAAATGCACTCTGCTACCAGATCCTCGCGCTCCAAATCTGCAACCGGGCACTCTATGGCTCTGTCGTCGAACTGCCGGCCTTTGTGAGTATAGAGGAGGCTATGCCGGCCTAGCCTCTTCTATTGGGCAGGAGATCGAACTATAGGGGGCGCTTTATCGAGCTTGTTGTCCCCACAGCCCGGTGTTTACCAACACAGCATAAAGAAATTGAACCTGGCCGAGCACGGTCTGGGCACGAGCGCTTCGCTCTGACCAGTGCTTTGGTCGCACGAGGAGTGGCCTTCGAATCGTCATCTTCGATTTCTCGGATCAAAAACAAACAAGAAAATACGGTTTGTTGTCCCCACAGCTGAAGCGCACCGCTAGAGGCGTGACTGCTCGATCTCCTCTCCAATACTCCTCTATGCTCCCAAAGCCTGGCCTTTCTACGGCGGAGCCATAGAGTGCCCGGTTCTCAAATTTAGAGCGCAAGGATCTGGTAGCACAGAGCACCAAAGAGACATTCCTCGGGAAACCTGGACGTCAGCGCACAGCGTTTGCAGCGGCGAGTGCCCGAAACACACCTTCGGGTCCTCGTGTCTCGCCGCAGCGTCTGGCCTCAGTGGCGAGACGCTGAATTTTGGCGTCTCGCCGTGTCAGTGGGGCGCCAGCTTCATGGCTCTCCTCTAATCCATTGTCTCCCGCTCCACCTCTTCTATTTTGGCGGTCAGTTCTCGTGGCGATCTGCCAGGATTTGTCAGTATACAGGAGGCCATGCTGAAGCTTGTCCTTTCCGTTCTCATGTTATCAGTGGCTAATGTAAAATTCACGTCTTCTTACTGTACCCATATTTCTAGATTATATCATGCATTAAAAAAAGGGGGAAGGGGCGTTAAACGAAAAAGCCCCTCTAGCCAAGGAAGTTCATGGCATGGTTGTTTGATACAGGAGGGCGTTTAAAATTTAGTTTCGAAATACTCCTGGGCGGTTTCATCTTGATTCAGGCAACGAGGTGCAGTCGTATTTTTTTATTTTGCTTCAAATTTAATATCTTGTGGCGCATGTTACAAGAAGAACAATCTTTTTATTTTAATGTCTGACATGTTTAGTTTCTGACAAAACAAAAATCTCAAAGAAGTGGGAAAGAACGACGAGGTTTTGACGATTGTCGTGTGTGACACATTTGAATCACTCTCACATCTCAAAGTATTGGAAAGAGAGCGTCTATATTTTTTAGTGCATATATATGCAAGTAGGTAAGACGAAATTATAACTACTATTTATTATTCGTCGCTCTAATGTTTGTGAAAATCCCCAAACATTCCTCCGCGAACAACTGTGACCAAAATTGCAGATATTTGTTTTGAATCGACTATGTTTAGTATTGCTTTTAAATAATTCCACGTGTAGAACCTTTCATTCCCTTCCAAAATAAGCAATTTGTGTTTTTATCATGTACGACTACTGAAAAATAAATTATAAAACAGAGAAGGTTCTCACTTTTCGTTCAATTTTAGCAAGCTGTACAAAAACAAATTGTTTTAATTGTTTTCTTTTTCTCGCGTCGCGTTCTGTTCACAACCTTAGTTTAGCAAGAATATATTACGCTAGAGGTATATGTTCTGGTTTTGATGTTTAAGCCTCTAAATATGTTAAAAAAGAACGAATGCCGATGGTAGGTTTTGACGATTGTCGTGTGTGGCGTTTTTGAACCACTCTCAATCGCAAAGTTTTCAAAAGAGAGCTATATTTTTTTCATTGTTATATGTATGCAAGTCGGTAAAACGACATTCCAAGAACTATTTAATGTTCGTCGATCCAATCTTTGTAAAAATCCCCAAACATGCCTCCGCGAACAACTGTGACGTAAACTGCGGATTTTTTTTTTAGTCGACTATATTTAGTTTTGTTTTCAAAATAACACCACGTGTTGAACCTTTCATTGCCTTTCCCATTATGCAATGTTTGTGTCCTAATCGCGTACGAGTACTGAGAAAGGAATTATGAAACAAAGAAGGTTTTCACTTTTTGTTCAAATTCAGAACGCTGTATAAAAAAATCATTTTTTTTTCTTTTTCTTGCGTCGAGTTTTTTTTTTACACCTTTTTTAGTCAGCATACATACCGTTAGTCGTAGATCCACAAGTTTTTAGTTTTAAGCCTCTAAATATGCTAAAAAATAGCAAATGCTTATGGTGCGTTTATGGGTTATAGATGTATATTTCATTCTTTATTTTAAAATTCTAAGGGACGTTTACTAAGTAATCATATAAAATACATTGATGTCGTAAGGCGTGTAATAAAAATTTTGCAATTCTAAACGTCTGAACACTATATAATCGCAACCGCCGAAAGCGGGTTTTCAGACAATTTCCGCCGGTGCCATGATCGGAGATTGGGGAGGCCTTAAGCCTAAACCCTATGCACTACGTAATCTATACTACGTTAGAAATATCAAAGTATAATGTTGTAAAACATTTGAGTAAAATCCTCTTCCTATTGGAAACCTAGGTGTTTAAATGCAAAATTTTATATTTTTAATGCGAAATTCATGTTGATAACAGAACGGAATAATTGTATTTAGAATATTTAGAGGCATAAAACTCAAAACCAGTGCATATACCTCAAATGGAATATATTCTGGGTAAAAAAAAGGGTGTGAAGAAAATGCGACGCAAGACAAAGGAAAAAACAGAAGATTTTTATTTTATGCAGCGTGCTAAAATTGAACAAAAAGTAAAAACCTTCTTTGTTTTACAATTTGTTTCTCGGTACTCGTACACGATAAACGCACAAAATTTGATTAAGTTGGAAGGCAATGAAAGGTTCTACACGTGGTATTATATTGAAAGCAATACTAAACATAGTCGACGCAAAAAAAAAAAAAAAATCCGCAGTTTAGGTCACATTTGTTCGCGGAGGCATGTTTGGACATTTTTACAAAGATTGGATCGACAAATAATAAATTGTAGTTGGAATGTCGCTTTACCAATTTGCATATATACAACAATAAAAACATATAGATGCTCTCTTTTGAATACTTTGAGATTGAGAGTGGTTCAAAAACGCCACACACGACAATCGTCAAAACCCACCATCGGCATTTGCTCTTTTTTTAGCATATTTAGAGGCTTAAAACTCATAACAAGTGCATATACTTCTAAAGGAATGTATTTTGGCTAAAAGAAGGGTGAAAAGAGAACGCGACGCAGAAAAAAAAGAAATGTTTTTTTTTTGTTGTTTTATAGAGCGTGCTGAAATTGAGCGAAAAGCGAAAACCTTATCTGTTTCATAATATAATTCTCAGTACTCGTACGTGCTAAAAACACAAACTTTGCTTAATTTGGAAGGCAATGAAAGGTTCTGTGCGTGATATTATTTTAAAAGCGATACTAAAGATATTCGACTAACAATAAAATCCGCAATTTAGGTCACAGTTGTTCGCAGAGGCATGTTTGGGGAGTTTTACAAAATTGGAGCGACAAATAATAAATAGAAGTTATGATGTCGTCTTACCTACTTGCATATATATCGCACTAAGAAATATAGACGCTCTCTTTTGAATACTTTGAGATTAAGAGTGATTAAAAAACGCCACACACGACAATCGTCAAAACCTCGTCGTTCTTTCCCGCTTCTTTGAGATTTTTTTTTCTAAGAAACTAAACAAGTCAGGACATTAAAATAAAAAAAAAGATTGTTCTTCTTGGAACATGCGGCGCACAATATAAAAAACTGAAGCAAAATAAAAAAATACGACTGCACCTCGTTGCCTGAATTCGAATGAAACCGCCCTCGTATAAATATTGGCAATATAGTGCTCCCATAGTCACCAGATTTTTCTTAATTTTGATACAATTACGTCGTTGGTCTCAACAGTTCTGCGGAACAAATGCCATATCTTTTAGTATTTTATAGCTTCGTAAAATATTACATATTTAAACCGAAACCTGTACTATGTAGGAAGTGTTCCTGCTTCCTAGTCTGTAAAATTGCAAAAGGTTGCAAATTTATAGTACGCACGTCAAGCTGGTTTTCTACAGCGCGAAGCGAAGGGATCGATGGCTGTTTGAAGGAACTTAAAAATTTGCTCGGTGAGCGTATTGAGCTTTAAGTTTGTACAGAGGTGGAAGAATAACGTGCATAAAGCGTATGAAATATTCAGGGAATAAACATACCTGAGTAAAAAGTTACAAATCAAGAACTTGGAATCCCTACCTATGGCACCCGCCTGCAAACGAAAGGCGTCTCATTGGGGCTAACAGCGGACAGGTAGCGAAAAGAAAAACCGCAGGCGACCACGACTGGGGTTTGTCTCGAACACGGCAATAGCAGACGACGTTTCTGGTTTTGAAGCCATACAGTCTTTTTCTGCGCGAATTGTAAGTGTAATATTATATCAAATATTTATTACATCAACAAAATATTTAAAAAAAACGAAGATATAACGAGAACAAGAAAACATGTCTTGTCTTGGTTGTTTAATCAAAACTTATTTCGGCTTCATATCGTCGTCTGCGTTGCGCTTTCTTGTTGATACCACGTCTCTTTTCCTGTCCGCAAATTTCAACCGCGCAGTTATGGTGTGCAAGTAGTCTTTATGGTGCGCTTAGCTCTTATAAAGCGAGCATAGGCTGAACCACATGTCAGCGATTTGGCGAGCGACAGACCAAGCGACGGCGACGAGCGACGAGATTTGCCGTCACCCGTCGCTGTCGCCCGTTGCCTAACTCGTTTATAGATTTCCAGAAAATATCGCCTGCACTGACGCGTCTACCGGAAGTGGCTCGGGCGAGAGCCAATAGAACACAAACGGTTCGTGAAGTCACAACTTCGGCGCGCGGGCATGATAGCGGGTCCTGTCGCGTCACGTCGCTTGGAAGATTCGCTCATATTTCGCCCATACTTGAAGGTTGCTCTTTGTTACGGGGATTTTCAGAGGACGAAAGTGGTCCGTTCACGTTTTCGGGCAGAGCTTCGGCGCCGGCCTCCGGGTTCCCTTACGAGTCTACGCTGGGTGAGGCGTCTTAACAAGGGAAACCTCCAGAACCAGCCTCGGACAACAGCTGTGCCATCGCCGAAGCTCACGCTGCAAAACGTGCTACTTGGTGGCTTCACTGCAGACCACCATCTGTCGACGCTGAGAACGCTACCGGCATCTATCGGCTGTTGCGCCAATCAGACATCTTTGGTTAGCACATGGTCGCCGTAGATAGGAATCTGAAGTTTTTAATCTCTGACTGTTTACTCCGATACGTTTGTTAAGTGAAATTCGAATATCAATATGCACGTTCTTTGGCCACCTCTGTAAAAAAGCGGTGGCTTAACACGTTAGAAAAAAATAGATTCATGGCATTTGTTTTAATAGTCGTCTCTTCCTTTGACTTAGCCCGTAGTTCTGTATACTGTTATGTACAGTCGGGAGCAAAAGTTTGCGGGGCACGGGAGCGCGTGCCAAAATGCATCGCCGCGCCGTCCGACGGCGCGCCGAAGCATTAGGGAGCCGCACTTTGCGCATGCGCGCCTTTCGTGCTCGCTATCATGTCTCTTTCGCCCGTTTCTTTCCGACGCACTCCTGATAACAGAAATCGGCGCCAGGGGCGCAAGTTAGCGCTTCGCTGGCTGTCATGCTGCGCATCTGCTTCAGCTACCTCAGCCGCCGCGTGGGAGGCAATTATAGGTGCTCCGTCACTCAGCGCGGCTGCTGAGTCGGGTAGCTGAAGAGGACGCGAGGCATGACAGTCAGCGAAACGGCAATTTGCGCCCCTGGCGCCGACTGCGGTTATCAGGAGTGAGTCGGACAGAAACGAGCGAAAAAGACTTGACTGCCAGCATGAAGGACGCGCATGCGCCAAGCGCGGCTTTTTAATGCGGCGGCGCGCCGTTGCACGGCGCAGCGATGCATTTCGGCACGCGCTCCCGTGCCCCGCAAACTTTTGCTCCCGACTGTACACCGTGTGTCAATTCTTTTTAAATATAGGGTGTCTGAAGTAACCAGGCTCGATCTAAAATGAACCGTAAATATCGGCCCCTGCACACAGCAGTCTAAACTTTTCGTCGAAGGTGTATTTCAAAGGCCGGCTTCATCATGTAAAATTACAAAGTGTAGCTCTCGTTCTGTAAGAAATAGAGCCAAAGCACTTACCGCGGTCAATGGCGGACGGCGACGCTGACGACCGAGTTGAGCGGCGGGGCGCGTTTGGCGCACGTGTTGATAGATGGCGTTGGGAGCGGCGTCGGAATGTGTAGCCGACCACCGAAAGAAAGCAAACGACACGCAGACGAAATTCGTTGGCAGCAAGCACTACCGTCAATTGTGCTTCCGCGTTTTTTAAACTTTAAGTTTTGTTTTATTGACCGCATTTATTTTTAAACAAAGGGTACACTACATAAATATTATTTTTATTTTGTAAATCACGGTCGGCTCGAGCAGTCTCGATAAGGAGGCAGCGCCATCTATCAACACGTGCGGCAAACGCGCTCCGCCGCTCGACTCAGTCGTCTGCGTCGTCGCCCGCCATTGACCCTGGCAAATTTTTTAGCCGTATTGTTTACAGAAAGGAAGCTATTTTTTGTAATTTTATAAAAAAAAAAAAAAAACGGACCTGTGAAATGCATCTCCGACGACAAGTTTCGATTGCTCGTGTGGGTGTCGATATTTACGGTCCGCGTTAGATCAAGCCTGGTGACTTCAGACACCCTCTATATGGGTTTAATTGTAACAATAACTCTTCAATGATAATTCTCTCATATGATTTATTAGCATGAGCAAATTTGAGATATCACTGACATATCGCTGTCATATATTTATGCGTATCTATCGTTTATCTCTTTCATGTCAGGGGACGCAAGCTGATTATTCTGTTGATCATCTTCGGGCTTCTGATCTTCGGAATATTTATGTTGGTACTCCTCCTCTCGGCCTTTGGTAAGCAGAGGGCAGTAACAAAAGGGCGTAGAGGTATACAAATTATTTAAATCATTCAGAAGGAAAAATACAATTGGCAGCGAGTGCACCTTTTTTTTAAAAGTTTCATAATGCGAAAAAAAAAAACAGTACTTAAGGATAAATGGTATAATTTTGCCATTAAACATCCGTGTCGGAAAGTGAAGAACGTTTATTCTCAAAATTATAAAATGTTTTAATGCCCTTCTTGCTTTAAGAGAGATTTTGGACAATTGTTTTACTTTCAGTAAGTACCGCTTAGAACTATTCACTGGCACTCATGAATAATAATACAAGTGTATCGTTTTTTTTTTTTTTCTCCACAATAGTTCCGCAGGAAAAAAAAAAGAGAAAAACGAGCAATGTTCACCCCCTGAACTCGCAGTCAGAACAAGCGGCTACGTGATCTCTAGACGATTATATACCGCCAATGTTTATCGCTGCCACCCGCGTGAGTTGGCAGAGCCCAAGACAAGCGCTGAGTGCCACACATTGTTAACGTTCGGCTATCCCCTTCAGAGCAGCGAATGGACATGATCGATAAGCAGAATGCATGCCGAGGCATTGATTGTCACGATCCCAAATCGAATGTTCACGCACTGCACGTGCCCGTAATATGAGCCGTATTTAAATGTCGTCGTGCGGGGATGAAAAGGTTGACGACAAAATCATGGGGATCGAAAAAATGACAACGCCGCCAAAATTGTGATCCCCACTGCTTCATCGCTGAGTTTCGCGAAGTACAAAACTGAAAGAAAACGTCCGCTTTTATTCTTGAAATTATTCGGCGACTAGGTAGCTTCGTGGTAAGTGGAGTGTCGTTCCAGTGTACCTGGGTCCCACTATACTTCGTGTCACAAGTTGCGTGCGGTACAGACGAGGGCAACGCCAGGAGAGGGGACAAATGGTAAGCACTAGAAAAGCTGAGGCAGAAGGGAGAAACCTCCTCTCCGACGTTCCCAGTGGTCTACCTTTCTCCCCTTTCCTTCCTCTCCCGGCCGGCCTTCCCAGTGTTCGCCCTTTCTCCCTTCGACTGGCGTTGCCCTCGCCTTCGCTGCACACAACTAGTGGCACGGAGTAATGTTTCAGGAAGCTTGTATAAAGCGAGAAAAACTCCTGCACAATATGGATGAACGGCCCCTTGAAAAATCTTGGGGAGACTCTTCAGCTTCGCCCTTGAGAGAGTAACGCGTTAGCATTATTGGGCTCCATTCGCAAAGCCTTCGAATAAAAACCCGCGCTCGCTCCCAACCCCTAAAAAGCGCCGTGATCTAGACGGGAGCGTCACGTGTCACGCGACGTCACAAGACGTCATGTGTGACGTACCACATGGCTGTGACGTCAAAATCCTATCAACGTGCTAAGTTTGGAGGGAACATGTTCCCCTGAATCTAGGGGGAATATTTTTGGCTAAACTTTGGCGCTAAGCGTTTCAGCTAAACATTGCGGAAATTTTTGCGCCAAATATAGCATGGATAGGGTCATGACGTGACAGCCACGTGTGACGTCACTCGTGGCTACGAGCCTCGCATTATGGAATTTCACGGTCGCACCGACGCTGACGCCAGATTTTCTGTGACACGAGCTCCAAAACGCTATCGCATTAAGATCGCCTGGCTCAAACATTACGTCTTACGAATGTTAGGTCACGTGGCCTTCCTTTTCTGGTTAAATGTGGCGGTGAATTTATTGTCTCATGTCCCGTCATTGTGTCATGGGACATCAGAAATTCACGTGATGGGACGTCACAATTGTCTAGGCTTAAATTAGCGGGAAATTGATGTTATTTGACATCCTGCGATGTCAGGTTATGTGACCGCGTCATATATGACGTCATTTTTACTGCTAACCTTGGTGGCAAAATTGAAATCACCCAACATCATGTCGTTACGTGGCATCGTGACGTAATGCGGCGAGGCCAACACGAGCAAGATAAACCCGTGAACGATTGGCTTATGGAGCTATACGCGACTCTAGCGACCTATAGGGGACGACTCTATCGGGCAAAGTTGGCCGTCTAATCCAAGTCGCACCGTGTCATGTGCCAGCTCAACGCCCGACACCGGGGCATCAGCAAGCGAGCATTAGACGGAAAATGGTTTGCCCCACTTTTTATACTCCATTTCTCAAACCTGCGGCGATGTGTTGGCGAAAGTGAGCTTCCAGAGGCTTGACGTTTTCTGAGGAAGCGATGAGATTACGGCCCGCTGTGCTTCCACGGTGCTCATGAACGTCGATAAACGCGGAATGTAAGGTTCACGCGGTTTCGTAGGTTGCGTGCAGAGTAACCTGGGAACATGCTGTGACTACAATTCCGACAAAGTCACCGGGACAACTGTTCTATCGCGCAAACCACCGAAAACGTGTAATCAGTCGAACCACAAGGAACGAACTGAAATCGAGAAGGGACCTGTTCTGGCCAGTTCAGTGTTTTTCCGCTAAGGGCCGTCCGTTTTGCTGATGTCGCAAATAGAATTAAAACCTCTGTGGGCCGGGCACAGCGGGCACCAAACGTATGCCGACCACGTGATCCGTGTCTTATCTCGTGGAAGAGCTACGATGAAGGCAGCCCACAATATGTGATTCCGTAAAGTATGGATTCATGGAACTGCTTAAAGGGGGACACTACCTTGAAAAAAAAAAAATTCTGCAAAAGAAGCTGATTTTGAAAAATTACATAAATACATCCAACAACATCTAGAGAGTATTCCCAGAAAGCTTCATTAGTTTAGACTGCATAGTTAATTTGTAATAAATTATTTTCTGTCCATTGAAGCTAAAGAAAGGGTAGGGTTTGGAGCACTTCGAACGCATTTTTCTCCGTTCCACTTTTTGGTATAAATTCCATTTTAGTCAACCTATCGTTTGATAATGGCAATACAAGGAAGGCTCGTTCTTCACTTTTCCTGACTGAAATTTAATAAGGAGTGCGGCTATGGAATGCTTTTGTCACTTTACAAATGCCTTTTATAAAAAATGTTGACATTTATCGAAGACACAGAAGACCAAAAAGTTGACCAGTTTTGCTGAAGAGAAAATTTATAGAAATAACTGACTTCTTACAAAAGCCTTTCCATAGCCGCACCCCCTAGGCATGCTGATACATATCTAGCGAATACAAACCTTGAATATTGTGATAGTTTTCCGACGATAGGTTTACTAAACAATGTGGACGTGTTGCTGATAGAAGCTGTACTACTTTCCTTCTCATTTACCCGACAGACCTGAAAATTTGTTATGCACCCTCTAGCGTGACCACCAGCCTACCCTGTAAATTTAATTAATTTTAAGCCAAGGGTTCAAAAGTTGACCCTCCTAGGGTGTGTGCCCCCTTAAGAAGCGGAGGACACTTCTTCAAGATGGTCGAAATCATTGCTGGGCAACTATGAAGCCCTTGGTAACTAGGCGAAAAAGGCCGAGTCACTGGGTCGTACACGCATTCCTGCGTCCGATTTCTGATAGAAGAAAGCAACAGACATTCTCCCAATGGCGTTCCTCAAGTCAGTACACAAATATGGCAGCGCGCAGAAGGCGAAAGTTGCAATTGTCTTTATAGTCGATTTCAAGAAGAGTATGTTCTGCCTCGAGCACGACATTTCTGCCTTTGGAAAGATTTCGTCGCTTCCGCAGCCAAATTGGGTGGAAGACAACGATCTCATCTTGGGGTAAAGGAACGCATGTATTTGGTTCTTAAAGAGGCCCTGCAATCATATTTAAGCGTCTACCTTTTTTGCGGTTTCCACGTCTCTTGGGGTTCGGGCAAGCCAGCGGGCACGAAGAGAGTAACTAAATATCAGTGCGTCATATTTTAACCGGACGACGCGGAAACCTCCTCCACCGACAAGGGCGACCCGCGGTACCGAAAGCGAGCAAAATGTGACGTCTTTGGTCCTGGGCTTACTACTGGTCAGAGCCGCTAAAAGCTTCTTTTTAGTCGAAATACAAAATATAAGTGGCGCGAACCGATTAAATTATTTATAAAAGTAGTTTTTCTCCAGTATTTTAGATCAGAAAAGAATCAAATGCAGTTTATAAAGTACGGAAACAAGAAATGACCCGTCGACATACCCGCCACCAAGCGGTGGAAAAGGCGGCGCATACTAGAAAGGAGTAGTGGGATCAGGCGGCGACACGGAAAGGTCCCGGATGTACGCGGCGGCGCTGCGGCCGTAGGGACTGGAGGATCCGACCGGCTTTGAGCGTTCCCAAGGCCTTCGGCGAGCAGCTTTGTCTGGCGGTTTGGTCGTTTCGCGGTATGGCAGGGCGAAGTGGCTCCCATTCTGAATTGATCTTTACCCCGTGTTTGCTGTCGGTTGTGGCCAATGAAATGTCATGCCGAATTAGTGTTTAATCGCGCAGCAAATGCAATGAGAGCCGCTCTAGCTGCCCGCTACATACAGCCTATCCACAATACGCTTTAGTGGCGCCCTCTCGCGCCGTCGACACGGAGTGCGGCAGCCGTGAGCGCTCGCTCAGCTCACTACCCCTCGTCTAGTTCACGGCCACTCAAGCAACCAAGGACGTCACGAAGAGGTTATTCTTTGCTTGTTTTTGTAATTTTAATTCGCCTATAACTTTTAAACTAAAGCGAAATTCGAGAAAAGAAAAGTTTCATGAAGTTACTACGTTCAGTGCGCTCAGGTTGGGTGCAAATTAAAAATTAGTAAAAAGTCATTGCAGGGCCCCTTTAAGCTCGGGTCAACTATGGAATATTCAAAGCCTCTAAAGAAGCCTCCTCTACGTTCATGAAGCTGCAAACGTCCTCACACTGGCAGGGCACTGACTTAGTGACAAACCTTTTGCAAAACAAATTTCAAAATGCAGTCGCGCGAAGTCTTCTTCTCTCTGCCACACCGCCTATGTACCTCCACTTTTAGGCCCTCTTCATTGGGAGCAATTTCTCCCAGCTACTACTAGGTGCAACATGAGCCACACGGGCCCCCGGCGTTCAAACGTAGCCACTGAATTGCTACAATTGGCCAAGATAATCATTAAATTATATATATATATATTTCGCTGTATTTAGACACGTTTTTATACTCCATACTCTTGTTTTTATACCTTTAAATTGCGTTGAGAACGCTAACCCATCTTTTCGAAACGTTTTTTTTCCCCAAAACCATCAATTTGAAACAAAAACCAAGTCTTTAGCTTTCATCATCAGTGCCGCGTGGGTAACACGTTTAAATTTTGCGTCCTTGACTGGCTTGTCCCGCTGCAAACGCCTCTAGTTGTCCGAGTTACTCGTCCATTTCGACCCGGACGCGATGCGAGCAATTTGTGTCGCAGCGCCAGGATCTAGAGCAAGCTAGGGAACAACCAACACCACCTAAATGACTAGGGCAGGAAGCGGACGTTTTTGCGTCAGCAGCGAAGGCCATCGCTGGACACAGATTGGTCACGAGGGCTCTGTCAAAGCTCGGCTTCGAGTCGACGTTTGAGCCGAACGTTGACGCAATCGTCATGCCCAACCTGTACCCAGCGGTGGCATTCGCTCATGACAACATATCTATCACCACTACCTCTTTGCTATCTAAAAGGCGTTATCACAGGTTTAGGGTCGAATTTTGAATTAAAAAATACCATCTCTTTCCGGGAATTTCTGAAATATACGAGCGCGCGAATGACAAGCCTGGGAGGTTTTTCACTTTGAAGTTAGCGATCACTGAAGCGGTCAAGTCGAAAACTGATGCTTCTTCCACCTGTCAGAGGTCGCCAGTTTGACCATTCACTATTCTTTCACTTTTCCCACTATGCAATAGAACACTTCGTTAACACTGTCAAAATAAATTTTAAGGCGCTTAATAAAGAAATAAATCATTATTTTGAAACAATCTGAAAACAGTCTAACTTGTAGTTTTTATTAAGTTTTACTAAAGATTGGAAAGTTCCTACTTGTGACCTACATGAGGTATTTTTACCTTCATATCACCATTAAACCACAAATCTAGCCCTTTTAGTGCATACATCTGCAATTATATATGTACAAAATCAAATTCGTTATTTACATCGCTATCTCCACAAAACCTTTACGGGGTATCTTTCGCCCTAAAAATAAACTACGCACATTTGAACCCTGCTTTTCCGCCCACATGTAGCTCTAGGGGTCCAAACCAGATGTCAAAATTTCAGCACTAAACGTGAGTTCATTCAACAGTATTCCGGTATTTTCTCAAACATTTTAATGGGAAAATGGCGGCCGACAGAATTCTCGAATACATGAAGCTCAATGGCACCAGTCACCGAAAACGGGCCAAAATTAACACAACTACGTTGTTAAAATTAAAAAAAAAACTTTGCTTTTGAACAAAAAAACGGTTTGTGCTAAAATTTTGGCATATGCTTCTCGCCGCTAGATCTACATTTGGAAGGAAAATAAACGTTCGACGACGCAGAGTTTAATTTCGCTGTGAAAAAGAGTATATATACTTTGGGGACAAGCTGCATATTTAAATAAACAAATATTTTGAAAACCAAATTTTAACCCGATTTAAAAGAAAAAAACAGTTTTGTTTATTTGCTCCGTCTTTTCGTATAACTGTGTTGTAGCGAAAAATATAAATAGAAAACAGTATTTTCATTTTTGACTACAATTAAAACTTGAAAGTTACCAGCAGTGCGTTTCGACAGCGTCCTCGAATAGGTTATAATCTGGACAATATTGTGGCGTTAACATGGATAATTACCTTAAATGAATACTTCCCACGTAAGCGTAAAAGTGTTAGAAATAGTGCTCAATGCGAAGTGAAATATATTTTGCTCCCCAACAAAGGTTGTAGTTTTCCAAAGCACATTTAACAAGATTTAAGCTGGATATGTTGTTATATACAATAAAAAGTTGTCACGAATGACAAGTGATTAGGCGATAAAAACTGAATAAAGCTAAACGTATACTGGGGTGAACTTGCGCAAAAAATAAAAAGGGAACAGAAGAAAGCAGAGCGTCGCGGGAACAAAGTCGGCGTGACAGCAGAGTCGAACGCTGGGGCGAAACTGAACCCGGCTCGCCACACGGAGCGCCATTTTGTACCGGGGTGGGTTTCTTGAACATTCGGCCTAGACCGGTCGGGGCGTAGAACATTTTTAACTCAGTGAAACGAGAAAGTTCTCGAACTTGCGAGAATGACAAGTAAAAAGAATGAATAAAAGACACTTCGCTTCCAGGAATCGAACCCTTGCACCTCGCCTGGGAGGCAAGCACGATAACCGTTTGGCCACGGCCGCGCTGCCTGCTTTGCACCTGCGCGCGCGGCAGTATTTTATAATTATTTTATGATAGATCACGCCCATGCCTTAGTGTTGATAAAAAAAGTAAGGCAGATTTATATAACTCACTAATTTGTACATACATATGAAATATATTAACTAAATATAGCTATATTTAAGATTTCTGATGTATTGGCGCGTGCGCATCTGGCCATGTAGGCAACTCGCCGGTGGCCTAACGGCATTGCCGTGCTTGACTCCCACGCAAAGTGCCGAGGTTGTATGCCTAGCTGCGGATACACCTTTTGTTGTTTCTTGAATTTGTCGCGTTCTGGTAAATTCGAGGTTAGAATGTTCTACACGCCGAACCTTCTATTCTGATCGTTCCAGAAGCCCACACGTGTACATAAGGGGCTCCGCGTGGCGAGCCGGAGTCAGTCTCGCCATAGCGCTCAATCTTGCGGTTTCGTCAACATTGACGCCTACGCAATAACCTTCTTCCATTTTTTTTAGTTCACAAGTTCGTCCCAATAAACGTTCACTTTCTCCGGTTAATTCGCCGCCTCATCATTTGTCGTTTGTTACATTTTGGTGGAGGTGCGGGATAGTACCCTATGCCCAAGGTTACGCATTCGCCCCCGCGGACCCGTCAACCAAATTCGAATCCAAGCCCGACGAGAAGACCGCTCCTTGACGAAACTGAAACTCGGACCAGCCGCGGCACCCAGGGGCAGCTTCCTGAATTTGGTCTGCTGCAGGACACGGCCAAGCCGAAGATGACGATGGTCGACCAGTCACAGACCCCGGCCGCTTCTACCATCGTTTACCTGCCCGTCGCACAACGAACTGCTGCTCAGTTCCACGGCGAGGAATACGAAGACGTCGAAGACTAGATCAACCAGCACAAACCCATTACTCGCCACAGTGGCTGGACCTACGAGCAGCGCCAGCGCAACATCCCTTTGTCAATTTAAGGAACTGCAAGGTGCAAGTTCGAAAACCACGAAGCTTCAGTGACTTCGTGAGACATTTGCAAGAATGAGCTGATGTGTACGTTCGCCAGTCAACACCGAAGAGATATGGCCAAAGATCTGCTGCAATCCAGGACCCAGGGCCCCAATGAGCGAGTCACGAGCTTCGTGAAAAACGCCCTACGCCTGAGCTCCCGCGCTGACCTATCAGGCCACCGAGGAAAAGAAGTGGCGCATTCTGATGCGCGACGTGAAAGACGACATCATCCGCGGACTCGCACGCAACCCACCGACGACCGTCCAAGAATTTGTCACCAAGGCGAAAAACATGGAGCGTGCCATCCTTGCAAGGGCAACCCGGTACCAGCGGCACCCCGGCGTAACTGCGCACTCGAGATTGGGATTAGACCGCGGCTCGAGCCTGACTGGGGTGGGGGAGAATATCCACAACATTTTGAGGGAAGAGCTAAAGAAGCTGGTGCTTAATGCAGGACGCCCGGCCTTGCTCTCCGTCGTCGAGCTGGTTCGGGAAGAAGTACAGCGAGCCTTCGAACCAAAGGCTCCAGACAGCGTTGCAGCCATTGCGGAGCCAACGTTGTCGTGCGCCACAAAGTCCCGAAGGTCACCGCCTTCACATCGCCCATATGCCACTCCGCCTCAACATCAGTCTATAGCGCAGCCCTGTGCCCGACGCCACGACGACCAAGTTCCGCACGTCCGCCAGGAGCCCCGTACGCAGCGGAAGACCGACGTGTGCGAACAACCGACCGACGCCCTATCTGCTACCACTGCGGAGAAGCCTGCGACGTCTACCGACGGTGCAGCTTCCGGCAGATGGGCCTGCGAGGGATCGCGCCAAACGACCCTCGGTCCGGCTTGGTGAGCGGCCAAGAAACATCGAAGTGTACCTTCGCCGATCGCCGTCCCCGATGCCAGATGCCCCCCAAGGACATCGTTCCCCGTCCCCGGGACGTCGCCAGTCAACACTTCCCCATTACCGCCGACAAAGCCTGTACCCCAGGTCACGCCGGGAATACTAAGCGCGGCAACCCAGGGATGTGGACTTGCCGCTCACCGACGAAGTGAAGATCCGCCCCAAACATTGCAGGGCTTCTATTCTAAAGACAATAAGGCCAAGGAGGAACGCTTCTGTGACGTTTCTGAACAATCTCAACATAGAACGGCCACGACGCGACGGCGCTCATCGAAATTGTAGCAAACTACTTGGTTTTGAGGGGGATGCTCTCTCGCCACCTTTGGAAAGTTATTCCACCGTGCGATGGCCCACAGATGCGAACCGCTGGAGGACACCTTGTTACACCCATTGGAAGGTGCACCGCCCGGGTTTCACGGCGAGACGTGTCCAGTAAAGTTCGTCGTTCTGCAGGACTGTGCGAGACTCGCTTTCTTTTGAATGGACGTCTAGTGCGATTGCGGCACTGCCATTGATCTGGAATCAAACTGGTTGATGTTACAAAAACCTCTCCCACCACCGGAGGAAACAAAAACGACGTCATCCGTGGTCCGTGTCCTTGCCGACCATGTAAACCTGCCGCCGCGGTAATTATAGTTTTTATACCTCTAGGGACCAAGGAAGCTTTCTGTGTCAAAGTCCTCGTCGATTCCAGCTTCCTGTTGCTTCTAGGAAGAGGACTCGGAATCGCAAGGGGTGTAACAGAGCTTCGAGACGGGCGTGCCACAATCCTCGTTACAAACTTCCGACAACAGTCACTAAATCTTAATAAAGGGACCGCCGTGGGCCACATCGAGGAAACTTCAGGACTCAGCCGCCATCACTGAATTTTTGGAAGAATCATCTTCACCGCAGCCCCAGAGAACGCCACCTTCGAAACTTGACATCTATCCGACGCCTCCTGCTATAGAACGATGACGCCTGCTTGACCTCCTTGGCGAGTTCACCGAGTGCTTTGCCAGATCCTCAAGGGTGCGACAAACGACGGTAGCGAAGCAATGCATTGCCACCGACAATGACGCGCTCTCTGTTCCCCAGTCGCCGTGCTGAATTTCCATAAAAGTGAGAGGTAATCTAAGAATACGTGCAAGAAATGATCACTGAAGACACTATCCAACCTTCAAGTAGTCTGTGGGTGTCGCCAGTTGTCCTGGTAAAGAAGAAAGATGAGAGTCTGAGGTTCTGCGTTGACTGTCGTCGAGTAAACGTCGTGACGAAAAAGGACGTCAACCTGGTGCTCCGATTGGACGACTCCCTGGACAGGCTGCGCCACACTCCATATTTTTCATCGATGGACCTAATGAGTGGCTATTGGCAGATGAAAGTCGACTAGCGAGACCGTGAGAAGACGGCCTTCGTTACACCCGGCGGATTGTACGAGTTTAAAGTGATGTTTTTCGAACATTGTACGGCACACGCAACCTTTCTGCGTGCCATGGACACCGTGCTAGCAGGTCTGAAATGGCAGAGCTCCTTGTCTACCTAGACGTCGTTGCGTTTTGATGAGATTTCGACGAGCACCTGAAACGAATTCGAGCCGTATTACAAGCGATCAAGGCCGTTGGACTCATCTTCAAGCCGCTGAAATGCCGTTTTGCCTATGACCAACTGAAGTTCTTAGGCCACATCGTGAACACCGAGGGTGTTTGCCCTGACCACGGGAAGGTGCACACCGTAGCCGCATTTTTGCCGCCGTCTGAAAAGATGGCCGTTAGAATATTCCTGGATCTCTGTACCTACTGTAGGCGATTCGTTCAAGATTTTGGTAGGCTAATTGCGCCGCTCATGATTCTCGTAAAGGACGCTGTGAAGATCCAGTCGAGAGAAGAACAACAGCAGGCACTCGACGGGCTCAAGCGGAGACTCCAGACACCACCGATTCTCGGCCATTTCGACTTGTTCGCTGAAACCGAAATCCACACCGACGTTAGTAACATCGGACTTGGCGCGGTACCGGTCCAGCGGCAGGAGCGTACAGAGCGAGTCATCGCTTACGCAAGTCGGACTCTGTCTAAGGTGGATTGCAGCTACTCAAGGACAAAAAAATAATGCCAAGCTGTCGTCTGGGCGATAACAAAGTTCCGCCCATACTTGTATGGTACCCCATTCCGCGTGGTCACAGATCACCACTCGCTGCGCTGGCTCGCCAAACTAAAGGATCTCTCTGGACGCCTCGCCTGCTAGGGTCATCCTGCTGCAAGAATTCGACATAACCATTACGTACAAATCCGGTTGCAAACACGGTGACGCCGACTATCTGTCGAGAGCACCCGTCGAGTCAGCACCTGCCAGAACCGACGACGAGAAGGACGAAGGTTTTCTCGGCGTTGTAAAGATAGCCGACATGGCAGGACTTCAACGTGACGACTGCGAACTCCGTGCCGTGACTGAGCACCTGGAATGTCAAGGAAGTGCCGTCCCACGCAATTCCTCCCGAGACTTGTCAAGCTTCACTATTCGACAGGGAGTCTTTTTTCAAAAAGAACTTCGGCACCAGCAAATCAGATTGGCTACTGATAATACCTACCAGAGTTCGGGGTGAACTCTTCCAAGCCGCCATGACGATTAGACGGTTGGGCACCTTGGCTACAGCAGGGCCCTCGCCAGAATTCGGTAAATGTACTACAGGTCGAGGCTACTGAAGAGCGTTCACCTCTACACTCGATCATGCTTTGAGTATCAGCGACACAAGAAGCCACCGACCAAGCCGTCAGGAATTCTGCATCCGGTTGCTCTCCATCCACGCCATTACAGCGAATCGGAATGAATTTACGTGGCCCTTTTCCGCAGTCAATGTCGGGAAACCGCTGGATGATCGTCGCCACAGGTTATCTCACGCGGTGCACCGAAACGAAAGCACTTCCTTTAGTGACTGCTGTGGAAGTCACCATGTTTTTCATCGGGTCCATTGCCCTCCGTCACGGCGCTCCTGCAGTTCTGATTACTGATCGCGGGTGATCATTCATGGCACAGCTGATGCAAGAGATCCTCCGTCTCAGCCACACCAACCACCTTCAAACCACAATGTACCATTTCCAAACTAATGGGTTGACGGAATGCCTAAACAAGACTTTAGTCAACATGGTGTCGATGTACTTCAACCTGGAAACCAAGACGTGGGTCAAGGTCCTGCCATATGTCACGTTCGGCTACAACACAGCTGTTCAAGAGAGCACTGGTGTTACACCATTCCAGCTGGTGCATGGTTGCAAGGTGACCACGATGGTTGCCGCCATGCTATGTCACAAGTCAGCTGACGACAAAAGTCACGACGCCCAGGTGGTTGCGCAACGAGTAGAAGTCTACCAGCTCGCCCGAGTCTGGATCCAAGACCAGGAACCTGCCGACGCTGACCGCTATAACCTTCGTCGTCTGGACGTTCACATCCAGCCCGGAGACTGGGAGAGGGTGTGGACACCGATACGACGTCGTGGCCTCAACGAGTAACTTTGAAAGCGCTACTTTGGACCATTTAAAGTCCTTCGAAGCATGGGAGGTCTCAACTACCAAGTGGTGTCCGACGCAACGCACTTGTTATCACGACGCCGACCGCGACCCAAGGTGGTTCACGTCGTTCGCCTCAAGTGATTCTACGCTCGATAAGACTTTATCTGTTCCAAAGGACTCTTTAGTTTCCCGTCCCTTTTATTTGCTTTGTTTTGTTTTGTGTTGCATAGGGGCAATGCACTCTTTAAAGGGGTGAGTCATGCCGCGCCCGCCGCTGGCCACTTGGGCAGCGCCCCTGTGGCCGAACGGTTATCGTGCTTTGCTCCCACGCAAAGAGGCGAGGTTTTATGCCTTGCCGCAGATACACATTTTTGTTGTTTCTGGAAATGTGTTCTGGTAAAATTGAGAACACTGTTGCTCATTCGACGTTAGAATATTCTACACGCTGGACCTTTTACGCCGATTGTTCTAGAAGGCCGCGCGTGAAGATAAGGGGCTCCGCGTGGCGAGCCGGAGTCCGTGTCGCCCCGGGACCCCGCTCGATCCACCTGTTTTCCTCCTGCATCGACGCCGGCAACGCTAATCTCCTTCTACTTTGTTTTGGGTATAATTTCACGCCATTAACGTTTAGTTTCTCCAGTTAATTCGCCGCCTCATCATTTGTCATTTGTGGCAATATCAAGGTTATTAAACTATCTTAAATAGCCTAACGTAACACTTCGCAAAACTTAAACGAGATCATCAACTGGATATTGTCATATATTTTGTTTTATTATTTTAAATTACACATTTTTTTTTATTTACTTTAGTGAAATATATCTTGATAGTGTCAAAGAACGGTCCTAGTGAAATAGCTTGAGATGTGACGAAACAACGAGCTGTCAAACTTGCTATTCCCGAGTCCCGACAGCTGGGAGAAACGTCCGATTTGGCTTCTGCCGCTTCAATAAAAAACACATTGAAACAAAAATCAGCCATGCTTGCCGTTTGTGTTTTCTTTCATTTTCAAAATTGACCGAAATTTTTGTTTTTAGTAAAAATCAAAATATCGACCGCAAAACCGTTTCTGAATGAGATTAAAACACCAGTATATTTTTCGCACTTTAATGGCGATATGTTTTGCGTGCTCAATGGCACGGCGAAATATCAAGTATCGCTATCAGAAAAATATACTTAAGTTAACTTGGTTGGCACCTCAAGAAATACCGTTTTCTGTAGGCACAGATTTTTTCTAGGCGCTTTAATTAAACAAATATGCAGCGCCTTTCTGCGAGACATATTTTTAACGGAAAATTCAGAAAAAAAAAACAAAAAACATCAAAACAATGTCCTGGCTTTTTCTAGCGTCGGGTTTTGTCTTAAAACAACGTAAATCATCACCAGCTAAGTTGAGTCCTAACGTTTCGTTCATTGAAACCGTTATCAATAACACCCAATCGCTTTAAAAAAAAGATATTTTGCCTTGTTCAGAAAATTCAATCACCGCGCGGCGCTATCTTTCAAGGAGACGTCCTCGTTAACCTGCGTATTAAAATAGAAAGCCTGTTGAACGTTTATGCCAAAAATTAACATGAAAATGAAAATTAACATGTTAAGCATCAAAATGTTTTTCTCACTTCATGAGGTCGTGTAGAAAAGTATGTAGAAATTACTGCAGCACGGATCAGAAGCCCATATCAGAGAAGAGCCAGCTTAGCATTCTCTGACAGATGAGCTGGATGGGCTAGTTTGTGTTGCTTAGCAGACGAGCAAACTGGGCGACGCTGGTACCACGTGACGCGGGAGAGAGCACGCGGTGAGCATACAACGTGCGCAGGGATCTAGGCGTAACATCTGTGCCATGAGCCATATTACAGTTTCTCAGTCCCACATACCGGTGTCGCCATCTAGGGTTCAAATTTTAAGCTTTTTCAAGATTATTACAAAGGTTTACTCCGACTTTAACATAACAAATTAATAACAAAAAGGTACAGACGTTTCACCACCTATGCAGGTGGCATCTTCAGAATACATGTTCAGTTTACGTCGAGTCCTGGTTCATCCGTCGTGACGCATCGGTGTGCATGACCAACCGTGCCTACTTGCCGGACGTTTTCGGGGACGTGTGTCATGAGTAGAGTGGTCGACCTCGCTTCATTTGTGTCAGTGTATACTGAAGATGCCTCCTGCATAAGTGGCGAAACGTGTGTACCTTTTTGTTATTAATTTGTTATGTTAAGTTGGAGTAAACCTATTTAATTATGAATTCACCCGAATTTAGAGAACATGTTTTCATATTCAAGATGGCCACTGTGGTGCCTCAGCCTTAAATTTTACACGCTAAACAGAAGGACCTCTATTGACGCACTTTATGCTGGGATGACATGCACGAACTGAGCTACAAGAATGAGGTGCGGAAAGTCGTACTGACGCAAGTTCAACCACTCCAGAGGATCGAATTCACTCTCCTCGACCTACTTGTAGGCGAAAAAGCAACTTGCAGGCTTGTTCTACTTTCTTGTGGCTTGAATGTTTTGTGTTTGTTTTGCTCACTGAACGTTTTCCGCTCTTTCCCTGCGGAAAACGGAAAACTTCAGGGACGACGGGTACTCTGGCTTTCTTCAATTGTTTTCTCGAAACAGCATTTTCGGCGAGATAGAACGTTCTAAAGCGATCTTTGGTCAGAATCAAATATTCCTTAGCGAAAAGAGCACTTCTCTACCTCGATTGGCAGCTTCTATCTAAGGAAGTAGTTCGCTCCCGGAATATATTCGATGATGCACCTTCATATTATCACTCTCTCATTCACTCTACACTGTGCGGTCGCACACGTTTATGGGCCACCTTGGCAAAAATGTCGATTCGAACCGGCGAACATCCAAATTTAATCTGCATCCGCAACCCCTGGTATCGGGATCTCATCCGCAATCCGCCAACAATAATTCAATTTAACCCCCTTCCGCCAGTTTAGTGCCGTAATTCAAGAATATGCATGGCCCTAGTGACTGGTTATGGTTTATGCGAGACAGCGCACGTCGTAACATTATCGGACTTTCCACTCAATCAGGACGCAATATCATCGAAACGTGGAACTAGCTGACGCTGTCCTTTCGCATCACTTCGCGTTATCCTCTGTGGAATGTTTTATTTCGCGGCACTTTTTCACATAATCGCGGCTTTGTGGCATTCCAAGAAAGCGTCAGGTTCATTAGTTGTTAAAATATTTTGCTAAGTTCTTTTAAAAGCCCCCTTTTTTCACATGTTAGAAATCCACTGATTATTAAATGGGGGAAGCTTTATTTTTACATAGACCCAAACCACAACTAATGCCTATGTGCTTAGTGGGTGTTCGTTCAATATACGTATTATATGGCTATTATACTTTCGGACTGATTTCAGTCACCCGAAGTTGACTGTGGATTCGTGAATTGTTCCAAACAAGTTTGTTCTGGCCGTTGCATGACAGGTACACAGGGAGTGGACGACGACGACGGAGACACAACTCCGGACGAGGCCGTGTCCAAGCCTTCGTACGGTGATAGCCCCGTAGAATCTCCCAAAGCTGTTGCAACGGTGATAACATCAACCACAGCTGCGAAAACAACGACAAGCAAAGCGACAACATCATCCACAACAAGAACAACAACAAAACCGACAACAAAGGCGACAACCAGAAGCACCACCAGAGCGACCATACCCCCGACAACAAAAACCTCGACGGCAAGAACAACGAGAAGTACAGCAAGACCGACAACGAGAAGAACAACAGCGACAACGAAAACAACAACACGTGCGACAACAAAAAGGACGACAAAAGCGACAACAAGAACAACAAGAGCGACAACAAGGGCGACAACAAGAAGGACGACAAAAGCGACAACAAGAACAACAAGAGCGACAACAAGGGCGACAACAAGAAGGACGACAAAAGCGACAACAAGAACAACAAGAGCAACAACAAGGGCGACAACAACGAAAAGAACAACACGTGCGACAACAAAAAGAACGACAACAGCGACAACAAGAACAACAAAGGCGACAACAACGGCAACAACCAAGGCGCCTTCTACAACACCTCGTAAGTGCCAAAAAATTATGCCCTCCCAGCGGAGGCTTCTCCCAGCTCAGGACTCCGTGGGGGAGTAAATCTCGAGAGTAGAAGCGTTAGCACATTCGCCAACAACCGAACGAAAAACAGTGCAACTTTCGGAATGTGCAAAACTCATAGCAGTTCATTTTGCAGGCACGAGGTTATTTGAAACACATAAATCAAAAATATGATTTCGTTAAATGTCTATTTACATGTTCGTGCGACGAAAGCCCGCCAGCAGTATACCCTCTAAAATATATAGCATGCCATTATTTTTATATGCAATGCTTTGACCTGCTTTAAAAAAGTGAAAAAGGAATAGACCAATCTCACCAGCCAGTTTGACTACGCCACCGCTGCCGCAATGCATCGAGGGAACTTTAGTCTTTGGGCACGTTCGACAACCTCGCTGGAGCTCCGCGCGTGAGGAGCACGGGAGAGCACGAGCCCTCTCCTGGGTCGCTAAACTCGTCAAGCACAACTTTGTGCCCGAAGTTTGCGGAACGCGCTAATTGGACTCTCGCGACGCTGACGTCGCGCCGAGCGAGGTGTCAATCATTAGAACGCTCATTTCTTTGAGAGAGGCAGAATGTAGCAAAGTTCATCGAGGCGCGCGTGCGGCGCGTGAGGGGCGCGAGGAGCCCGCTGATTGAACGGCTTCGCCGATGACGTAGCGCCCATTTGTCCCTACATCCCTACGCCAAGCTAAAATTAATGCTCTATACTCCTGTCAGACGGCATTCTAAAGGTCCTTTTCACTAAGCTCCTTAAAAAAATCGGCCAATCAGCTCGCGATGTGGAGTGCGCACGTGCTCTGTGGCGCGCGCACGTGCTCTACGGCGTGCGCTGGTTCGCCGATTTTATAAAGGAGCTTAGTGAAAAGGACCTTAAAAACGCCGTCTGACAGGGGTATTACAGATTGTCCCTAGGCGACCTGCTGACGCTCAAAATCCCTCCGAAGTTTGTGTAAAAAAGAAACCTCGTTTGTCGAAGTTGTCGCTGACGTCAAAGTGACGTTTCCGAACTTTGCGAGCGCCGTGGTTTGAGCTCGAGATCTTCGCTTCGGATCGAGGCGAAGTTAAACTTTGTCAACATGGCGGTGCCGTACGCTGCGGCCGAGCTTATCTTCCGCCACCGTCGGCGTCGCTACTGAGACCACCGGGGACGCCTTTCAACTCCCCGACGACGACTTTCGGCGACAGTACCGGCTATCGAAAGCCGTTGTGCGTTGACTCTGCGACGAGCTTCGTTCGGCGCCCGGACTTCGAGGCGGCGGACAATCGCGTCTACCATGACCGTGGAACCACAAGTTCTTTGCGCGCTCCGGTTCTTCGAAACCGGTGGCTTTCAAGGCATGGTGGCGACTGACGAGCACCTGTCAGTCTCCCACATGACTGTGAGCCGGGCTGTCAGAATTTTTGCGGCTGTCATCGGTTTTTTTTTTTTTGCAATATCCGAAGAGGTACTAATAAGCTGGTATACAATTCAGAATGTTGGAAAACAAACAAGAACCGGGATAATTCTTGGCTAGGTTCGAGTCTCCCGGCAGCCGGCAGAATTATTTCTCCGAAATTTTACTGGCAGTCGTCACTCATTGGCGGTCAAATCAGTTCATCGAACGACGTGTCATCGACAGATCGTTTCATCGGCACGCGATGTAATCACATGAAAGAGATTTTCTTCCGTTAGAGGTATATACAAATGAAACATTTTCACACCTTTATACATGTAATTGGGGTGTCCAATAACTAACCCCCTAATAAGTGTAGCAATAGACCTTATAAAAAATGTAAACCTTACACCTTTAAAAATGTGTGATTTTTAAACACGTTTCTTAAAACGTGTGATAATGCACTACACCTTTTTATAAAGATGTAAAACTACAATACCCCTTCTCGTCAGACAGGTAGCCAGGGGGGGGGGGGGGCGGCATAGGGCCCGCCCCCCCCCCCCCCCCGAAATTTTCCATTTTGCTGGGGGCCTCCTCTCCCCCTCCCCCTCATAGAGCACTTTGTCCATGGGCGCCCCCCCCCCCCCCCCCCCCCTAAAACAAAATCCTGGCTACGTGCCTCCTTCTCGGCAAGGGTTAATTACCACAGTACATTCCTTTTTTGGGGTGTACACAGTGGCCCGGGACCCAATAAAATGACTGAAAAATTAAATACACAAACGAGTCGCCGAAACAACACGTTGCTTCTTGGCGAGTGTCGAGGCAACTTCGGCCGAAAACCAGCTTCAATATTGGCCGGATGTACGGTTTTGCGCCTCGTCCCGACATCCGGCAGGCATGGGTGTACCGATGCAAATACACGATTTATGTCTAATAGCACTGGCACCACTGATCTCTTATTAGGCTGGATCGCGTATAGAGGCCTGTATTGCTGGGGTCGAGCGGCAGCACCGGCAGCCATCGCTTGACACGATCTAATGCATGCTATAGGAGAAACGGAAAACTCAATTTTATTACGTTAGTAGGTTGTTCTCGATCATGAAACGTCTATCGTGTTTCCGCAAATAACAGTTAATATTGTGGGCAAGAATATTAAACGCGTTAGAATACCAATCTTGTTTAATTAAACGTTGTGTGGTTGATGGTCGAGGGCGACTTTGTTGGGCGTTAACTGTGATGTGTTTAATGAGACAAGGGCTACCGAGAGTTATTGTGGTGTCAGCCGTGATCTTGGAGTCATCAGAGCTCAGAAAACGATAAGTTGGAAGGCCTTTACTGGGGACATTCGCGTCGTTTTAACCGCTTGTACATAGCACTTCATGGTGAAAGCGTTTTCTTTGAACTTCTGTGAAGGCTTCCGTGTCAAACTGAAACTCGGAGCGTGCCGTTCAGTCGCTCAACGTGCCGTTTATTTAGCAACCGAAGCAACCGACGTCAGTAAAGTCGGTGGTGCTCCGGCCCATTTATTTTTTTTTTTTAATCAATGTTTGAACGTTTGACGAATGTCTAGTTGATCTCCAAGCACCCGATATAATCATCGCAGCACGTCATAAAATACTCGCCCTCGAGCACCGCGTACAAGCTTCCTATTTTTGCGTGTTTCTCCCTTAGATTTTCGTGTATTGCCTCATGGTGTAATACGCCAGAACAACAAGGACAAAAACGAAGGGAGAACTAGACAGGACGCGGCGTATTGCCTGTTGTCAAGCAATGGCCGCCGGTGAGGCCAGTGACGGGCTCCCGATCCGCGATCCAGACTTGCACTGTGAGAGTTCTAATGCATTGCACCCGCGGAGTGCTGCACGGAGAACAGGCCCCGGACGAACTTGCCGAATGCACCTAGTGCAGACTGATGCTGTCGCCATAGATGTTGTAGAAAAGTACCGACCTCAAACCGAAACTAGCGCCTTTTTGTTCGACGTGATGGGTGGGAA